>VZTY01008965.1:6256-85032 GCA_013400935.1 Turnix velox
TGCACTCAGCTTTAGCTGAACTTCAACCTACACTTACTGTCAAAACTGCAAATATGAAAGCAAAAAAGTAACTTCTGCTGGCTCAGGAAATTAATTGTATAACTCTGATTATCTCACAACTTGTTTCTCTGAGGACCTCCCCTCACAACAGGGCACAAGAGTCCTTGAGACACTTTAAGAACAGGCGAGAAAACCCCCCCTCTCCAATACATAGCTAAAAAAAGTTACAAATTCCACCGCCAACCTGTTCAAATCATCTGCAAGTCGGTAAACAAGGAAATATCTACTAAGAAAGACAATTATGGGGAAAAAGGTGTAATTCCATTTTAAATCACAGTCTGCTACTTGCTAGTTTATGAACATTGATGCTCTTAGGTGACAATCTATGCCATGCATCTCACCCCAATGTATCAAATTTTCAGGTTCTGTAGGATTTATTGCTCTGCAGAACTGTCTGTATACATGTACAAAGCCAGGTCACCTTTAAAAGCAGGTTTTAAATGCTAGCTGCAGCATGAATAAAGCTCTCCTCACAATATACAATGCAAATCTTAAACTAACTGGGGCAACGGATGTAAAATACGCCTCCACTTCACAGTCATGTCTTCAGCTGAAAATTCTGAACTCACAGGTATGCGAACAGATCAAACATAACCAAGAGTTGATAACATGATAAAAATAGTCAATCTGTACAGTATTCTCATATTTTAATCTCCTTTTTTCTGTCTGAAAAACCTCATTAACACCAAAGAGGCAAAGTCTGCCAAGCTTTGAGGTTCATGTCGCTTTCAAAGAAGTCCAAAACAAATGCCCTTCTAATATGACTGCTTCAATTAAAATTATGAACAAGAAAACACATATTTAATAAAATCTTAACTTACCCACAGTTAATTTGTAATTTTTTTAGCTCTCTCCCCCATGCATGAGTCTAAAGCTGTCTACAGCACTGACTGAAAAACATCCACTCCACATTTCAATGCTACACATTAGTAGGGAAATCAGAAGTTCTGTTTCTGTACCAATCCACAAGGGTACAAAGAGAAGCAAACTCTTGAAAGGAGAAATAATGCACTAACACTAGCATGTTCTCCAAAATACACTATACCTTGACCTCTGGAACAGACTGCCAAATTGCCATAGCAGAAAAAGTGCTGAGAAAAATCTTGAGCTATTTGACACAAATCGCTATCTCATTTATCTAATACTCAATGTTGAAAATAGAATACATTTATTTTCATTTTAAAAATTTTAAACCTGCAAATATTTTGTCAGCACAGTTTGTGATTTTCGAGGGTTTTTTTTTGAATATCTGTTTCCCTACTGTTAGAAAAGGTCAGAACCCATGGAAGAAGCAGAATAGAGTCTGCACTAAAAATTAAATAGTTTCCAAATACATATTTGATATCAACTGCAAAAAAGCAAAAAAGTTCTATAGAAATCTATTTCACTCTAGTGTGCTCTATTGCACATTTAACATGTGCATTTATTTTATTACCATTAACAGGGAAGATGGATATGGAATTCACAAATACTTATAGAATTATAAAATGATAACTGGCTATACATGTAAACATATACACATACACACACATATGAATATATGTTTAACTTCCATGAAATAACCCAAAATGACATAACATTAGACCAGGGGAATTTAGTACACTGTTTTCCATACAAGGCATGACAGCCTGAAGCCACAAAGCCACAAAACCACAAAACAGGAAAGCTTAAGAAAAATAACACCCTGAATAAGGTTTGTAAGGTTTCAAGCAGAATATATTATGTGCTGCTTGTGACCCATACTAGCTCCAAGCTAAAGTTCAGGGTGTTATTTTTAACAGCGTTTTAAATAGTCTCTGCTCAGTGCATTTAACAGATCAGTAACATCCATTGTTCCATAGCAGATTAGAAAAGCAAAGTGGCAAACGTAAACCTTTTGTTTCATTCACTAACAGGTCAGTGGTAGAACTACAGAGTCAACAATTAAATAAATGACTACCACTGAAGTTGTAAAGAATGTAAAATTTAACCCCTCAATGAATCAAAGTATTACAATGATTTTTTTGGCTGTGGGGAAAAAAAGTTACTCAAGATTATTTATTTTTATTGCTTTCATTAATGTCTTCCCAGGTTGATGTGTAAAATATCTCATGTTGTGAGAGAACGAAAATACATTTTTTGTGATGGAGACAACACTCTCTTGCACTCAGACACTACTGCAACCCAAAAAACATATGCAACAGCTTTAGACATCTATCTGTTCTAGGTGCAAGTGAAATCTCCTGCATGGAGAAGCCTACACAGGGTGCAGATCACAATACTGGAAATACTTTCTTGTCCTTCCAATAAAAGCATCTGTGAAGGAGAGAGGACTCTGAACAACTGCATTGTACCTCAGATTCACAACCACCAAACTAACCCAGTCTGAAGTACAATTTGGATCCCTCCGACAAAAAAAAACCCCGCCACTCCTAAAATGCTCACAAACAGTAAAATCTTCAGCATTCTGATTAGAGCCTTTTTCCCTTCTATATGCTTTCTCTGCTTCTCATATTGAGATCGTGATCACACAAAACAACTATCACAAGAGCCTAAGGAAAGCATCACAGAACAAAAAAGTAAAAACAAATACCCTGCCTAGGGAAGTGGAGACAAGGAACAGTACTCTTAGTTTATGGCACTATGTAAATACGGAGAATTCACACTGAAGTGAAAAAATCACCAAGTCAGACTCAAAAGAATTGTCTCCTGAATGCCAAAAATAAGCTCCCTTCACTAGGTCCTTGACATCCTTTCTCACACACCTTTTATAAGCACAGCAGAAAACTGTAAACTCTCTTATTGTTCCTATCAACACTTCCAACCTCTACTTTCACTATGTGAAGTGTGATTCCATTTCCTATCAGTGTTGATGGTTATATTCTGAGACTAACCTAGATTTCACTCCCATATATTAATACACAGTCATAGCTGTCCAGCTTTACTACTAAATTCTCCTTTTCAGTTAACCAAGTAAATGCACACATGTATTTCCTGTAAACTATACTGAATTCTACACTGCATGATGAAATACCGCTGAAGTCTTATAAGAATGACAGCTTTGAAGAACACCATTTATCCACAATGTAGTAAGCAACCAGTAATGCAAGCTTTCCATTAAGCTCTGCCTATGCACTGTAGTTTCTGAAAGCCATCTTAATTGAAAACTGAATGTAGACATACAGCATGCAGCAAGCATAAAACAAATTATGCCTTAAAACTTTTTCAGAAGAGCTGCTGTAAAAAATTGAAATAAGAAAATCCTTCTGTACATAATTCGAAGAAAAAATAAAATGTTTCTTATACTGATAAATGCAATTTAATGGAACAATCCCAAGATCACTTAACAACTGTATGGTATAAGTACTCTTTAAATACCCACGTCCCTTTCCCAATTCCAATATTTAAGAAAGAAAACACTTTTTACAAATCCTAAGACCAAATCTTAAGAAATGACACCAAAATTTAAGGTTTAATTTTGAAGGTTAAATTTGAAGGTTTAACGATCTTTTGAAATAATAATGTAATTTTACCCTCCCATGTACTTGTTTTCCCTTTACAAATAATAAAATAATCTTTAAAATCAAATCTTTACCTAGGGTTTCCTCTTAGAGCAGCATGGTGAAGGGCATTAAACCCATTGTTGTTGGTGATAGTGACATCTGCTCCAGCTTCTAACAATACAGCAAGGATGTCATCACGTTTTTTACTTATTGCATCATGAAGAGGAGTGTCACCCTCAGAATCCTAAAATCAGAAACAGCTTACATCAATTATTGTGCATATCGACATTAAAGAAATAAACATGCCTAATTATCACTAGGAAAACTGACTATACAAACACAGAACAGCTCTTCAGATCCTAAGGCATTGCTGCACTGCAAATTTCAGAGCAAGCTGCTTCCAATCTTGCTCTGGTTTGAAAATGCTTCAGGGGGTAATCCTATCTGGGGCTCTAGTATTCCATGATTACAGTACTACCAGAACTCAAACGCAGAGCTCAAGCATGCCTTTGATCTGATAATACTGAAGACAAAGGTAGAGACATCTACCATTCTATGCCTCATATCCAGATGTTTTTGATGCTCAACTTTGAATTTATGAGTAAGAGAAGAACAGCAACAAAAACTAACATAACAAAGAGGAGGAGACTAGCCAGGCAGAAGGAGGCAGGGAGTTCTGAGGTTGAACCAGCAATTAACAATGTGAATGACAATACGAGTAAGACACTGTGAAATTAAAAAGCATAAGCAAATCAAAATAAAATGCAGTCTAAGTAATAAACTTCAGCTCATCTGTTTTTTTAACTAAAGTAGATAATTTTCCATGAAGTAAAGGCTAATATCATATGCAACACTAAGCTTTTAAACTTGTTATGGATAAAACCAGTTTATATTACATAAGGTATATGAAAATATTTCAGTGCATAATGGAACAGTCAAAGGATTTTTAGCTTGACATTTCATTTCTCAAATATCCCAAAAAAGGGAAAAATCCTTTTTATTCCTAGTAGCATTTTGTACATTACTTTCTGAAGGATCAAAATAGTTGGAGTAAAAGGGAACTAGACTAACAGCAAGAAAACACATCCATGTAAGCTTATTTGCTGTTTTATAGGCAAACTCTTTATATTTATCTTTCCAGTAAAATTCTAACACCATATAAGTCAGGAAGTCTTCTGTCACTGACACTGACTCAACTGCTAACTAACAACGGAACTGAACATTTTAACAGTACAGTAATATGAAAACAAACCTTTACAATCTTTACAGTGAGAATAAAAAACCTGCCAAACAAAAAGTGCTAGAAAATAGAAATGCCTGAACAAGTGAGAGCCAGTCTGCCTAAACTTAATTATGCAGCTTTTATTTGGTTTAATTGATCGTATTTCTTGAATTTACTGCTTACAAGCTAACATTTATGTTCTTGTTTACACAGGGAATTGGCTTGAGGAGTTCTGGCCAGTTAAATTCCAGTCATGCCTCAGTCTGACTCCTCTGCTCTTGCCCACCAAATCAATCACCTTGTCACATGTGCACATGCGGGATCTGAATGGTCATTATTTTCAATGATAATTATATTTTCCAGATGGAGTTTTATAGAACTGTTCTACTGAATTTTTCAATCCAAACAGACTTCTACTAAGTAAGACATACCCACAATTGGCTACTCAATATATCACACATGAGTTACAGATACCTTTTACCAGGCTCAATACATCAGACTCCTAATTCTATCTTTGGTTTAGCAAATACTAAAGAGGTTTTGGATGGATGTTAACTGGCTAATAGTTCAATCTCAGTGGAAGCAAGAAGATACCTATTTTAAGCAAAATGGAAGCAAATAAACAATCACTATATTCTCCACCCTCCAGAAAGTTTGCTCATTGCTTGTTATGCGGATATACAGCTTCAAAAAACATCAATGATGATTACTGACATGGCAAAACAAGGAAATTAATGTGTTAATACTCCATACTTTGATTCACCCAAGAAGCTACAGCTCTTTCTTTCTGTTGCAAACTTGTAACTCTAATTTGTTATACACTGCATGTGGCAGCATTCAGCTCATACATAATGTGGATGCCTGCTTATTCAATACTAGGATTCCACTACATTTTCTCAACAGGAGGTTGCACTTGTAAGTGACCACTTCTTCCACATCTGTTATTATTCAATATTCCCTGTGAAATTATGGTATTCAAGGCCTTGTGCACAAGGGCTTTTTAGACAAAAGGTTGAAAATTTGAAAGAGGATCTGGCCATACAATTGCAGCAGTGATAGGCATAACTCTTCAATTCTGAAAAAAGGCATCTTTTAACAAAAACATTCCTCAATACCATCAGCCAAGAAATGCAAAGCTGTAGCTTGCCAAAGGAGCAAACAGTTGTGGATTTGACAGGGGAGAAATTAATCTGGACAGAAAGTTAACAATCAGAGACAACCAGTCTGTGAAAATACCAATTAACATCAACATATTAGAATAAATCTGATGACAATCTGTCATGAAAACAAACAGGTTTAATAGCATTTTTATTACAACTGATCTCATGTTTGGGTAGAGGCTGAGTGAGACAGACAACTTCACAAGGTGAGAAAAGAAAAACAACAGCTTCCGTAATTCTTCTAACACCTACACACATGGCAAATAATAAAACTCAGCAGCTAAATAGTGAATCCACATTAATATTTACATTACCTGGAGACTAGGATGGCAGCCAAAGTCCAGTAAAGTCTTCACAACTTGCAGATGACCTTTGTTGACAGCAATATGAAGTGGAGTCTGTCTGCGTTTGTTGCGAGCGTTTAAATCTGCACTGCCTCTGTGCAAAACCTCTATCACAGCACCTTCATCACCAAAGGCTGCATGATGGACAGCTCTGTCTCCATCTTTGTCCTACAGCAAAAACATTAATTTGACCCTGTATATTCAACATTTCCTTCGTATTTCAATAGAAAGACTCAACGGAACATTTTGATTTCTATACAGAGAAAGAAAAATTAGACAACTATGATACAATTCAAATTCTTGCCCTGAATCTTTCTTGGATGTGTTCATCAGAAACTCTAAATAGATTCATTTGAGTTTCTACCACAAAACAACCTCACTCAAAAAACCTAATAATCAAACACCCACCAACTAAATCTAACTCCCAAACTCCTAAAACCATTACTCTCTGTAACCCAGGATAACCCTTCCTGTAACCCAAGCAGTACTACAGATTCTGTATCACTTTATAAGAGAAGATAATTGCCTTGTTCACACAATTAAGCTAATATATATGACATTTTATGCTGAAATTAGAAATCCTGATTCCTTGGGCAAGCTTAGGTCTTCTCACCAGTTTGGTTATCTTTCAGTAACGACTTCAAAAAGTAATTTTTACTATGTGTAAACCATTTCTAATATATTTTTCATCAGTGCAAAATTTAGTAGTTCTTCATAGATTGTATTCGTACAACTGCAAAGCGAGCAAAATACGGATTTTTAGCTACCGCTTCCATGCCACAGACCACCATAGAGAAGCAAAGAAATTAATTTTTTGCTCTCTGCTTAATGAGACAACTCCATGGTGTGTTCACATCACTAATCTATAGACAGTTAACATTTTTTGAAGCATGAAACATACTATCATAAATCTAATAATACTATACATGTTTCTAATATTATATTAATACAATAGTAAAATTATGTAAGAATTACATCTTAAAACAACACAAGGCTTGAAAATTCAACCAAAATTTCTGAAAATATTAAGTTACCTGAAGTGTGGCAATACTGACACCTAAGCAAGCGTGAACACTTCACAACTTTAGAGCTTGTTGGTTATTGAGTGCATTATCTTGGAAGCCATGTAAGCTGTGCTTCTATTTCCCCTCTAACTCTTCTTTATCCCAGAGAAGTATCAGTTCACCACTTGATTAACACACCAGCTTTGATCTCATAGTCCAAGTGAAAAGCAGCTTAGTCTAGTTTGTAACAGTATATGCTATATACTGCAGTGAAAGCACTACTCTAAAATGAAGCTACTTCACAGAAATCAGACCACAGCAAATACATACTGCATCAAATCTAAGCCATCTTTACCATTTAGGAGAAAATCTTTCTAAAGTAAGGGTGTATCTGTGAATATAAACATAATTTTAGTCCCAAGGATTGCATCACTGATTCATCAATATATTAATGTGTTATAACTTCTGAATGTCAGATGAAATATAAAGCTAAATGCCCAAGTATATAAAGTTACTTTTCTGTTAAGCAATGACTGTCAACACTACTAACTTCTATACATTTTAGTAGACTTTATTTACCTAATAAAAGAAATTTTAGATATTTGGCTCATAAAATGAGTGAAAGCCGCAGTATGGGTGTGTTCTGTGTACATAGACAAGGCAGAATCAGGTCAAAACACAAGTATCACAGAAAACTGACAGTTTTCCTACAAAGAATAGTTCTAAAAAAACCTAAAACAAAGTAAGTCCTTCCATTTCACATGAAGTTAAAAAAGCCAACAAAAAAAACAACCAAACAAAAAAAAACCCCAACAAAAACCAACTGACTTATCCTGAAAAACTGGAAGCAGAGGTTGCAGATCCTACCACAACATATTGTTACTAGTTTCCACTGAAACTGACTTCAGTTTAAAATGAAAAACCAAGCTGAAGACTGCGAGTATCTGAACTGGAGGAGCAGCATCCTGTAACATCTTTTTCTCTGAATGCCAGTGTGCTAGCTCACTGTATTGTAGTGTAGAAATTTTAAAAAGGAAATAAAGAAGGGGCTTCATCCATCACAATCACATACTAACCTACATAACTTGTATATTACAATTGTTTTTCATTTAGAAGTGCTAAAGAATTATGTAATTGTTAGTATTCTATTGTCTTAATATGAGGCTAATTTGGGAATATAATCACAGGACGAAAAAAGAAAACGACTCCAGAGTTGTTATTTCTCCAGATAGCACAGTTTAAGATATAAAGACACAAAAAGTTGAATTTGAAATATTTAGGTTACCTCTGCTTCCACATCCACATTCTGTTTCAGAAGCAACTTCAAAATGTCAACATGGCCATTCTGGCTAGCAGCTTGCATAGCTGTGTGCCCAGCACATTGTCCATTCACCTGGAAGTATATCAATACTTTGAGAAAAGTAGCAGGATACACACACATACTTATGAGACACTTTAGTAGTACATATGCAAGTGCAGTACAAAACTTAAAGCACATGAAAATTGCAAATAATAATATTTTGATGGCTGCCTTCCAGACAGCTAGAATGAAAAAATAATCAAGAAAAATATTTATTTCCAACATTTATTTCCAGCATCTTAACTATAGTTGGATACAGTTCCACAAACAAATTCCTGTAATTCTTAAGCTTTTCCCTTTAGACTTTTCACAACTACGAGATTAGATAAATTGGTAAAAGGAATCTGACAGACAGTGGATTAGATGATCTATCCTGCAAGTTGAAAAATTTAAAAAATAAACCCCACAACAGCAGTAACAAATCCCTCAAATCTGTCCTCCTTACTTCTGTCCCTGGAAAAAGAACTTGAAGACCCTTAAATAACTGTGAAGCCCCGACTCTGATAGACAGAGGCAGGAAGGTATTCTTAATTCATGGGAAAAAAAAAAAAGAACATAAAATCCATCCACCATAAAAGGGTGTAAAGGACTACTTTCACACATACCAGCACATTTCATAGGTCAACAAATTGGACAAGAGAGACAGGAATCAGCTGTACCACCACTATGCAGACACATTAGTGACTGGCAAGGAGTATGTAGGACAGCTTCAGCTCCTTTGGTATTTACCCCCAGTTCCTGGGGTATATATCCCCCCAACAGGTCCTTCCAAATCAGAACACTCACATCTACATCTGGCCTCTTTAGCAGGTCTTCCACTTTAGCAACATCTCCATTGGCAGCAGCTTTAACCAATTCTTCATTGAGATCTCCAGATTCTTGTGTTTCAAATAATTTCTTCAACAGCTGGGATAACCTCTCTGTAATTATTAAACAAAGCACAAACACGATTACAGTTCTAATCACATGAGAAAAGAAAAACAACAGCTAAATTTACCATGTTTCTAAAGGCATGTACACCATAAAATGGCAGGTTTAAGTTATTGTTCAGTTCTGAGTTAAGTGCTGCGCTCCCCTTTAGGTAGTTTAGATTGTCACATCAAGCACTTCAAAAGAAAGCAGACTGAATCACACAGCTTGTCTACCACAAAATATAGAAGGCTGGGGAAGAGGTAAAAACATGAATTTACATATTGATACAATGACTTCACGGTCGTCTAGCTTAACTTAGGGTACATCCTGTTCCCTGTGAATTGAAACATTATATTACCCCTCTATCTAGTTTTATGGCTTTATCTTTATTGCAGAAAACTCCCTGGATCCATGTCTGCCATCGAAAAAGCACAGAATGCTATTTAGATGATTTCTTGGCATTAAAGCAAATATGTGAAGAGGAAAAAACAACTATGACCAAAAAGAGGAAAAAAATTCTTGTTTAATTGGCCTGTGAAAGAGCCAATAGAACATAAAACACATCAGATAGTCTTTTTGCCTCATTGTTAGATGGTTCATCAGAGTTGTTTCAACAGAACTGAAATGTGATTGTTAGAAAAAAAAAAAAAGAAATCACCCTGTAATTAATTGAAGGGCATCTGACTAAATTATAAAGGAAAATAAAAATAAAATATGAAGGAAATAACATCCCATGTAACTGTTTGCAAAAGATCCCTTGCTTTTGTTTGCTATCACATCATTTGCTCCAGACCCTATTCAGATCTACTAACCCATCTGATCATATAGAATTTAAAATTCATAGGGCAGACCTCCAAAGACTGTATTGTGGCCAAAGAGAAATCCAAACTCAACTTGGGAGTTTTTGCACCTTATCAAGATAACAGCAACCAACATCACCATACAGACTGCAAGCTTTTTCCTGTATGAAAGGCATACCACCAACTACCAAAACCTTGAGCCTGACTATTAACTATGCATATACTCATATTGCTAAGCTATATACTCATAAGTCAAAATTTTTGAATTAACAGAAATAAGCTATACATGTATTACTGGTTAATCTTCAGACTTACCACCAGATGCATTACTTATAGCAGATCCTGCTGATGCCACCTTTGAGACAGCTGCTGGATTATACGTCCAAGATGTTCCACAAACCTCTACCTTTAAGTCACTGTCTGAATAGATCTGCTGGACCCGACCAACTTTACCCAATGTCTGCATTAAAGAAAATGTCAAAGGCAAATAATACCAAGAATAAAATATTTAGAAGTCTGAATGTTCTAATAAACCACAAATTTTACAAAGTCAGTTGTTTCATTGTGCAGTCACTGATATCTTTAGCTAAGCTTCATCAAGTTAAGCCCATTGCTACATCTGAACAAGCCTTACATTTGCATTTGATGAAATACATTTTCTCTAGCCTAAAAGAAAATCCTTTTAACCCCCACATGTTCCAGGCACCATAACTAAAAATATTATACAAGTTTTACCATTCTGTGAATCTAAACAAACTACTTACCGGAAGCATTGCTTCTGCCCACTCTCCGTGACCCCTCTGAAGAAGTTTGATTCGCTCTAAGTCATAGCATACTTGAACAAGGTCACCCACTTGAAATTGAGAGGTACCTCCTTCTGCACCTTGAGCTGCATCTCCACTTCGGACAACATTAGCTTTGGTGAGAACGGCTGGATTAAATGTCCACCTAAGCAACAAATCAGTTAAAGTTTATTTAAAACATGTGAAGTGAAATATATGTTTAAAAATTATCTGTTGGACAAGACTCTGCTTGCATGTTGAAGGGAAAACAAGCTGACAGCAATACAGCAGTTCTGAAAGTAGTAATATAATTTGTTTACTTTTCTAGTAAAAGGAGATCACTCCAGGAGATCACTTGAAAAGGGAAGATTCAGTCTATCTCACAAGGGTTTAGAAAACTAACATGGGAAGAGCATGAGATTTTGCCCCTGCCAAAGTAAAAAGATGCAACATTGTTATAAAAATACTCTTCAATCAAATGGCTATCCAAGATAGACCTTAATTTTTAACCAAAGTATCCTACGTACTATAAATTTTACTGGTTTGAAGGCATCTAACTAGTTTTACATTAAATTGTTGTGATCTCTCCTCTTCATACCATTTTGTCTGGGCTTAACTGCTATATCATGTAGTCAAGAAGCATCAAACAAACTTCATAAAGGGTAAAAGTCAAGGAGAAAAATCACAAGATAAAGCAGCTCCACTTACTGGCTCTGCAGTCATGACTTTCAGAAGAAAAGCCCCCTGCATCCCTGTGTTACCCAGGAAAACAGCTTTGTTTTACATTACTTTGCCACATTAAACAGTATCTCGAGGAAAATCCTGAATGAATAATGCATTATTCATTCTCCTTAGACAAACTGAACAGATTGGTCTCTAGATACAACTGAAACGGTATTACATTCATTCATTGCTTTTAAAGATAAGTAAGTCAAATACTTGAGAGCATCACAACACAAAACCATGTGAACATGTAGCCCAGATCCAGCTCCAGAGTTGGGTTTGAATCTCATTAGCAGAGATGCAGTTAAAAGTTCAAACCTATACTCCTTGCAGGGACTGGTTTTAGCAACAGCTTCCACAACACTGCCCATTATCAGCCCACCATAATCCAAAATAAAAAAGATTTGTTACCTCTTCTCAACCTATTTTCCTGAAAACCAACAATGCATTCTACTACCATTTCCCTTGAAACCGTGGGATACTTTGCAATTAAAGAGAAACTACGGCTTAAAACACTACATTCTGGGTGAAATCACTCAGAATGTCATTCATTATTCTGGACTTGAATTTTTACCAAAATCTTCCTTTTCCTGCTAAAGTTTAGTTCCTCATTACACATTGCAGAAGGAATATAAAACTCTCATGGAAATCTTAATAGACAAGAACAGAAAGTTTCTGACACCAAGTGATCACAACTACTGAAAGCAAAGGAGGCTTTTGAGAATCACTGATGAAGGGTTTATAACAAACCTGTTGCCACTTGGGTATTGTACTACAATATCGTGATCCTCATCAATACCACAAACTGTTCCAGTTGTTGTTAAGGTTTCAAACATGCCATCAGTCCATCCTCCGTGACCATGCTGCAAAGACTGCACAATTTCCAAATCAAGGTCAATGTTTACAAGGTCACCAATTTGCAGCCCACCAGGGTTTCTGTTACCATTTTGTTCACCTAAAATGGAACAACATTCACATGATCACATTAATTTTTCCAAGTAACCTCAAAAACAGTAATTATTTTCTTTCTCTGAAATTAAAGGGTCTAAAAGGAAGTAAGAATAGGTGAAAAAAAAAATCTGAAAGTGTCCATGAAATTGTGTGCTTACTGCTGAGTATTCAAGGCTTAATACGGTGCCTGACATCTAGAAATATATAAAAACCCTCATAATTTTGACAGAAATACACAGAGCATCATCTATGCACACACTGGCTGAAACATAAGCAGAATGCCCATAGAAAGTGGTTTTTAACTGGGTCTTTGAATGTCATCTTTGAATGTAAGGAGAGCACTGGCAAGAGACTACCTCCAAAATGAACAGTAAGAGTCTTTAAGTAGAGAGATTACTACAAAAAAGGAAAAAAAAAAGGCATCAACAAAAAACCCTGCCATTTGTTGTGCAATGACCCCTCTCTCAGGACAATGGCTGTTCTCAAAAGATGCCAAATAGCAAAATATCATAAGGTGGAGGCAAATTATATAAATGCACACATATCAAGGTGTGTTAACTGATCACAGAAGACGCTTATGGACCTGATCACTGCCAGAATCAAGAGGATGGCATTTCCCATCCAAGCAACAGTGAAGAGAGCAACAACTACAGGACTCTTAGCACTAGAGTTCAACAGCAACATCTGTGACAAAAGACAGGCCAAGTAGAGCTCCTTAAGTAATTCTGCTAAGGGGGGGGATGGAGTGTGGCATCCTCTTCCAAGAATCAACAACATAGAACAGGTCCTCATGTTGGAACAATAATGCAGTACAAAAATAGTCTGGTAACTAGACACAAAAACAGGACACTGATTCTGGGGCCTGAAATCAAGAATGGATGTTGGTTGTCAGCACTAGTTGCAGCTCACTGAAAGTCTTCAGAAGACCAAATGACCAAGAAGGGACTCTGATACTACTGAAGAAGAGACACATCCATGAATGGATGCTCAATGGACTTTGACTTCTATGACCATCCAGTGACTTCTTTCTGTCCTGGTCTTATTTTCAAGGACAGATGGAACACTATTTTTGGTCTGCACCCTTCAATTTTGAAATGAAACACACATGACATGAAAACAGCCACTTCTTTGGATAGAGGACATGAGGACAAGAAGTTAAAGAATAACTCTTCAGAAATGCTACTGATGTGGAACATTATACTCTAGAAACATCCTCATAACCATTGAGAAGTAAAAGCATTTTCTTATTCTGCTGCCCACTCACTAAGCAATCTGCCTTATTTGCCAAGCTGGCAACCAAGCCCTCATTCAATTTGATATACCCTGCAACACCCATGTTGCTCCTCAGCAAGGTCCCTCACTCAGGCATTCACAATTCCCAGTCTGGTTACTCCTAGCATATAGAATATATCCAGAATGCAATGCTGCTCATCTAGTTGAACGCTATGAGGTCTCTAGTCACCAAATCTTTACTTCCTCAAGGTTCTTCTGAATAAAGCTCTATTTTCAACCACATCCCTCTGACAACTTGCTACCACCTGCAATTGTCTGAAATTGTATTCTGTCACAGATGTGGTATTGAACAAAAACTGTCCTAGAATCTTGCACCAACTATATACTGGTCTATTAACTAACTCCCTTGCTGGAGTATTATTCACACTTCAAAAATTGCCTTTCAGTTTTTAATGCAAGCATACATTTAAATTGGCAGCATGACCTACATTCAGAAGAGAAATAGATGTTTCAACAAAGAGAAGAGGCTGAGAAGATGGATCGTGTTGCAAGTATGATGAACTAAGTTCATCCTCATTCATTAAGAATAACTTAATGCAGTGGAAAGGGAAGAATAGTCTTGTAATCTCTTTAGTGATTAATATTTGTGTACTCAAATACAATATGACCCTAAAAGTAAGTTACATGCAGAAAATGTAGGCTTCTATTTTCACAGAAAGAACCAAAATGAATCAAGGGTATGCATAAGAATCTAACTTTACCTATGTAATAAATAAACAGCAAGATCCTGTAACTACATACCTATTTTTGCTATCAAGCTGAAAAAATTAATTTGAAGTAGAGAAGCAAGACACAAAGATTAGAATGCTTTGGCTTTTTACTGTCAAGCAATACATCTACTTGTCAGTAAATATTAAGTGACTTCTAGGACAACTGGGGGGGTTTGTTTGATTATAAAAACAGTAGAAGTCTCTTATTTTAACCTCCTCACCAAAGCCATCAATAAAAGAATAATGTCTGCAGATAATATTTCAAGTACTTGTAGGACAAAATAAAGAAGATAGAGAGTTCCCATCACTTCAGGAATACCAGTACTATCAGTTAAGTTTTGATGCATTGAATTATAACAAGAAACATGAGAAGAAAAGCAGAATTTTCTGTAGTGTCAAGTTTTATAACCAGGTTTTTTGCTAACGAAATACACAATAACTGAAAATTTTTTGTCCAGTAATCTATAAAACTTATCCAAATGTGCCAATATTTAAAAAAACAGTACATATGGCAATTATTTTTTTATAATAAACTCTGCACATATCTACAGCCTAACCAAGACACTAGAAGAGTAAGTCAGTGCAATAGATGAAATAGAAAACCTCACAACATATAGTAGTGTTAGCATAAAATAACAGGATAAGTTACATGTTCAAATTACTCCTTTTTATGGCAATGTACATGCAACTTTATTGACCATCTCTGAATACTGAAGGCAGTGTTGTAACAATGTACAGTTACATTTGGCTCTTAAAAAATAATAATGTACAAAACATGAAACAATTTATTGGTTAGTCAACACTTAACAGCTCTCTTGCCATATACTTGGTGCACTGATACAAAATACATTTAGAAAGCATTACAATTTATTATTAATGCATAGAAACACTATCAATTTACAGTTCACTAGAAAGGACAACCCTTTTAAGTGACATCTGAAAAGAAAGAAAGGCTAAGTATAATTAGCATATATCAATATAAATATATTTTGTCTTCAACTCACCTAACACAGGGCAATGATCCCTGTAGAAAGAGCCTCCTTTTGCATCTTGGACACATTTCAGGTCAGACTGTGGAGAGAGATGAAAATACCTCTAGTGCTGACTAATAAAAGCCTCCAAGTTAACATAAGTCAGTGAAACTAGAACTTAAATATACTAAATTGAGAAATATTGAAAATCATGTGTACAAAAACATGCCCCATGAATTCATTAATGCATATAATCTCAAATAATTTTCAATCAGCCTTGACATTCTCAAGATTTCTAGTAACCTTTACCAATATAAAAAGCTACAAAGGATAGACATTTTAAACTCAAAGTTCCTTTGTATTGTTCTATTAAGATATCTTTCCTCTTAAAAAAAGAATGGAAAGAAAAAAAGAAGTATCTGCAGATAGTGCTCAAAGCCACAGACTCTCCTTTATCAATTTTTATTATCGACCAGTGCTGCCCCCTCTTCCCAGCCCTTTTTGACAGACATACGTTCAACTTTGAGAAGAAAACCTGGCACAGAAAAACCTGGCACAGAATTCCTTATTAAGAATATACAGAACACAAGGATATTACTTTAAAAAAATCCCTATGATGAGCTAAATATCTTTTTAAAGAGAAAAGTCCTAAAGCACATGCTTCAGAAAGACTATTTTGTATTACTTGAGAGAAGTTTCAACTATGATAACCAGCTCCTATTCATTTCACCAGTGGAGTTCCTCCTCTCCTCTAGTATTTTCCCTGTGTAACCCCTGAAGCCAAGGGGCTACCATCTGCCATTCCTCGTTATGGAGCAATTCTCACTAAACAAAGGGCATTCTGTACGCATGATGAATTGTGAAGGAGATAGGAAACTCTGCAAAATGTGTTAGAACATTCTACGAAACGGGAGAAAACAGAGGACAAGCAGCAGTTATAATCAACCAGAACTACTTCACCAATTATTTTTCGACAGACTTGGGATTTACTGACAGACTGTGCTCCCGCTAAAGGATTAAAATGAAAACCTTCAAGTGTCCCAAATCACTGGGACACTGACAAACACAATACTACCTCTAGCAACCTCTAGCAACTAAGCAGCCAGAAATAATACAAAATTCAGTGTATATACTGTTCTATGAATAATGAACCACCCCTTTTTGAAAAAGTGATGAAAACAGCCAGATGAAAATAATGAGATTTAGCTGATCTTCAAATCCTAGGAGACACGAGAGAAGGAGTTTATTCAACCCAGCAGCAGCAGGCCAGCGACAGAGTGCTGCCACCCGGTGGGCAGGTGCTGGCTTTAAACTTGGACGAAGACAAAAGGGGCTGCACCGACCACCCCAGATGGCCAAGGGCTCATTCATTCATTCATTCATTTCACTCGAGCAACGGAGATTAAATGTGCCCCAGAGCACTCAGTCTCGCCCACTGAATACAAACTTTTCCTGTTGTGCAACAACCAGCTGCCTGAGCAGGAGCCACGAAGGGGGTGTAATGTGCAAGAGCTGTTTTCACATCCTTCAGAGCATTAAGAAGGGAGGGATCTGCTCTCCTCCCAGCCAAGCAAAATCTGGGTGGAAAGATTGCTTGCGTTACAGAAGATGTTAGCACACAGAGCAAACTGAAAGCAAAAAGCTAGCAGAAGAAATAAAATACTCAACAACAGGCTAATTACTACCTTGCCATTGAAATTATTAGAAAGCAGGTTGAATACCTAAAATTTAAAGGGGAAAAACATCCATAAATCTCCTGCTCTCTCTTCTTTTAACCATGTCCCACACACAGTTTATTTATGGAATATAATGAGACACTTGGCTGTAAAATTAAATAGTATCATGATGCTGAACCTCCTTTCACTCACATGGTGATGTCAATGCCAGATCACTGAGTAAAAACAAGAGTGTGATCTAAGCATCACAGAAAAGCAAGGAAGCATGTCTCATTTACATAAGCCTTTACCGAAGAACTCAGGACTCAAAAAGCACAGAAAGTTGAGATACTTGACAGATTAAGGCAATAAGAGACTAACTCGTATGTACTGTACATACAGCAAAGAGTTTCTTCAGCAATTTTACAAACAGCACAACAAACGAAAGTAACATCAATGTAATAAAGGACTGCATACGTTCTGAAAAACAAACTGAAAAAAAAAATCCTGTAGTTTTATGATAGGAAACTGTACTTAGTTGTACTTCAGTAATAAAAAACCTCTTTAATCAACCATAACACTCCTTCTAACATGTAACTGTATTTATCAGGTAAGGAAAACAAGCCTTCTTCCAACCAAGTAAAATCAAGGTTACTGTTAAGGTCCTGGTCACGCTTCCCTGGGGACTACAAGATGAGAGGTCCCCCTCGAGAGCAAGGGCTCCCCCCCAAAGCCCAGCAACGCCAGGCTGTCAGTATATTCTTGCTGAGAGCTCTGCAGTACCACACATCTGAGACCTCAATCATGCTTTTTTTAGTCTTGTTAGTTTCCCCAAGTCCTGTAAATAAACTGAAATAGCTCATCCACTGATCATGGCCCTCCTTTGGACCTGCTCCAACAGCTCAATGTCCTTCTTATGTTGAGGGCTCGAGAACTGGACACAATACTCCAGACAGGGCCTCACCAGAGCCCAGTAGAGGGCCAAAATCACCTCTCTTGACTTTGTGGTCACACTTCTCTTGAGGCAGCCCCAGGATTCAGTTAGCCTTCTGGGCTGCAAGCACATACTGCCAGCTCACGTTGAGTTCTTCTTCCACTGACATCCCCAAATCTTTCTCTTCAGGCCTGCGCTCAACCTACTCTCCACCCAGCCTATATCTGCACTTTGGGTTGCCCCAGCCCAGGTGCAGGACCTTTCCCTTAGCCTCGTTTAACTTCTCAAACCTGTCAAGGTCCCTCTGGATGGCATCCCTTCCTTCTGGCATGTCAGCTGCACTACACAGCTTGGTGTCATCCCTCACAGAGATACCATTCAATGAACCCTGAAGAGGATTCTCTGAGGGGAAAAAAAAGAACACCAAGTGAATATTTTTGGAATTTCTGCATGGACAGAGAGGAGATCAAAGCAGTTAAGCCAGAAATCATTATTGTGGCAATTCAAGGAGAAGCACAAATACTACACAGCAAGACCTCAAATTCAGTAGTAACAGCTGATCAAGCAGTTTTTTGCCTACAGTAGAGAACATTGGTCTTCTAGCACCTACTCTCTGACTTGCTGAAAAATCCTTGCATACTGGCTGGATGTGACTGCATATCAGGACCACGATCTGCTGAGGCCAAATGGGAAATACTTAAAACACAACATTTTACTTTGACTTGCCATCCAACTATATAATTGGAAAAACAGCAGCAATTCCATCATTGTAAAAACCCCAGGGAATGAAAAAAAAATGTCCATTACAGCAATGTCAGCAGTGTTGGCAGATGGTGTAAAAGTACCATTATCCCTGACCTTGAAGAAGAAAACAATATCAAAAAAGCAACTGCCTACTGGAATAACTACCAATATTCCTATCAAGATTGAGCGCAACCCATCAAAACCAGGGAATGGAGTTTGCAGAGTTGATAAAGAAACTCAGCATGCTACTAAGAAAAATAATGTTAGATCCAAAGGATGCACTGAAATACTATCTAACATAAGCAGTAAATACCAGGAGATAAATGCTCTTACAGATATATCAGCAGGAATGCTGCCAAAACTGCAGATATTTTTTGAGGGAGCAAATGCTTACCTGCAACGCCTAGTATGCTAACATTTACTTGGTTTTTACTTTAAAATAAAAACCTGTTAATAAGTAATCCTTATAATCCTCTGGAGTAATTTCAAGGATTATCTTTATGGGTAACTCAAACAGATATTGATGAACTTACAGAACAAAAGGGCAAGGAATCTCCTCAATTTCCTTTATGCACTCAACTAGTCACAATTGTGGAAATAAGTCCACAAACATAGATGGCTTACAGATTACCAAGACAATGATGGATGACAACTACAGTATCTTCTCCCAGGGGCTACACTGACCTATTCTATTGTGAAGGATCTATCACAGCAAAAAAGGCAAGAGCAACAAAATGTGGTTGCACAAAAATAGTTCCTAAATAACTGAACTAGGATACTCCTGCTGACAGAACTATTTCAGAACTATTTTCTTAAGTAATTTTTTTAGTAAACAGCATAGTATAGTGTTTATTGAAGATCAATGGAAGACACCAACTTTACATCCTGAGCTGTGTGATGTGAAGAAATAAAAACTAAAAACAAACTCAAAAAGTTAAATGACATTATTCGCATTAACTAATTCCAGTTTATACTTCTATTGCAAAAGGCTATGATCACATTTCTAAAGCAGGTAATACAGTTACCAGGTTGGTCTGGTTCTAGAATCTGAAGACATACAAATACAAAATGCAAGCAGGGCCAATCACATTAGCCAACAACAGCACTTTTTCCATACTAGGTATGTAGGAAAAACATTATTCAACCTCACAGTAATGTCAAAACATGTTTCAGTTAGGGAATTTGTGGCAGCAAAATCTCCAAGATTCAAATGCCAGGCTTCACAAAGAAAGGCAAGATGCACCTCTCTAAACCACTTCATAAGCAGGCACTGCAACTGCAAACTCAAATAAAAACTCAAAGGATCCGATCACAGATAAAGGCAAGTTTTCAGCCAGCACCTGCTGCCCTACCAGCCAGTCCTTGCCTCTCCCAAGGAAATGCTGGCAGGCCAGAAAGATTAATTTTGAGGACCAGATGCAGCCTGTCATCTATCAAACAAGCAACCCTGACTTACAATAATGAGCTGCGTTTCTTTAATGAGCTTCATTTGCGTCTGAGTCAAGTGTTACTCATTTGCAAGCAGGGGTCTCTTCCCAGCTGTATTTATATGAGCACCCGCTCTGAGTAATGTCTATTCCACAATCCCTGGACATTCTTATCCAGCTTCTAAGTTCCAAGACAAGTTTTCCCCAAACTTACGTGAACTTTCTGACAGTCTCCTAGTCAGCTTTACATAATAGCACAAAAATAGTAGGAAATAATTGTAATAATTGTACTATTAGCAAGCAATTAATCAGCTATAAAATCCGGTTTTACATTCATATTGTCACAGATATCCAAGAATTCAATCTCTCTGAAGTGAAAATTGCATTTGATGAAAGTATCTGACAGATGAAATTACTCTAAGAATACACTGTAATCAAATACCCACCATCTATAAAGCCTCAAATTATTTTTATGCATATGTATGTAACTACTTTATTTTCTATATCTTATCTGATATATATAAAGCTTATATATAGTTTCTCAAACATTAACATTTTTTGTAGTTAATTAAATGACTGACCAAATACTTCTGTGTGTTTAAATCTTCTTGAAAGGGTCACCCATCTCCATTCAAACTTAAACTTGCAATAGTTAACATTTATCATTTCCTGAGTAATTAAATAGTGACTGGTATTTTATTCTTGGCATCTTCATGCATGAGAAAAGATGACCCTCACTAAAGAGGTTTACTCTTTTTAAACCTGACACTAAAATATCTATTTAATTAAAAAGCGGTATTTAGTATTTTTTATTACATTTCTTTTTCATGTAAGGTTCTAAGACAAAGAATTTTACTTTCAACAACTAGTCATTGTTTAACATTTTATTACTGATGCACATCTGAGAAAATGACACTACAATGTTAAGTTAACATGGTTTTCCTCTGTAGTACCAAACAAAAAAATCATGCAAAAAAATGCTAATTAAGATGTTATAAGCAGTTCATAATCAAAGTAACCTTTCTGTGACCCACATTAGGATAAGAAAAACCCAGCAACAGAAGGCACTTAGGCTACAGTTTGACCCATTTTCTCCCTGACGCTGCGGAAGCTAGGAAGTGAAAAATAAAGCGAGGAAGTGAAAATGAGTGCTAAAACAAATTAAGGTTGTAACTTAATTCAACACCTTTCCATTGACAAAAAAGTTGCTCTTAAGAGGATTCCAAGTGTTGCCCGTAATTTAAATACTGCAAATCTTGCAGTAATCACATCAACAGCTGAAGTGAACTGAAGAGTTCAGGAGTTAGAGAGAGTCATTATATAGTTCATTACTAAGCCTCTTTTCTCTAAATTTTAATTTACACACAATAGCAGCACAGTAAAGTAAGTGGGCATGCAATGTAAATATTTACTATACTTTGGCAGGAACCAGCCCTTCAATTTCGATTATTCACATGTTTTATACATTCCCAGATCACATTTTCTTACTAATACATATGCATGATCCATACAGCTGTATTCACAATGATCTGACTAATAGTACGCAAACTGACAAAGGATATTACAAAAGCAGGATAATAAAGCACAACAAGTTATTCTTAGTACCCTTCCCCCAGCATGCATTTTACCCTTTGTGTTCTTTTATACTTACCATTCCCTCAAAGCCAACTCTGTAAAGGTTTTTAGCACCATTGTCCCAAAGAACATATGCTGCGCTATGTGGACTTGACGCACTCCAATCTTGGATTTCAGTTACCTATTCAGTTTTAAAAATAAGAAAGTCGTTTCTATAGCAAAGATTTAGAAACACAGTTTGAACTCAAAACCTTATTCATCTCTTCAGAAAAATTCAGAATACAGCTTTTCCACTGAATTTCATAAAATTTAATTTGAAGCTGTGTTCCATTTGGTAAAAGTTTTTCCTGTGTGTTTAGTAAGGTAGCGACTCAAACTTATATTTTATAGACCTCTTATTCCATTCTATATTTGGTAGGTAATTTAACTATATAACTAGAGAATAAAATTCGAACTGTAGAACTTTATGATGATTGAATATATTCTTACTAGAAGCAGCTTTTATTTATGTAAAACAGGATGCAAACTAATTTGTCTGGTTTAACCTTCATTAGCCTGGTGGCAGTACCCAGCACTAGGAGACACTTTTATTTTCAGAGGCAATGTATTTAACAATAATACAAAAGAAGAGTGAGAAGGACTTTCTGAAATCACAAAGATATACTCCAAACTCTGAAAACATTTCCACTACTCAAAAAGTCAACTTCTAGAACATGTCCTCATTATTACTTGCATATAAAGGCTGCCTCTGCAATCTACCATCTGTTTTTCCTTCTCATACACATTCAAATGCATTTATACATGTTCTCAGCTTGTAAATAATCTCAGTAATTCCAGTTCAGCACATCAGGTGACAATGCAGAAGACTCTTATTTAGAAAAGTTTCAGAGATTGCAAAGTATCTTGCCAAATTCACAGCAAGAAAAATTCACTTCAGAAAAAAGCTGCATCTGAATATCCTTTCCTTTAAGGGATTTATATTTATTATTTCCTCCCAGTGAGATCCAAAATGAAATCCCCAAAAGTCCTAAATCGTCCATAAATGAACTGTCTAGAATATAAAATAGGCTAAGTATTCTGGAACTTCTCACTTGGTCTTAAGTGTTGCTTAAAAAGAAATGCAACAAAAAATACCAGTTCACCAAGACATATGGGCATCAAATTCTGCTAGTAAATCATCTTATATTTGGTAATAAAAGTCATAGTACATATTTTACACTCCTTGCTGAATGTTCACACTTATGCTAAGCCTTGACTAGTTCAAGGTAAATGTAAGTTGTAGTTGAAAAATTTGCAAAGTTTATGACTGGCAATATATCTCTTTGTGCCATTTTCAATAAAACTAAATTTTTTTTCTGAAGTTATATAAAACCCATTCATATAATGTCTTAAGCCAGTAATAAAACGTCCAAATCCAACACTTGCAACGTTTTAAAATTTAAACTGCAAAATTCTGTATAATTATTAGGGAGCAAGAGAAACATGAATGTGCTGGTCTGCAGGCAAGAAGACTAGAGAAAGCAGTGATGAGCAGAAAGGGCTATTCTTGAGAATAGTTATGGTTTTGTATCAACTCTCTAGTAATGCTGAAATCTGCCTAAGATCTTAATGTTGTTAGAAGCCAACTTAAATAGAACAACAAAGAGAAAAATGTAGTAGTTTTAAAATTTTTGTGCTAGTATTGCAACAACGTAAATTTAAAATAACCTGGTCATAGTGTACATCCTTTTCCTAAATGCTCATGCATTACAAACTCAGGATAAAAAATGTCCAGCAAATTAAAATAGTAAAATTATTATATTTTTACTCTAAAATTAGAAAGGCTGTGGAAGCCACTAGATAAGCATGCAAAAATGCATCTTTTTATTTAAACCAGTTTTAATTTTACCTTTCCTCTCCGCCCATTGCCGCCATCTTGATCTTCCCACTGCCAGTCAACTCCTCGTACCACCCTGGCACCTGCAAAGATTCCTCTTGCTGTAATTTTCTTTGATTTACGGCGAGACTCCAACAATACCCTGAAGGTATTAAAAGAAGAATCCACAAACGTCAAGATAATAAAAAAGTCCAAAATTAATCTTTGGGGATAGACAGGAAGGAAATCATCTTGAAACAAAACATAACCCCAAAAATACAGATACTTGTGTTTGAATCACAGCCACTCTGTTCCCAACCTGAATGGCAACCCTCAAGATTAAAAAAATATTATGATTTTCCTAAATGTGATGTATCTTGTGTTTTTAATTCTAACAAATGTTTCTTCTCCAAACTTCCCACTACTAGCAATAACCTTGTAAACACATAATCTTATTATCAAAGTCATTAAAGAAACATAATGAGTCATACAAACGTTTCTTTCTATCTTAGATGCACCCAATGCCAATATTACTGTCTCGCTATTGTTCTGCCATTTTCACTCAGAATTATACTATTTAATAAGAGATACATCTCTATCCTCTCCATGCCTCAGTTTATTTTCTACACACTTTTAAAAACATACCCTGGTAAATCTAATTCAATATATCTGCATCCATTTTTTAAAGCCTTAACGATATTTTTCTGAAGCAATCCTCTTTTCCCCAGACTTTAACAGAAGCAGGTAAGCTCAAACAGAATATTGCATGGCTCTCAACTTTGAAATATGAACAGACAAGTGGTCTACTGCCCTTTAAGTAATCCTAAAAGCCATCACTTGGTGTGTGACTAGATTTCTTTAGGACAGGAAAATGTTGCCCAAGAAGATATTTCTAATGAAATTCTGAGTGCTTCTTGACTTCTTCAAGGAGTGTATCACCCTTCTGCTAAAATTCTAACATCCAGCAGATGGCAGACAAGGAAAAAGGTAAACTCGTTGAATCAAAAGAGCACATGAAAATATTAACCATTTTTAAACTAAGTAATGTAAAAAAAGTGTCAGAAAACACAATGATACATTTTTTATAGCAGCATTTCAGAGAATTTTCAACAGTTACAAAACTGAAATAAAAAATACCATGCATTACTTCGTTACAATGGCCATATGATATCCCAGACTCAAGAACAAAATCAGTAGAGCTTAGTGCTTGCCTTCATTCAAACATACTTAGATGCCACCAGCCATTTGCCATTTTTCCTATGATATATCCTTCAAATCTGATAGTACTGCTTTGCCTTTTCTCCTCTCTCAAACACTTTAATCAATTCTCCTCATCTAAGCTTGATACAGTTGGAACAGCTCCTTAGCAAATGAAGTTGCCTTCTAGATAAGAGTTGCAAAACAGAGCTCAATGAGAGTAAACAAAGATAAAGAGAAAGTGACACGATGCAAAAGATCTCCTGAAATTCTACACATTGTTTGCCAGACTTTGGTTTTTTTTTTTCCTTTCCTGGCTGTATTTTCCTTTGTAGCTTTTAAGTGATCTGTTCTGGTATTGAAAACATAATTTTTAGTTGACTGTACGCATTCTCACAAGCAGTAAGATTCATTTTAAAAGTAATTAATAGAAAACAGATTGCTATTTTGTTATTCATTTTCTATTAGGCCAGCATTTTCTGCTTTTTGATTCAACTTGTAAGTCTTGTTCTGTACTAGAAAATCATAATTGAGATACTAAGTTTATTATATCTTTTTGGCACCTAGATCTGCTAGCATAAATCACAAAAAGCAGAATTTACTTCCTGATTAAGCCACTGGTCTACTCTAAAGTTAAACTTCAAGACAAACCTTAGAAAAAAATAAGTATAGACATTTCAAGCCATGATATGAGAAGCCAGTTTGCATCCTCCAACCACTTCCCTTAATGGCAAAAACACTGAGAAAAGCACATTACTGAATTACAACATATTAGTAAACCTTACTTCTCCAGGAAGGGAAAATAAATGTTTTTTTTTACATACATCAGATTTAACTGAGTATTAAGCCTAACAAACAAAAGCTTCCAATGATTCAATGAAAGAAGGTTCTTGAAAGTTCACATAGTAAGCGATAAAACAGCATGCGGCCTTTACACAGAGCTTTACCATAGAATCATAGAATAGTTTGGGTTGGAAGGGACCCCAAAGATCATCTAGTTCCAGCCCCCCTGCCATAGGCAGGGAAACCTCCCACTAGATCAGGTTGCTCAGACAGAGCCTTGCCCACAAACAGAATCTACACCTCCAAGCCATTGTTTTACTGATCCAAGTTTCAGTAACCAAACCTGCTGTACTGAAGCTAACTACAATTAACTATTCCTATTCAATTTTATGGGGGGAAGGAAACCTCTTTTTACCTTTCACTTCCTGGTGTGGTAATTCTGTAAAAACGATGCCTCAAGTGATGTTTGTCCCCATGATAGCAAACTGTGCACAGGTCATAATTTGTGCATTCAGCACATTTCCACCGGATGCCAATGATGGGTTGCTGTCGGCATGTATCACACATAGTCCCATCATGCTTGATACCTGTAAGGGGAAAAGAAAGATGATAAACAGCTTTGCTACATCTTTTAGAAGTAGTGAAAAATATTTCTATTGCACACCCTTTGAAACCATTTTAGAAAGTTAACAACAAAGCTGCAGAACCAATAGAACCAACCAAGGGGAGAAGATAATGACTTTGCCTCATATCTCCAGTTGTCAGTCTGTTCCTCAAATTTTCTATCTTTTCCTCAGCTCAAATAGCTGAGAAACCTGTTTGGCTTTTTCCATCTACACAAATTGGAGAAAGAATATGAGAAATCCCTTAACTGCAAGTTAAAGGGTTAGAGACACGCATATAACAACATACACAGGCAATCTAGAATTTTTTCTCTGGAGTGAGACTATCTACACAACAATGGCTATAGTACACCACGAAGACTTCATTCAACTGTACCTCTCAGTCTGAAAAACAGTGGTTTAACTTCTACACTTAGCACACTGGAAGAGTGCTTAGCTCTACTCTTTTTTTATAATGGAAAAAATTTATCCCTCTTAGATAGATCCCATCAGCTTCATCAAAACCTGTTACCATTTTTGAATCACTTGCTTGCTGTGTTTTTTCTAAGAGAATGTGCCAAAGACAGATCAGATGTAATCTTCCAGCATGTGTTCTGCCCAGCCTTCCACAAAAACTTCCCAACACTACTTGTTCCTACAGCTTTGCCAATCTGCATCAGATTGAAAGCCATCAGTCACAGTTTCTATCCATACATTCTGATTACAGCAAAGAACCACAAGTTTATTTTTAAAAATAAAGTATCAAATTCTGCTACTGTTTGGGAAAAAACAAGAAAGAGAAAACCACTGGCATTTGGTCAGTACCACGAGATTTAAGTGAGCACTAAAACAGTGGAATAAGAATTTTCCCAGTCACTCATTCTTCATAAAAGCAGCCAAAAGAACAAGTAACTCTGAAATCAGTGACAAAAAATAACAGGTTTTATCTTCTCCAGAAGGGATGCTTTTGGAAATTACTGTCAAATTCACTGCAAACCTATTAGTCACTTGTGCCAACAGCTGAGTCACCTGCAGTGAAGAAAAATTAACAGCTGGAGAGGCAAAAACGAAGGAAATGCCTTCTTGCCTGATCATTTCACATAGTCACTTAATAGCTGAGGTTGGAAGTAACCTCTGGAAATTGCCTAGTCCAACCAACACTACTCAAAGCAGGGTAATATGTAAATATGACTGCCAACAGTCATATCCAGTCAGCTTTTCAGCACCTCTCAGAAATGCAGACTTTGCACCTCCGGGCAGCCTGTTACAGTGTTCAATCATTTCTAGAGCAAAATGGTTTCTTCTGAGGCTTAAGAGGAAATTCCCGTATTTCAGTTCGTGCTCATTGCCTCTTGTCCTGTCATTTACACCAGCTTCACCCACTTTACAACCCACAGGTTGCACCGGTAAGATCCCCCTGATACTTTTTTACTCCAGGCTAAAGACCACCAGCCTCTTCCTCATACCAGATGTCTTAATATTAAGTGTATTGTCAGCCCTTTCCTTGACACACCAAGTACTTCCATATCCCTTCTGTACTGGGGAACTAGGAACTGAGAATTGGACCCAGCACTCCAAGTGTGGCCTCACTAAGACTGAATGGAGAAAGATCACCTCCTTCAACTTCCCGGTAACACTCCTCCTAAAGCAGCCCAGCATACTTCCATCCTTCATTGCCACATGGGCGCATTGCTGGCTTATGGTCACTTGGTTGCTCACTGGGACCTTCAGGTCCTTTTCCAGTAAAACTGCTTTTCAGTCATCATCCCCAGTTTGTACCAGTTACTCCTTCACAGATGCAAGACAAAGCTATTCCCTTTGTTGAATTACATGAGATGCGTATTGTCCCATTTCTTCCGCCTGTCAAGGTCCCCCTGAATGACCACAAAAATCATCCTGTGTATCATTTCGCCTGTATCCTCTTCCAAACTTGTTTATTATCATACTTTGGAAGACTTTTGGCCCCATGAATAAAAATTGCACCAACCTTGGAATAAACATTTAGTTAAGCCTGGAAGAGGCAACAGATTTTGAGCAGACATCATGAAACACTACAAAGTTTTGAGTGCCTCTTCAGGACAGCCAAAGACAGTCTTCAGTGACAACAAAAACTCTGAAACTACTGACATTATACTAAACTATCTGTAGTTCCTGGAGCAGCTCACAACTAAAGCAGCATCCATAACTTTACTACAAAGTCTGTCCTAACATTTTGAAGATCAGGCACAGACAAGTCCTATAACCCACAATGTTATTTGCCACCTCCAGATGCCAGACAGCACACCTCATATACCATAATCCTAACCTTCTGCATTTAAGAAATACTTGCTGCCTGGTAAAAACTAAAAATGCTATTTTTCTACAAAAAAAGAACTTGATATCACCCATACACTTCTTACCTCCACAAAACTCCATCAATTACTTTGCTCACAACATGGACGGTTAATATCAGGGAGCAAACTATATTTCTTGTTAAGTACAATAAGACTTTGTGTCTGGTATCTCCTGATTATCTGCATCTCAAAAAGATAATAGTAAGTGTGATCTTGTGGTGGCTATCCACTGCTTTCAATTATATTGAACTATATTACTCCTTTTTTGTAGTCTTCAAGAGCAGGTGCACTTAAAGGACTCAGACAATCTACTCCTGGTCTATTGCTATGCATTTGAAGTCCAACTAGCTATGGCACTTGGGATTGAGGGGGCAGGATTTGTCTTTTTCTAAAAAAACTGATTGTTACATCAGTGTTTTGCACAGGAAAAAAGAAGTTACACATCTTCAGAATTCTTTTCACGGTTGCAGAACTTCAAAAAGACACTATGCCAAGGATCCCATTTATTCTGAATGTAAAAGGACCAAGGAATTAGGCATTGTGGGATTCTTCTATTTGTCCAAGCAGCATGAAAGAGGGCAAATGAGAGGTATAATCATGAGTCAGGTAATACAGAACTTGTATCATCTCACAGTAATCTTAAATAAAAAATAAGTATTTCTAGCCAGTGAGGCAAGAGCTGCTGTGGAAAAACTTCCTTAGGAAAGAATGAGGGGAAAAACCCCATAAACAAAGATGTTTGATTCAGAAGTCATTTTAATGACTATAGCATCTGTGACTTAAAAGAGAATAGCACATGTCTGTATCTGGAGGCTCTGATTGAGCTTACATCTCTATATCCCAGATCCCTTAACAACACCGTGAGAGATACAGCTTTGCTTCATGTGTTTCCTGACACATGACTCCAGCAGCAGCACCCACCTCAGGGCATGCTTCACCTGCCCATACTGCCCTATTCTTTCCATTATGCCAGCAAAAGATTATTTTTCAGAGTTGAGTCGACTGGATCAAGAAACATCCCTGGCTGAAAGACAGCAGGAAAGAAAAATACTCAGCTGGATGTGTTTCCCAATCCCATTCTTTGTGGTACTGCACAACACTGCCGGCTCAACAAAGAAAGCATTGCAGGGCAGGAGCAGGCAAGTAATCCTGTTACAGAATGCTTAACCACTGCACTAGAGATCTGGGAAGAGAATTAGATTTATACGCCTCTGGTGACAGTGGACTAAAAGAGAGTTTTAACTTCATCTGCTACAAGAAAAAGATAACTACTTTGAAAGCAAGGTGCTACTACTGCACCACAAAACGTGATAGCAAACTATTTAAATCAGTATTATGTTTTAAAGAATGTTGGTTTGGGTTTTTTTTTTTTAAGATGACCTAGATAAAAAAGGTTCACAAGTGTGATGGATTGACCTAGGTTACTGTCACACACCCATTCAGCAAGTCTCTTACTACCCCTTTTCAACAGGGTAAGGAGTAAAAATAGAGAAGCTTTTAGGTCAAGACAAATATAAGATCGCTTACCGATTTCCATCACAGGCAAAACAGATCTGACTTGTGGAAAATTACATTTATTGCCAATTAAAAAAACAAGAGGATGGTGAGAGAGACAAAAATTAAAACACTTTCTCCCTACACTACCCCTTCTTTCCAGACTCAACTTCTCTCCTTCACTCTCAACTCCTCTGTCTCCCTGCTTATCCCCAGGGGAGAAATAATGATAGAATCATTTTGGTTGGAAAAAAACCCCTTTAAGATTGTGAAGTCTAACCATTAGCCAAACAATAAACCATGTTCCTAAGCATCACATCTATATGTCTTCTAAATACCTGCAGAAATGGCGACTCGGTCACCCAGGAGCTGATTCTGAGTAGCCTGTTAACCCTTTTGGTGAAGAAACTTTGGTGATCATGGGGAATGGTAAATTATAGTCAGTCCACAACAACTCCTCAGATTGTTCTACTCCAGAATGGCTACAGTCCTTCAGGAAAACTCTGATAAAGCTTAGACTATGCATGGGCTGCAGTTGCCTTCAGAGTATGCCCACCTGCTTCAGCATGGGAATGCACCATGAACTCCAGTGTGGATACTCACTCCACATGGGCCACAGGTAGAAAACCTGCATCACCATAGTCTCCATCTACTCATCATCATCCACCCACCAAAATTCACTCCTGAGAATCTGATACTGGCACTACACACATCTGCAGGGAAGGAAGAAGGTATTTCTAATGTTTCACACTAGCTTTGCTCCAGCTCAGCAGACTGAATGCATTAAAATCATACCTTTCAATGCACTTTCACCAAAAAGCAAACCAGTCTGCGTACTCTGAAACAACCCCATGATGCAAACTGAAACAGTACACAAGAATAACCAGGAGACCAGGTCAAGTATAGGCTTTGGAGGCAAACTTGAAATCCTGCAGCCTGTATCTGTTATGCGAACTAATTCCATTCTTTGAAAGGAAGGCTACTTAAGAAAGGTTGAGAAATGCAGATTTTACAAGTTTGTATTAGGAAAGAATATTAAAATTGGAATATATTAAAGTACCGTAAAAACTTCAGAATTCAAATATCAGCCTTATAGCTAGCCAGCTGTGAACTAGGAGAGCACTTCAACTGTCTAAAAGGAGATATTACAAAAATTAAACCTCTACTCTTCAAAATTTCCAAGCAGCATGCTATTCCAAACTGTAACAGTTTTTGTATTTTCCTTCATACTACACTGAGAAAAAAAACTCCAAAAACAAAACCAAAAGAAAACAGGTAATGAGATTGGTACCTCCACCATGCCTATCTACTTTTAAATAGCTTACATGAACCTCCAGCCTTAGTACACCACAAAATCAAGTATTTCTAATCTCCTCTTCCAATTAAGATTTTTAATATTGTATTTCATATTATTTTCCTATGTTTATGTCCCTGATACAGTTATTTTCACTGTTGTCATCTATTCCCACATCTTCTCTGGATTACCTACCCCACCATTCCTCTGTCACCACTCATTTAGATCTCAACTTCACAGTCTTAGCCTAGCTAAGTTTTTAAAACACACAGAGTTAAAACTGTAAACAAAACAGAAGCAGTGCTGATCAAGTTGCTATTTGAATTTATTACCAATATCTCTCTTGTATTAAAAATAATTTTCAAAGTTGGCAACATATAACTGTCCAATAAAAGAATATTTAAACAAAAAAATAAAAGGTTAAAAGGGCATCCTTACTACTTATTGTTAAGCACAGCAGAAGTCAATAGTAATTTCAATTACTCCTCAAGAGTCAACAAAATCCGGTTTCCAATGGATTCATTCTCTATAGTACCCTAACAAGCCAAAATTCTTTCATATCATGTTGACAATACTGAGGTGTCCTGTGCTTGATGGTAGACTATTTAGAAACCTATTAATTTCCATTACAATTCAAAAAGCAATAGTTTTCTTTTTCCCATTCTTCCACTCAAGATAATGCTGACACTGTGGCCAGATTCCACTGAAAGAATTCTTAGAAATTACCCAGATTCTGACAAATTGTGTGAAAACTCCCATCAGTGTCTCCATGAGCGTAACTCATCTATTAAATGACCTGTCTGGCAGCAGCCAGCTGACCCATTGTTACATGCAAGAGACGCCAGACTTGCGAAAGCATGTGTCCTATCTGGTAAGAGTATCACAAGATACATGAGGAGGGAGAGGATTATTGTGTAGGAGACATGGGGGAAGGGCAGGAAGAACAAAAAGCCCCGCATATCAGGCTTACCAAGGAGCACTGCACATGAAGCTGTTAGATTTTTTTTTTTTAATTTGTCAAGTTCTCCAACTATTTACAAACGGGCACTAAGGAAACCTTGCCTAGGACAATTCTCCTTGACTTACACTTGCGGTGCTAAAAGCAAGAACAAACTAACAGATATATAGGATAAATCATCCAAGGTGGTGTACCTTTTAAAATGCTCTGATGTGTATGACTTTCATGATAATTTATGCAACTTTTCAGGTTACAGAAAACTATTAATCCAAGTACAAGAAGAGACTCCAACCTTCAACAGATTAACATCTAAATTTTCAGTATTATCAAAATACAGCACAGAGAGCTTTCCACACTGCACAGATGCTCACTCTAATTGTGGAATAATTCCACATCAAGATTCCACTTCCTGATCTCAGTCCCTCTGCCACCTCCCCTTATTGAAACATAACCCGGTAAATAGTTTTAAGCAGGAAAACACTGTTACTTTGAACCAACCATATAAAAAAGGAAGCAGATGCCAACTGAATTTTTCCCTAAGTGTTGTAGAATGCAAACCTTCAGAATGAATAAACACAGAAAGATTCTGTAATGTTCATTATATGTAAGTATTACAAGTGTTAGTCAGGAGTGGTCTCTACAAACATGCTACCATACATCCTTTACCTTTGGCAAAAAGTTGCCTTCCTTTCTAACTATAAAGCTTACATTTCTACACTTTTAGATTCTACATAGCAACTCATTAAATACTCCGTTCGCATTGTTTTCCACAACACTACCAGAACAAGGGGACTCTTATGACAGAGAGATTCTAGCAAAAGGCTGTTTTACTGAAAGACCAGAATTTATTTATCTGCAAGTAATCAGGCAGCCTGACTGCACTGCTAATACATCGCATCCTACCATTTACTCCATTTAGGACCTCACTACACAAGCTTTAACTGAAGTTTCCTTTCTTCTAATGGAAGTAAACTATGAATCTGAAAAGGAAATTTATTCCTCTCAATAGCTCTGTCTTGCTTAAATAAATGCTGGTAAATGTAAATATGATCATCAATCAGAAATCGCTAACTACCCAGATGACTATGTCTGGAGCCAATGACTTACAAGAGATACTTAATGTAAATCGCTGATGATTTCAAATTTTAAAGAAGATCATCCTAAAATTTTAGTAGTAAGGCCATTTGTATTTTATACAATGTTAACACAGTGCTGCAATGCTGGTAATAGCCTATAATCATTAAAATACAACAACAGTAGACCAGAAAATCTATGAAATATACATATGTATTCTCAAACATGGGGTGTGAGGTCGTTTCTTTTAAGACATAATGAGCTTCAAACATTTACTTGTGTTAACACAATGGGTTGCTGGTGCATCACTGCTGTTTCTTGCTGTGCAGGCCTCAAACTCAAAGCAGCAACTCTGTCTGCAAGCATCGCTTCCAAGAACTTAAAATCAAGTCTGGTTTTGAATACCAAATAAAAAAGAACTCCCTGCAATATGTAATTTAATTTTGCTTTCTACAGCTGTATTTTTAGATTTATTCTCACTAGGTATTTACAAACATGTTGTGACTGCAAATTTATGTACCAGACTTTAAAAAAAATTTTTACTAATAAAGACATGATTTAACACTGTGTTAAGTATGGTCCCCCTCAATATAAACAATGGATAGTCACTTCCACCAAGAAAAATTGTAATTACAGAACCGTGGAAAACTGAAAGAGTGAAATTATTTGCCCAAAAATATAAAATGAATCAGTAGTAAAACTAGGCTTTACACCCAAATTTACAGAATTCTAACTCCATTAACTTCATCCTTTTGCAGATAGTACTTGACGGATTTTTACTCCTCTTATCACCATGGAAATGTGACCTCTAAGGTAACTGCCTCTAGCAGTTAGCAACCCCACAGTCCCATGCAGCAGTTCCATGAGGATAATACAATACACACATTGCTCTCTCTTAGGAAGTACCATTTTTCAAAGCCTGAAAGAAGCAGTGTTTATGAGTTTTATTCCTACTTGAAGCAGAAATTAAAATTCTAATACAAAGGTATAAACATAACTAAAAATGTGAAGAAATAAAGTGGGGGGTGGGAGGAAACAACAAAAAAAATCCTCAAAACAGGGACCAAAACCTGAGTATTAAATGTAGGCTTTCAGATGCAGTTAATGGGATGCTGTCAGCTTGCAAATAAGTCAACCAGAGTTAGAATAATGTAAGGATCAGTCAAGGCTCACATTCAACATCTATGCATACTCTTTAGTTTTAAGCAAAAGTAGTCACACTGGTTTCTACAGGACATCAAATGTAAGTACACTTTCAAAATGTAAACATCTGCAAGACAAGAGTGCTAACTCAAAAGACTACTCTTAACTTCTTGTTCCAAGGTATATTTACAAAATACCACTATGCTTAGGGTGAAGGTACTGCAACACAGAAAAATTAAATTCATCTCAAAGACTCATCGTGCAACACGTGGTAGTGTTTTCTTCTCAGCAATATTTTTTTAATTAATTACAATTAATACCATGATACTGCCTCTTCTAAAACCTGTCAACTTCAACCCACTGCCAAAAATTTCCCTTCCTAAAACAGTACATACACATAGCAGGCTCAAAGATGGTCTCTCCATTATATTCTAAATGAAAGACGTGCTACAAAATCAGTATATCTGAGCATCCCAACTAGTCAGTCCAATCGCCTCATTATTGAGGCAATCCAGCCCTCTCAGAATTCACCCTGCTATTTTTCTGATGAAATCAGAGAATTATTGTTCTCTTGCTTTGTGAGTTTCCACTGCTAAGAGGAACATTTCTCTGCAGTGTTTGCAACACTCAGACTGCCGCATAATGTCAGTGCAGATCCAAATCCATTGTCCAAACCGACTGAATTCAAAGCAAAAATACTGAGCTGCCCTGTAATTGCTAGTACAAACGAATACGGGTTTCTTTTCCAGTACTTCAGCTGTTTTACAAGTTTGGCAACACAGATAGAAGACAACGTGTACATGACAAAACAGTATTTCAACCACCTAATGTACAAAAAGGTGATACAACTCTCACTTCTACAACCCTCCCTACGCTTGACTCAGAATTGACTGTCATTGTTCTACCAAACAGCTCTGAAATAAGAATTCAAGAAGGGGGAGTAAGGAATAAAAACAAAACCAAGCTCATCCTCTCTGCCCCCTTCCTTCACTGTGTCTCTCCTACGCAGCCTGCTCTCTATAGCAGATCGCTTTTGCTTTGTCTACCCCGATTTGTAAGTCCCAGGACAACTTCTCCTCCCTCCACAGCCACGTACTATATATGAAGTTAACGTACACATATACATATGCACGCACACTATGTATAGACACGCACGCCCAGCCACGCGAAGGTGGGGAGGAAAGGCAACCCACTTCCCCACCCCACACCAGAACTAGCAGGGAGCAACCCGTACCATGACTGGGCCCCGACCCTCACCCGGCCCCGGGGACCCCCGGGTGCTACCCTCTGCTCTGGCCTCCTGAGGCCTCGCCTCCTCCCTCCCGTGCCCAGGGCCGCCGCTCACCGGTGGGCGCGCTGTCGAGGATGCGGAGGTCGTAGGCCCCGGAGCAACGGTAGTTGGCAGCGGTGCCGTTGTCCCACACGACGACCACCTCCTCCGGGCTCTCGAAGCTGCGGACGGTCCCCACATGGCCCTCGCCGCCATCCTGCTTCCCCCACTTCCAGTCCGGGCCCCGGACCACCCGCGCACCGACTCCCTCCACCATCACCCGGTTGTTCCGCGAGCTGCTCATCCCGCCGACGCCCCGCGGGCCCGGGCAGCGGGGCGGCAGGAGGGGCCGCGCAGCCCGCAGCCGGCGGAGGGGGACCCCGATGGGGACGGCTGGCGCAAGGACGGACACGGCCCGCGGCTGCCGGTGCGGCGAAAGAGAGAGTGAAGTGGGAGGGACGGGGGCAATCCTGACGCGACGGTGAGCGGCGGGAAGGACCCTTCCGATGGGCCGGGGGACGCGACCGGGGCGGTGGGAGCCGACGGGCGGGAATCTACGGCCTCTCCTCCTCACTTCCTTTCTTTCTTCCTGCCTACCTACGCGCCCATGCTCAGCGGTGTCCCCCCGCCCCGGCCCGCAGCACCCACCCGCTCTCTAGAGCGGTTAAGCCACCACCAGCCCCGCGCGCCCGCCGCTACATCCGGGTACTGCGGCACGACGGGGGTGGCAACCGAGTGAGCGGCGGCGAACCCTGAGCCCAGCGCCCGCCTCTCTCCTCTGCTCATGCGCCCGCCCCTGGCGTCTCTGCGCGGCCGCAGCGAGGCGAGAGCCGGAGGAAACGGCACGGCGCTGGAGCGGCCCCTACTGAGGCGCGGTGAGCATCGACCGGCGCGGCTCCGTTGCTGCCTCCTCCCCTGTTTCCGAACGAGTGGAAGTGGGAGGAAGCAGGGGATGAGAACGGGGAGTTCTCTATCTAGGCCAGCAGTGTTGCCCGAGCGCCCCCCGAGTCGCCCGCCTTGGCGGTTCCCTCTGAGGGGAACAGAATGAGATCCCTTCCGAAACAAACCAGACTGTGATTCTCTGCGTCTTGCATGTTGTTGAGGAGAATCTAGTGGGGCTGTACTTCTTTTGCACAGGAGTTTTTTCAGCTGCTCCTGTCAGCAAAACGGGGTGAATCTGTTTATACGCTTTGGGGTATTCCTCGTGGAAAATGCACCTACTCAGACTCTGAGCAGATACCCGCAATGTAATTCCTTATAAACCTCCCCTCTTAATTTCTGCTCTTGTGGCACTCAAGGATTTCCTTTTGCTCCATACACTCTGACTATTCTGATACAAAATGTGATTCATCATTTTGAAGATTCGTTTTGTCTCTGTCTAATCTTGCTCAGTGACAACTTTTAAAAATCATCCATCCTAAAAGACAGTGAAGACTGAAACAGACAAAAGAATACACTTTCTTAGCCAAAAAGGAAATGGCTGATAAAAGGCAGCACAGCTACTCCTGTCTCCTGTGTTTCTGTGCTTCCTTCCACCTTTGTGGTTATTAATGTGGCTAAAGGAGTCTCTGAGATCATTTCCCAAGTTCTCTTTTGTAGTTTTCCCACAATATGTATACAAGAGAAGAATAATATGAACAAGTAACAGCCAGACTACCACCACGTTCCTCACATAATTCATTCCTCCCTAACCCATGTTAAGGTTAAAAGGAATGCTGGCTTCAACATGAAGTTGTGTCCTGACAATGGGCACTCCTAAGCAGAGTCCGATTTCTACTTCTGTAGTGGCAACCTCAAAATGCTAACAGATACCACCCCAGGAAAATATGCAGTTGCCAAGCAGATTGGGTTTTCTTGCAGATGCTTCTACCCATACAAAAGCTACCACAGCTTGTACCAGCTTATTACATTTGGTATATGAAATTGCCCTTAGATTTGTCCCACATGGCAGAATTTCCCAGAAAATGTAGGGAGTTCATGACTTACTGAAGTCTAGTAAAGTCTATTACTTGCAAAAAACAGAATCTCTAAAGAGGCCTGAGTTTGCTTAAGCACACAAGTATTCAGGTAATGGGACACATCACCCATTGGGCTGAAGGTGAATGCTCCCCTAACAATGAAGAGGTATTTCTTCATAGGTCAGCACACAGAAGTTTGTACTATTTTATTTGTACAGTAGAAAATAAAGAGTGGAGAGACTGATATGACATATTCACTTGCTAGTGACCACAAATTATGCCTGAACTTTAATCTCCTGGCACTCTAGCCCTACATGGCCACAAAGTTGTGTAAGTCACAAAATTGTCACAGGCTACATAACTGTCTTTTCTAGAATCACAAATATTGTTTTATCTTTTTTAATCATACCATATATTCTTTATTCTGCATGCCTACTAGGTGTTTAACCAGCCCTTAAGAAAAAAGAAAGGTCTTTGGCTCCTGAACCTTCTTATCTGAATCCATCCTCAAAATAACCAGTAAATACCAGTTTTTGATGCAGATTTAAAAGGATGCAATAGAGAACAAAGATGGCTATAGCTTTAGGGAAAGACATTACTTGTTATATTGGAAATGACCTGTCCCATCGGATAATTTTGCGGTATCAGCCACAGGAATATATATCAGCATGTAAATTAGTACTAAAATGTTAGCAACAGAATATAATTCAGAGTAAGGACCTCAAGACACACAGAAAGATGGAGATGGAAGAAACAGAATGTGAGTAGTAGAAGAAGGAAGAGCAAAAGCGCAAGAGAGCTTTGAGTAAAGCTGAAGTAAATACAGAAATACATGAAACAAACAAAGGTATAAACATGATGAATATTCCCTAGGATGTTGAATCCTACTAATAGAAAAGTGACAGATGTGGCATGTTCTGGTATGTATCAGCATTTTGTTTGCAGAGGGAAGCTGGACACAGTAATACCTTAAGGAAAGAACTCATATTCACTTTCCAAGTGAAAAACCTCTTGTAGACTTAGAGCCTTTTGTAGGCAGAATGGGTTAGTTTGTTAGCTGGTTGTTTTTATACAGTACAAACACATGCAGCATTTTCTCTTGTATCTAGTAAGACTTTTCCCCTTTGATGGAATCATTGTCTTCCCCTGATGCATCCTGAGTTTATCGAATCTCCTAAACATACATTTGCCCCTCATTGCATGGAATAGCTATTTTACAGCCTTAACGCCTGTATATGATCACACTCCAGGTTATTTATCTATCCTCAAACAGAAGAAAAATTCCATATTTCCTACTGGCATTAGCAGAAGGTATATTTCTTTGCTTTTTGGGTGTAGAAGTCATTCACAGTCCTCCTCAAACTTCACAGCAACAAAGAAACATGGGACCTATGTTCTTTTCTGCCATCCCTGTTATGGGAGAAGCCCACTGGAGCTGACTGGTAGCACAGTAATGCCTGAAACTGCTGCAGCAGAAAAAAACCGAAGGCCTTGTTTATTCAAACTGTGCTGCTGTAATTTACGCCTGTCTTGTGAGGCAGTGCTAGCTTGTATTACCTCAGGGAGTCACAGCAGAGCAGGAAAATCACTGGAGGAAGGGAACCCACAGTGCTTTAGGCATGTTTGTCCTATAATTGCAAATGCTCATTAATATGCAGTCTGTGCAGGAACCTGCATGCACAAAAAGAACTACAGAATTGGTTCCCTTCTGGTTGGCTAAAAGCACATACGTTGCTGAGTCACTACAAACTCCACATGGTGATTATGGTCTTCCTCTCTACTTCCTGCCACAGTAGGACAATCTAGCAAGTGGCCATGAGAGAAGACCTTTGGTTAATGGAGAATTCAGTGCTATGAATAATCTAATGACATCCCTTTAAACTCCTTGTTACTGCTGGAGGGCTTATTGGCTTTTGGTAGGAACGGCTGCTACCCTCTTAGTGGGTACGACAACCCTCAAGATAACCCTCCTGAAGTCACAGAAAATGTGACTTTGGAAGTCTTCCAGCCTATGCCTCTTCATCTTAGCCATTCCAGAGAGCTACCTGCTTAAACTGCAAAAATTAGTATGTATAAGTATTTGCATGGATTGAAGCAAGACTTTCATGGAAGTTTTTCTGGACTGCCTTGTTTGATCAAAGCTGAACTTATAATATGGAATCTGGAATATGCAAAGTAGAAAGAATGTTGTGCCTGTTGCAGGAGGGAACCCCGTGTGAAAGCCTGCTTTTATATGGTTTAGATTCTAAAATTCTCAACTTATTGGGAAGGTAACCATTAACTCATGGAGTTCTGAGGTTTTGTTTACTAACTGGCACAAATCCTGAGTTCTCAGAATTTGTCATATGAAGGATATACATAAATAGCTTCCTAGGAGTTGAAAAAAGAGCAACTAATTTACATACAATGAGCAGACTGTATTTTTCTTTGGAAAATACAAAGGTAGAACTTAACAATTTATACCAATCTGAAACAAGAAAATCTGCCTCCTCAAATTCTCAAGCAGTTATCTCAGTTCTCCCTGAAAAATTGAAGGCATTCAAGATTTGAATTTTCTGGTTTTCCCCAAAAGGAGTTTTTAAAATGCAGGGGCTTTTTTCTGATGGGCAACAAAAATATTAGGAAAACAAACTAGGAAAAAGAAAGCAACTGCCGTGTTTTTATTGAAATATGCTTTCATTTCAGCATGGAACTAACTCAACTAACTGAGGAAAAAAGATTAAAACATTGGCAAATGAAATGAAAATTACTCTTATACTGAAAAAAAACCCAACCTCAAATATAATTTAAAAGAATAAATAAAAACATGTCCACAGAAGATTATGATCTGATGAACAATCTACATATTTTTAAGTGAAAATATACACAGTGTATATTTTCTAGGACCTGATGATCCAGTTGGGAATTTCAGACCACATCCTGTTTATCCGTAGGAAAAAACCTCGAATTTCTCAGACGCTGCTGCCATCACGTGGCCATCTGCCATCCCTTATTAGTGCCAAAACTCACCTATCCTGTTAAGTGTTGCACTGCATTTCCACTGCTTTATGTATGAGATTCGTTGTCCGGAACATAATCCAATTTCTTTCTCAATTTTCAGAAATGTCACGAATAATTTGCATCGATTTTTTTTTTTTCATAATTTATGCCTATTAATTTATTTTTTATGCCAGATAGTGGACATGCTGTCATGCAACACAGCAGATTGCTTCAGTGGGTTTGGTTTTTACTCTGCTACTGTCATCTTCTATGACACTGTTAATTAGTACAAGTATATTAACCCACACTGTCTGTGTTGCTGCTTCTTTCCCTAAGGAGAGGAGTTCTATCTGCTCCTTCTCTTCTAGGAAGCAAAAGCAGTTGAGGAAACAGCAGATTATAAATATATAAGTAGATATCTGGGTAAAAGATTCAACATGCTGAAAAAAAGAATTTTAGGATAAAGAAGATGATCTTTCCCCTTAACCCTTTGTTAAGGTCTATACATTTTACTAGGCTGAAGTATTTTGAGTGGAGTGAAATTATGCCTGAGGTTTTAAATACTCAAAGACCAAACAAAGTAACTAAAAATTGAGTGAGTAGCAATCTAGGGCAAGAACACCATAATACCATGTACTCCTATTGGTATTTTATTCAGAAATATTTTTAAAATTAGATTGTGCATGGGAAGGAAGGATTAGTTTCTTCCTGATATTTCATTTTTCTTGTTCATAAAGACTGTAAAGAAACTGCTTACATGAAGTTTTCAGATGTAGTTAGAACTGGCTAAGTCATATTTTTAGACTGATAAGAAAATGAACTGACTGCATGGCTCATCAAGATATTTTAAGAATGTGCCTAATTTATGTGCATGCTAATTTTTGTTGCAATCAATGGGACAAATTGTGTGCTTACAGCTAAGTACAAATATCCCTTGTATTACAAATGTGGACAATAGGTAGTAAGTAATGCCTGAAAGATGACTTAAACACTGGATAATACCTGTTTAATTTTAATAATCTACTAAAGTAGTAACAAATATTGAATAGCTCAACCAGACTCTAAACATTGTCTGTTTTGTCATAAGGAAACAGGCCCAGACACATCATTATATAATCCAGTTCTAAGAAGTAAGATTTCCAGACAAACTGGTTGAAATCTCTATTTATGAAAAATGCAGCTAGATATTTCCAGTAATCACAAAAAGAATGTTGCTAAACTACGCTACATGCTTTGCATAAACTTACATAGTACACAAGTAAGAGTATGTCTAGTGCTCATACATATTTTTTACTTCTAACCTGCTAAAGAAAATCTAAGAAATAGCCTAAGTGAAAAAGTTTAATTGAAAGTATTTGTTTCTGCTCTGACTTCAGCTGGAGCCATGCTGTTGGTGTAAGTAGAACAGAAATTTAGCATGTTGCTGGGTGGTGGGCTAAATTATTGTAAAATACTTTAGTTTTGTGTCCAAAATCCAAGATTCACTTCAAAATGTTTGTAAAGGAAATAAAAATTTAAATGTTTCATGTTAATCTACAATAAAGATTCCTGTATGCCTGTATGTATCCATCTCTACAGTACTTTTAAGAAAATTCTTCAAGTTCTGTAGCAGCTTCTGATATAATTTTTAATGAAAAAATTAAGAGAAGTGTCATCAATATATTTGCTTGCTTTTAATTTATTTCATACTCTACTGTTTCTTATTATGTTCTAAATATGCTGTGGATGGTCATCTTTGGTTTCTGAACAAAACAATCAATTTAAATTTAATTCACATGTCTGAGAATTATGCTCAACTATATAACACAGAATTTTAACTTCAACTCTTCTGTGAATATTTCAAATGACACAGAACACATTTAACATGATGAGTCAAACTGGTCTGATCCTCTAGTAATGACAACTCAGTAATTAGCGGTTTGACAGCTATATTCAAATGCAGGGAACTCGGGACTAGAGTGCACTGTCGGCAAGTTTGCTGGTGACACAAAGCTGACACACTGGAAGGCTGCACTGCCATCCAGAGAGACCTGGTCAGGCTGAAGAGTTAAGCAAGGAGTAATTCAATGAAATATATCAAGGGCAAGTGCAGGGTCTTACACATGGGCAAGAACAACTCCATGTACCAGTATAAGTTGGAGACTGAGCTGTTAGAGAGCAGTGTAGGGGAAAGGGACTTGGGAGTCCTGGTGGACAGCAGGACGACCATGAGCCAACGTTGTGCCCTTCTGGCCAACAAGGCCAATGGAATCCTGGGGTGACAGCACATTTGGAATATTGTGTCCAGTTCTGGGGCCCTCAGTTCAAGAAGAACAGGGAACTGCTTGAGAGAGTCCAGCATAGAGCCACGAAGATGATGAAGAGATTGGAACATCTCCCTCATGAGGAAAGGCTGAGGGAGCTGGGCTGACAGAAAGATATTTTTCCCCATTTTGTTAAATGAATGCTAAAATTAAACAATCGTTAAACCTACAAAATCTCAAATTTAAAATTCTGATGTTAAAAGTTACTCTGCTCCAATGGAGGTCAATTCTGGGACCAGCTTGTAATTGTCCACTGGAAGGACAGTCCCCCCCACACCCAAATAATGACAGAACCAGCTCCCCTAACAAAAATTAAAGACAACATTACACTAGTGTAGCCTCCTGGATAAAATGTAAATCAGTCTGTGACTAACCGATCCCTTCTGTAAATAATTATCTATTGCTTAAGCAAAATAAATTGAGAGATAATACAGGAGAACAATCCTGTGCCCTTTCATTTCTGCCTAATCTATAATCCATTAGAGCTGGGTTTATACTATTGTTTTATGAAGCATTTAGAGAGCAGAGGGCATAGTGCATAATCACAAGTCTCTCTGGGAATGCTGTACTGTCTTCCTCAGGAAAAAAATAGCATTAAGAGTTCAAAACACCATAGTGACCACCTTGTTTTCCTCCCACACACACAATCTGCAATCACTAAATCACTTGGAAGTGGTGTTAATATGAGCAGAATGCAGCTTTTTCTTTTTCAGCTCTGCCAAGTGTGTTGTAAACCAAAGGACAATTTTTTTAAGACTTCAAAAAAAAACCCAAAACAAAATTAAAAGGCAGCAATGGAGGATCTGATGAGAATTGTTTAAAATGGAAGTAGTTCCTACTATTGACAGTGTAGCAACACACTTCCACAGTAACAGAAATCCCTCAGCCCTTCTCAACTCATGCAGTCTGTTTCAGTTTACTAATGGCATGTCATATGTGCCTGACATCAGTAATACTGCCATGAGTAATCAGACTGGGTAAGAGTAGTGCTCAAAGATCAGATCAACGTCATCCACCTTTGTTTCTGGATCTGCTTAGTGCATTCAGTTTCTCCAGATTGTTGATTCAGTCATTGAACTGCTGGTTTTCTATGCTTTAGAAGTGTTTCTCTAGCCTTCAACAGCCGATGCTTTCTGCTTTTTTGGTCAAATGTTTGTATGTGCATTTATAATCTGTTTAGCCCCATGGACACATGCTCTTACTTGTCCATTTGGGATTTTTCCTTTCTTTACTTTTTAGGTGGTTCAAGAGCTCTTCACCTTAATGGGGATGGGATGTGAAGTGGGGGAACAGCCTGCTGCAAGCAACAACCTGCTTCCTTCTTCAGGAGCAGCAGTTTCATTCGCATCCTACAGTGTAGCCCTCAGCTCAGACTCAGACAAATTAATGTCTTGGAAGGTTCCTAAGTTCACATAGTTGATGAAACCCTTATGTTCTCAGAACGAGGTAATCTCCTCCCGCGGCTCACACTGGAGTGTTCCTTTATGATAAATCCTTTTATCTGGGCTGTACAACTTTCATTCCCCACCAGTCAGCACCAAGATCTGGGTTTGGCTGTTCTCTATAAGCAGAAGCAGGGCAAGTGCAGTGTTGATGGCAGAAGTTTTTCCACCCATTCCATTTCCCTTTTCTGTGACAGCTGCAGGGAAAAAGAAACAAACCCCAGATCCTTCTTCACCTCTGCTCACCAATTCCCACACTCCCTTCAGTGGGTGCAGTAACTCTGTCCCTATGTCTCTGGAAACTTTAGACAGCTAACTAGATAGTAAGAACGGGCATTTTCAAATTTCCTCAGAACTTTTCAGTACACTCTTATTAGTTTACTTTTCTTAATGTAAAATCAATTCATTATTTTGCATACTTCTGTCATTCTGATTCTGTAATGAAAAGTTCTTAAAATTGTATTAATTGCTTTTCATAGAATCATAGAATGCTTTGAGTTGGAAGGGACATTCAAAGGCCATCTAGTCCAACTCCCCCCTGCAGTGAGCAGGGACATCCTGCACTAGATCAGGTTGCTCAGAGCCTCATCAAGCCCGGCTTTGAATGCCTCAAGTAATGGTGTCTCCACCACCTCTCTGGGCAACTTGTTTCAGTGCCTCATCACTCTCATGTAGAATTTCTTTCTAATGTCCAATCTAAACCTGCCCTACTCTAGTTTAAAACCATTACCCCTCATCCTATTGCTACATGCCCATGGCAAACAGCCCCTCCCCAGCTTTCCTGCAGGCCCCCTTCAGGTACTGGTAGGCTGCTATGAGGTCTCCCCAGACCTTCTCTTCTCCAGCCCCAACTCTCTAAGACTATTCTCATAGCAGGGTGCTCCAGCCCCCTGATTATCTTCCTGGCCTTCCTCTGGAACCTCTCCAACATGTTTTTACTTGAGAAGAAAAAGAAAGTGACAAGTAGGAGATTTCTGCTTGTTAGGCTGAATGGCAAAACATGCTTGACATTTCAAAATCCCAAACTAGCAATGCAATCAGAAACAACCATTTAATTGCAAAGCTTTTAGATGTTACATGGCTTTCCATGATAGTTGTCAAAGCAGGACTGGAATCCACTGTTGCTGCACCAAAGCATAGTGTTTGATCACACAGTATGAACATGGTAGCCCTTTTCCCCACAGCGAGGAATGCTAAAGTCCTTTTCAGTATTTCTCTAAATTAAGCTGCAGCCCAATACTCAACAGCTTGCCACCACTATTTCATGTTGAACAAGAAAAGGTTAGTTGGACCCAGATACTCTATGTCAGAACAGAATCTCCCTGATAAGATCTGTCCAAGAAGTAATTTAAATAGGCCACATATAATTCTATGCTCTTACTATCTTCTTTTTTGTTGTTGTTATGGTTCCAAACTTAATTATATTTTAAGATTTAGATACAGCAAGAAAACACTGATAAGGTAAAAACTGAAGTCTCACTAAGCCAGGTCCATCTTCTCTCACCTGGTCAGGGAGCAAAGGCATAAACTAAGGAGAAGGAAAGTCTTTTTGTTTCCTGTGCTGCATCTCAGAGAGCAGATGCTCAGGGTCCTTGTGTTATTAGCTGCACTTCTAGGCTTTGCCAAAGAAAAGACACAGATACTGTGCATCGTTTCCTGGAGCTGATGGGGGAGGTATCTGAGTTAGTAAACACACGAGGGCCTCCGTGCAGCATTAATCCATATGGCTGAAAAGGGCAGAATCTCTCCTGGGAGTTAGGGAATACATCTACTCCTCTCTGATCCTCATTTAATGCCTTGTAGTAGCAGTGAGAAGTGGAAAAGCACTTGGGCATTTCAGGGTCACTTAAAATATTTAGACAAGTATCACTTACTGACCAACACTGCATCTGGAGGCCCCAGCATCCCCCCCTTGCACCCTGCATAAATAATAGCTCTTGGGAAATATAGAATGGTTTGGACTGGCAAGTACCTTAAAGATTACCTAGTTCCAACCCCAATGCCATGTGCAGGGACACCTTCCACTAAAACAAGTTGCTCAAACCCCCATCCAACCTGGCCTTGAACACTGAGGGATGGGACTTCATGGGCAACCTCACCAGCCTCATAGTGAAAAATTTCTTCCTAATATCTAAGCTACATCACTCCTCTATCAGTTTAAAATCATTATCCCTGTCCTACCACTTCACTCCATCTCTCCCATAGGTCCCCTACAGATACTGGGAAGCCACTATGAGGTCTCTCCAGAGCCTTCTTGTCTCCAGGCTGAACAGCCCCAGCTCTCTCAGCCTGTCCTCATGACAGAGCTGCTCCAGTTGCCCCATCAACTTCCTGGGCCTCCTCTAGACTCGCTCCAACAGATCCCACAGCGCTTGAGAAGGGAACACGCTATCCTTCCTGGAGTGGCCGAGTTTTCAGACGCCCGCATCATCTGCTCCTCACGGTTTCGGACAGAACCCTCTCCCCCTTGACTAGCACCGCCCTGCCTGAGAAGAACCGCAGCGACACCGAAAGCGCCTCGGGAGGGCAACCTGCCGTTGTCGGGCCGGGCCGCCACAACGCCGCCGCGGGGCCGCGATTTCCTATCCGGTGAGCGAAGGCTGTGACTGCGACCCGGCCCGACGACCCGATCGCGGGAGGAGGCGGCCCGCCCACAGCCCGCCTCCCGGCTCCGAGCCGGCACCGCAACCCTTGGCAGCCGGGGCGGGGGCGGTGCGGAGATGCCGCCGGCGGCGCTGTAGCGAGGATCGGTCCGCTGACAGCGGCTCCTCCTTCTCCTCCTCCTCTTTCTTCCGCGCCGGAGTGGGCTTGTCCGCGGCAGCCGGGGTGCTGTGCCCTGCGCTGCCCCATGTGTGCCATGGACTGGCAGGTGCTGACCAGAGAGCTCTCCCTCTACCTGGAGAACCAGGTCCGCGTGGGGCTCTTCGGCTCCGGCGTGGGCTTGTCGCTGGTGCTGGGCTTCGGCGTCGCCTACGCCTGCTACTACCTCAGCAGCATCGCCAAGGTGAGCGGGAGGGCGGCGGGGCGGGAGGGATCCGCAGGTGTCCCGCCGTGGGACATGGAAGAGAGGACCGTCCTGGCGGGGACCGTCCCGCGAAGGTCACCTCCACTCTCCCCATCTCCCTTAGGGAAGGCACCTGAAATGGCCGCGGGAGAGGAAGCGGGGCGCTGCGCCCGTCTCAACCTTACAGCCCTTGCAGTCCTTCTTCTGGGGTCCCGCCTGGCCGAAAAGCCGCTCTCTATCTCCCAGCACAGGGCCGGGATGCGGAGCTCTCCCCCCGCCACATCGGGGCCCCTGGTGAAGCCCTAAGGCGTTTCTTCCGCGGGGTTCCGCAGGTCGCCAACGGAGTCCTGCCCGGCATGGGAGGGGAAGAGGCTGCCGCCTCAGGTGCCCCAAAAATGCCGTGGTAGCGGGGGCGAGCTTGGCTAGGGGAAATGGTTTGGAAAGGGAGGTCAGGAGCCATCACCTCCACAGCCAAACCTCGACCTCTTCGGTTCACCTCAGGTGATAAAATAGTGTCTGCCTTTGGCACTGTCCGGAGTGCCTTTGGAGACGCTTATCACAGTGTTTTGAGGGTCTGGGATGTTCTTGTACATATTCTCGTTAGCTGTGATTTTAGGAATAAATCAGGCGTTTGCAAATGGCTTGCGTAGAGTGAGACTGATCTGATGGAAAGCAGCCCCGTGGTGAGAGTGCCTCGTTGAATGCTTAATCAACTGAAAAGATGCCTATGAAGAGATTTAGGGGTGTTGAAGACATACGTGAAGACACACAGTCCTTCCCCCAGAGCCTTCCTCTTCAGTGCGAAGAAGTGACTTGGCTTTGGTCAGAAGAGAAAAGTGAGGGGTCAGGAGGATGTACAGCTGCTGCCGTGTGCATGTAATGCTGTTCTTCAAAGCAGCTATTGGTGCCTGTTAATGCTCAAGGGCTGTAGAGTCAGTGTAAAAGAGAACTTTAAGGAATGTGGTCACTAAATCCTGAGATGTTTGGCAGGCAGGGACTTCCCTGTTAATCTGTATGCAAATGAAAGCTGTAAGAAAAATCTCTGTATATGCAGGGTGTTATCAGAGAGAAGGAACCCATGCAGTTGTGTACCGTAGTCAGAGATGGGAGAAGGGGTGTCCTAGCAGGTTAAAATAGGTACTGCAGGTGCACAGACGAAGTACGTCAATTAAATGTCATTTCTGTGGTGTGCAAGAAAATTTAAGTCTGTAATTTTTTTCTCCCCTGCTGTGAGACAGTGTGAGTTTGATTCTTAAGTGAGAGGTACAGTGCTGCTAAAAGTAGAGGTAAAATATAATATTCTTAGACATAGGTAAGGAATCCATGTTTGGTTTCACTTATCAGCAGGCATTTTGTTTGGTTTTGTTTTACTTATCTCTGTACCATGAAAGGAAAAAGCATTACAAATGTTTTTATGAAAGAAATTAGTTTACTGTGAAAAAATTTAAACAAGTTTTAATCTATCTATCTTCCTTCCTTCCTTCCTTCCTTCATTCCTTCCATATGAAAGCCTATGCCTGACTGTAGTCTCTCTCCCTAGAAACCCCAGCTGGTGGCCAGCAACAACCGCTTCTGCCGCTTTCTTGAGGAATATTGCCCTGTTGTGACAGAAACTTACTATCCTACAATTTGGTGCTGGGAAGGTCGTGTGCAGACGCTCCTGCGTCCCTTTATCACCTCTAGTCCCCAAGTACAGTACAGGAAGTAAGTGCTTTTCTTCTCGAAAGTGACTGTTGTAATCATTGCTCAAGTTCGTGCCCTTTTTTGTTTTGTTTTGTTTTATACCCAGCTTTACAACTCCATCCTAGGCTTGTAATCATCTTGGATTCAATATGCAGGAGATTTAAAGGGTCAGAGTTTCCAAATGACCTTATTTTAGCTCAGAGACTTTTGGAGCACTGAAATACTGGTAACAGTGTAGGAACTGATGTGGTTATATGTTCACAGGATCATGTAATGTTTGAGGTCAGAAATTAGAACCTCTGAAGGTCTGACCCCCTTGTTCAAGCAGGGTCACTTAGAGCCAGTTCTCCCAGACTGCATGTCCAGACTGCTTTGGAATATCCCAAAGGATGGTGACTTCATAATCTCTCTGGAGAGCCTATCTCAGTGCATGGGCACCCTCACAGTGAAAAGGTGTTTCCTGATGTTCAGAGGGAACCTCCCGTGTTTCAGGTAGTGCCCATTAGCTCTGGTCCTGTCACTGGGCACCACTGATAGGAGCTTGACTCCATCTCCCTTCAGGTATTTATGTACACTGCTAAGATCCCTCTGAGAGCTGATCAGTCATAGCTCTTTCAGCTTTTCATCATAAGATGCTCCAATCCAATCCCATCATTATCTTCATGACCTTTGTTGGACTCTCTTCAGCAGGTTCATGCCTCCCTTGTACCAAGGAACTCAGAGCTGGACACAGCACTCCAGGTGTGGCCTCACCAGTGCTGAGTAAAGGTGAAGGAGCCCTTCCTTCAACCTGCTGGCAGTGCTCCTCCCAGTGCAGCCCAGGAGTCTGTTTGCCTTCTTTCCTGCAAGGGTGCATTGCTGGCTTGTGTTCAACTTGGTGTCCACCAGGACCCCTCCATCCTTTTCTGCCAAGCTGCTTTCCAGTTGGTCCACCCCCAGCCTGTACTGGCACATGGGGCTCTTCCTCTCCAGGTGCAGGTCTTTGGACTTCTCTTCATTGAACTTAATGAAGTTCCTATCATTGCATTTCTCCAGCCTGTTGATGTCCTCCTGGAAGGCAACATGCTCATCTGGTTCATCAAATATTTTAGTGTTTGAATGCCATAATTTTGTAAAGGTCAAGAAATCACTGTCTATTACTTGTAGCTTTAAAGCAACGAGTTCTACCTTACCCATAACATGGCCACATTCAGCCTTGTTTCAAATACATAGAACTTTTGGTATTTTCAAATTAACTTTTACCTGGGGGGTTTTATGTCATGTTCTTTGCTGTCTAAATTCAAAGAAGGAAAAAAACTTATGTTTATTGTTTGTCCTCAGCTGATCTCTCTCATACAGAAATGAGACTTAGTCTGGCAAATGAGGCATTTGGCACAAGACCTAAGGCGAAGTACTTTTATGCGCCGGAACCTGGATGCAGCACAAGTTGTTTCAGCTCTGTTTGCATGGTAGAATAGATTTAGCATTTAGCAGCTTCCCTTAGTTTTAGTAACTAGGAAACATTTCAGTGGTATGGCCATGTCCACTTTTTCTTGCCTTTCTTGTATACTCTCTGTTTCAAGGTTTGTGAGGGAAAAAACATAGTTCCATGGGGCAATGCTTACTTTGCACCATTTGAGATTGTGTTGGCAGTACACACCAGCATTGCATCTACTTCCCATTACTGAAAAAGGGCAAAGCTGTGTTAATGAGTCCAACAAGGCTGATGGGCTTTAAAATCTGGAGTAGGTGCTGTCAAGACTTTCAAATGAAAAGTCAAATGCAAGGTAGGCTTAAATTTTGGTAGTTCCTGCGCCAACTCTCTCATGCAATATCTTAATTGACAGAGAAAATGGAAGATGTTCTATTTTTCTAAAACAGGACTGAAACTTTCTTTTCATTGTTTAATGTATGCTTAGCTTCTTGAGATGTTATCATATTTGTTACATTCATAAGATACATGATTTAAGAACACATTTTAGTTAGTATAGATAGAAAATGAAAGGTATAGGAGCTTGTGTCCATGTTCTGTGTGTTTAAAACATGACAAAGTGCCTTCAATTAAATGCTCAGATGAAGAAGAAAAAAAATGAGAGACATGTAACACATTGCACGATCAAAGGATTCTCAGATTATCTGAATGAAAACTACAGTACACACATTTATAAAATAGAAAGCAATGCAAAAAAAAAAATCACAATACTTACAAGATGCAGTGCATCAGCAGCAATTCGTGGAAGGCCAGCTCTTCATTCACCATAAACAGGAAATTGCTCCCCAAACTGACTGTGCTATGTCAGATAGAGGCATGGCTCTTTCTGAATGGAAAACATATGAACATCTCCAGTTAGGTGGCACTTTGGGTATTAAAGCATTATTAAGGATGCAGCATTCATACCTGGTAATTTGTACCCTGTAAGCACTCATTATAGTATGCCTGTATTTCTCAGTCTAATCAATCTTGTCTTGAAATGTGCCTTTCAGTGAGCTCATTAAAACAGCAGATGGAGGACAGATTTCGTTGGATTGGTTTGATAATAATGACAGCATATACTATCCGGATGCCAGCACAAGACCCACTGTCCTGTTACTGCCTGGCCTGACGGGAACGAGCAGGGAATCCTACATTCTTCACATGATCCATCAAAGTGAAACGCTGGGATATAGGTGCTGTTGTTATTTCATTGCTGATATTTCACTGGTTTTGATAAGATCCAATATGTGTAAGATGCCTTCCTGAGGCACATGAGATCTAAAGACTTTAGTTTATGTAAGAAAGCATTACTAGTAATAATAATAGTATAATTATGTTACAGGCTGTACATTTGGAAGGGCAGTTTTAGTATCTACAGAAGTGCCCCAGAGATTGCAACAAAAGCACCTGCACCTGCCTTTGTGGCTGCCTCTTAAATTATAATAGCAGCATTTGTCTTACCTTTACACTTTCTAGAGAAGGGGTTTGTATTCAACTCCAAGAAGGCTCAGTGTGGCTGGGTTGCTGGCAGCAAGCCTCAGAGGAAGTCAGCTTCTGAATACCAAAACTATTCAATTCAGCAGCCTCAAAGTGAGAAGGAGAACTAGGCTGCTCTTACTGGTGGTGGTTAACGGAGAGTTTTGTCACCTGTTAATTGTCGGTGTTTAATTTAGATTTGCTGTTAAAGCTTCTGATCAGAGCTGGGTAAAATAAGTGGATTAGTTGATGAGTGGATCCCTTTATGTAATTATACTGTTCCTGCTGTGCTTTAAAATAAGTTGTCTTTGTTCCAGGATCTGTATTTAGAATATTACATTTTGTCTTTGCAGATTGGCTTCTGGTACTGCCTATAATAAGTTCTTCAAATATGTATATATGAGCTTTTAGCTATGTGTCTGACTCTCCCCTCTGTTTGGATGTTTGCATAACTGCTTTACCAAATTATGAAAGTAAAGTAGCACTTTAACTGTTCAAAGTACTTTAAAAAAAAAAAGCACTTTAAAACTTAGCCAAAAAAAAATCAGAGGATGAAAGCCCTCAAAATAGCCTATTTCTTACTGCTGATTTTTTAAGTATTCCTGAAAGCATTATCTTCATTTGATCACCTAAGATACACTATTAAAAAGGAGAGCTGTAGGTCATATTCCAACAGAATGCTGTAATTTTGTTCTTGAACAGAAACATTTGAGAAATCCCCAAATAAATAATTTTTCATGCCTTTAAGGCATATGGAATATGTATGGTTTATTGAACAACATTCTTACAGTGAGATTGTAGAAAAAGTAATAGCAAAGTAAGATTTATTAAGGAAGCATACATCCTTAACTCAAAGTTGTACCTGTTAGAAAATTCAGTGACTCGCATTGCGCTCCTAATCTGAGGGTCAGGGGTTCGAGTCCCCGTCCAGGTATGAGGCTTGTCAGAGTTGGGCTGATGGTTGGACTAGATGATCTGAAAGGTCCCTTCCAACCTAGATGACTATGACTATGACTATGACTCCCACAAGCATGGAGTAAACAGAAACTTTTGCAATACCAGATCAAAAACCTCTCCACCCTTAAAACCCTGCTCAAAACTTGGATGCAGCTGCCATTATTATTTTGATTTGGCTTATTTCTATTGGCTGTTTAATAATATTGCATTGCGTTGGAGCATGTCTACACATGGTTCTCTGTCAGAGCACTGCTTTAGGCTCAGCTTGTGGCTCATGCTTTGCCAGCTCAGAGCAGAGGCAGAACAAAATATATGAATCATCTTCAGGTTACCCCTGTGGTTCTCATGCTGCAATCTGACCTCGACTAACAAATCATACAGAGTCCCACTAACTTCAGTGAAGCCCATTTTGGTATTTCCACAAAACTCAGACTCTAGAAACAGTAAGACTGTAAATATCTAAGTGGTGAACTTGTTAATATAATTGTCTCATTTTTCTTTATGCATTTTCATGTTTGTTGTGCTTTTGAATTATCTTCTCTAGTTGAATGAACAATGTATAAAATTGAATTTACTTTCTCAATTTTTAGATGTGTGGTTTTTAACAATCGAGGAATTGCTGGTGAGGATCTTCTGGTAAGGATGACTTTTAAGATAAACATCTCACATATAAGCAGTATGTCTGGGATCATTTGTGTCTATTTGTACATCTGCATTTAAATGAGAGACATTCAGAGAATATGTTGAGAATGCAGAGAAGACATCTTACAAATCAGTCATGTGCCAATATTCATCTTTTATTTTAAAACTCATTGAGGCCAAATGGTCAACACACAATTTTTGTGAATGTTTCATTTTGGGAAATAATTTAAATGTACAATCCTTGTACTCTTTGTTCACAAAAAATACTGTAGTATCTAAAATGCACATATCCAAGAAATTATATTCAATCAGTGCAATTTCCTCCTATTATTTTGACATTCAAATCCAAGAATAAGAAATCATAATACTTTTCCATTTGTTTTTTTGAGTTTTTGATCTGGTTAAAGAGTTTTGCTATCAAAATTGTTCCACATTATGTTTTACTGAATTAACAAACCAGAATTATGTGGCTAGCCATCTCCTAAAGTTAATTGTTTGGTTTTCTAAGCAATTATGACACAAGCTTAGCTACAAAAGATATTTTTTGTCTTTGTGACAGAAATATCATGTTTGCTTGGGGATAACAAGCAATTTCCCAAATGGCAAAGTCTTGAAGCTAAACATTTTCTGCAGCTACGGGCAAGGCATGATGAAATACTGCTGAATAAGCTTTGTTTCATGTGTGTTTTGACAACAGTTCTGCAGCTGGAAAAAATGTGCATTATACTCAGTATTGTTTTGCATTTTTTAATCCCCTGATTTCAAACTTGAAAGAGCTCAGAATATTTTCTCATAATCAGATAAAGCATTTCAATGCAAATATTTCTATGTTAAAAGTAGCTCTCTGCATACTTTTGGAGATGGATCTACAAAGCAGTTTTGTGACACACAAAGTCCTTATTGATGAATTTCTGAATCGTTAAAAGACCTCTTGTTCGGATGCAAGAGTTGTGTGTATTTTACTGTAATCTGATTTACATCTTTAAGGTTTATAAGATCTTACTGTGAAGGAAACCAGCTGAAATTATCAAATTTTCTGCAAAGGGTTTCTACATTTTAATATAAAATCCCTATTTAATGAGTTTGAAGCATAGTTGAGCACCACAGTAGAAAGCAGTCACATGAGTAGTTATTTTTATGTTCTCTTTAAAGATAGATTCAAATTCACACCAAATAATAGCTATTAAGATAATGTGGTTTTAAGTATCATTTTCATTTGTTACTGAAAGTTACTGTGAATTGTTGTTATGGAGTAATTAAATATTTGATTCACCAGAAACAATTAGATTAACCCAAGCTAAGTAGGGATCTTCATACAATGAGTGGATAGAATTCAAGTTTCAAGAATTAACAGAAATTAAAATGCAACATATCTCTCTAGTTTTATTAAGTTTAAATCAAATGCACTTTCAATAAGAATACATTATCATTTTTAGCAACTAGGGTCTATAATTTTCCTTGTAAACTTGACAGTTTAATTAAAACTGAACACATTCACACTGTTTATCATTAATAGGGTACAAAACAGCAAAGAGTGATTCATATGGATGAGAACTGGAAATGCAACATAGATGGAAATTTTAAAAGTCTTCAGTTTTAGTTATCCAGATTTAACTTTTATTTCCTCTTTTTATGTCTTTGATTTCAACATTTCAATCTTCTTGCTAAATATATTTTAAGTAATTAAGCTAATGAAACTTGTAAAAATTGATCACAAATATGAAGGCCGTTCAACACATTAAAAAAGCAATCTTAAAATACATTGTTGCTTCAGGCAACATATAATTACAATTAACTCATGATTAAGTAGTTTTGCATTTAGTTTTAACATTGGGACTAGATTTTGGCAAGTGAGCCATTACCTATTCTTAAGATCACCAATTCATTAGTAGCAACTCAATACTTAAAAGCTCTCTTTTGCTGCAGATTAAATCTAGAGAACACTATTACAAAAACCTCTTATTTTACTGTGATCCTTATTGTACACAAAAGGACTTATCTCCCTCATACTGCTCTAGATAGTCCCCCAGACTGTGGCCCATAGTGCTGTAAGTGCAGGTGAAGCTCAGAGTTCATGCTTATCTTGCAAAAGCAAGGAAGGGGCTACCCAGATCTCAGTGACGCCAGTGGAAGTCCTTCAAAGTCTTAACTCCAGATTTGCAGAGATGCTGGTGGTAGATAGAGAAAGGATATATGTGTTTCTTTCTTTACTTAATTGAATATTTTAGTAAATCAGGTAAACTGCACTGGTGGATGTATCTATTTGTATTGTGTGTAGAATCCAATTACTGGCTACTTTTCAAATGTTATCTGACAGAACTCTAGTGGTAAAACTGTCACTATAACTTTCTGTTCTGTAAACTGCAGCCCTTGTGATACTTCAGTTTCCTCAGGGTATTTTAAAAATATCAGTGCCTATCTTGTGATCTAGTTCTATCCAGTTTAGCTTGTGCTCTATGTTCAGATTTCATCTAGTTATCTGGATATTGCATATTCTGAAAATATTTGTTACCTGCTTCATTTTGCAGTGGTAAGAAGCATAACTCCCTCCTCCACCTCCTCGTGAGAAGCTCTGGGTTTATATTTGCCATTTAGCGCAGTTTCATGATAAATGCTAAATTTATCTTGTTATATAAACTGTTCAACAGTTTGCTTTGTCCTTAAAGGAGAGTACAAAAGCTCAGGGTGGCATTTTTCTCTCTGTCTCCTTACAGACACCAAGGACTTATTGTGCAGCTAACACAGAGGATTTAGAGACTGTTATCCATCATGTACACAGCCTGCACCCCTCAGCTCCGTTCATGGCAGCAGGTGTCTCTATGGGAGGGTAAGGTCTTACATAACACAAATCTCCACTTAAAATGCTTGTAAAATAAGATTGTTGTTGCCTGGGGATATACTACTTCTCTGCAATACTTACTTAACTACAAGTAACTTGGGTCAATGGTTTGGGTTGGAAGGAAGGAAGACTACTAGTAATTTTGTATCTTTGAGGATTTTAGAGGCTCTGTGTGGCCAACACTGAAAAGTTCAGAGGGGAAAAAGATCAGACAGGAAATGGTGATATAAAGATTGACAGCTAAACAGGTGGGCAGGGCAATCTTTGGAAACTATGGAGGCTGTCTCTGGAACAGAGGGATTAAAAAAAATAGGAACTAGAGCTAACACACCACGTTTCCTGGCAACCTCTGGAAATGGCAGGATTCATCTTCACACTATTTGGGTTCTGCAATGTGTGGGTAGGTTGAGCTGGAAGAGATGTAGGTATTTGATCTGTCTGGCTCAGTAGCAAGAAGTAGTACTGTTGCTGAAACCAGTAGAGGCGAATATAGCATGTGGTGTGAGGACTTGCCATGTCCTGGCTTCTTTCCAGAAAACACAGCTAGAACAGACAATGCCTAGAAAAATCACTGCTAGAAGCTAGGAGAAACATTCAGACATACTCTTGGAGGGGAATGGTTGGAGAGCAAAACTTTCATTAGAAATACTGCAGACACAGGGGTGACTTGCTGAGACTTTCTTTCTGTTATGGTGGGCTGATAAAGCCCTTGTATATTGACATTAGCCTACTAATGACTTGTAGGAGCTTTGTGATAAATACAGATTTGTTCAAGCATTATGGTTACTGATAAATAAGCCTTTCAAATCATAGAATCATAGAATGGTTTGGGTTGGAAGGAACCTTAAAGATCATCTAGTTCCAACACTCCTGCCATAGGCAGGGACACCTCCCACTAGATCAGGTTGCGCAGTGCCTTGTCCAGCCTGGCCTTGAACACCTCCACCCTCACCATAAAGAATTTCTTTCTTTTATCTAACCCGAATCTACCCTCACCCAATTAACATCCATTATTCCTAGTTCTACCATCACATATCCTATTAAAAAGTCCTACCCCTGCCTGTCTGTAGGCCCCCTTCAATTATTGAGAAGATACTGTGAGGTCCCCCCTGAGCCTTCTCCAGGCTGAACAATCCCAACTCCTTCAGCCCATCCTCATAAGGGAAGTGCTCTAGTCCTTTAATAATCTTCGTGGACCTGCTCTAACAGCTCAGTGTCCTTCTTATGTTGAGGGCTGAACACAATACTCCATGTGGGGCCTCATCAGAGCCAAGTNCTGAACTTCATGAGGATGGCATGGGGCCACCTCTCAAGCCTGTCAAGGTCCCTCTGGATGGCATCCCTTCCTTTAGGTGAATCAACTGCACCACACAGCTTAGTGTCATCTGCAAACTTGCTGAGGGTGCACTCAATCACAATGTCCATGTCCATGTCTCCAACAAAGATGTTAAATAGCGCTGGTCCCAGTACTGATCCCTGAGGAACACCACTCATTACTGGTTTCCACTTGGATAATGAGCCATTGACTGCAACTCTTTGAGTGGGACCATTCAACCAGCTCCTTATCCAGAGAGTGGTCCATCTGTCAAACTCATACTCTTCCACTCTTTTTCCCTCCATATTGGTGGGATTTTTTCAATGTCTTCAGGATGAAGACATGAATCTCTCAAGTATGTCCGCGTTTATCTTGCTAGGGAGAAGACTAAAAATGGGCACAGATAAAATCTCATAAGTGCCAAATACAGAAAAATAATAATTTCCCTAGACCTGCTTTGTTTGTTCTTACTAACAAAGCACAGTATGTCATTATTTGTCTTCATTACTGCAAGGGTGCATTGCTGAGTCATCTACCACTTGCCCAGGTCTTTTCCAGATGCTCTCTATCTAGTCATCTGTCCTATGTGCAGGACTTAGTGTTTGCCTTTGCTGAACTACTTGCCAGCCCATTTCTCCATTTGAGATTGCTTAGAATGTCAGCCTTGTCTTCCATTTCACCAGCCACTCTCCACAATTTAATGTATAAGCTTACTAAGGGTGCATTCCATCTCATCATCCAGTTAATTAAGACATTACACAGTATTACCCCAGTATTGACCCCTGAGGAATGCTATTAGTATTTAGTCCAGCCACTCCAGTTGAACTTCAAGTTTCTGTTTACAGTTCTCTGAGCCTAATGGTCTAGGCTGGTTCTCATTGCAGGTGATGTATTCAAAGCATGTCCATCCAATTTTGCTTCATGAAGGCCATGAAAGACTGTCAGAAGCCTTGTTAAAATCAAAATAAGCAACATCCACTCCTTTTCCCTAATAAACAAAGGCAATCAGCTCATCATAGAAGGATGATGAGCTCAGAAATACCTTGTTCTTGGTAAATCTGTGCTGGCTGTTTATCAGTCACCTTTTTTACCCTTAAATGCTTGGAAATGGCTTCCAGAAGATATTCCCAAAATTAGGCTGAGGTTAGGCTGACCAGTCTATATTTTCACCTCCTTGTTGTTGTTGTAGATAAATGCAAACCCTGCTCTTTTCCTTCAAGGCCAGTCCTTCATGAATCTGTTTGCATCCATCATAGCATAGTATTGTCTGTCTGTAAATTCTCCATCTCTCCATGATCCAATAAACTTGTTCTGCACATGCAGATTTTAAATTCTTCCTGTTCTTTTCCCCATGCTGTGTGTTTACATGTGCACTGGCGCTTGAGATGGGCCACAGTCATGCTTCTTTCTCAGGGAACTGCAAGAGCCTCCCCCATTCTGCTGTCCCTTGGTTACTTCTTCAGGGCCTGATGAGCCTTTGCTTCTCTTCAGCCTTTGTAGTTAATGTCTTCATGAAGTTAGCTTAGAACTCCTCTTTGCAAAGTCAGCAAAGTTAGACTCTTTTGCATGCAAAACATGAAATAGCATGATGTGTTTCCAAACCGTGTTTTACTGGAAATGGTAAAACCCAAAGGCGAATCATCAGTAGAGACTTGTTTCAATGATGACCTAAAGATTTGCAGCACATTAGCTCTTTGTGAGTACCTTAATGTGTGGTGCACCATTACACTGGAATGTAATTCCTCCCTAAGGGCTGGCAAAAACCATGTTTTCAGTGATGAAGGTGCAGCAGAAGTATCCATTTCCAACTGATGCAAAAGACCAATTCAGCCCTTAGTGTAATTTCTGTCCTTGGCTTAACCTAGTTATGCTGTAGAATCATAGAATGTCTTGAATTGAAAGGGACTTTCAAAGGTCATCTAGTCCAACCCCCCTCCATTGAGCAGGGATATCTTGTGCTAGATCAGATTGGTGAGAGCCTCAGGAAGGGCCACGGAAAATGACTTGAGGAATGGGTCCTCTACCACCTCTCGGGCAATCTGTTCCAACTCCTCTCCTAAAAAGCAGTGGAGTCTGTTAGCATGCCACAAGGGATCTGCACTGTATTCCTGCCTTTTACCTCACTATCACCTTCAGAAAGGAACTTTGTTCTCTAACATAAAGATTCCTAAACCTTCTCTCTACCACATGTAGTCTGTGAATTCAGTTAGAGATGTGGCTTATTCTACTACTGCAATTTTTTTTTAGTTGTCACCAGTATAGACTGGTGACTCACAGGTTCCTTCCCCTTTGAGGGTGAGAAGGAAGATGCCACCTAATTCATATATGTGCCACAGGTGACTTTCCTCATTGAGTACAGCCATGGCAGGAACCCACTTGCAGGTGCTGTTTGCTTTTCTTTTCCTGCTTCTTCCTGCCAATGGCAAGTCTTTGGTAATACCAAAGATTAAGTTTCCCTTTCGTACTGCCATCCTATGACCTGGTAGGTAGTGTGCAGTGCAAAAGGGACAAAGTCCTGCCTGTGATGACAGGCTAGATCAAGATGTCTTTGCTAAAGGTTGCAAAGGGAAGCTACATGATTTTGTAGAACTTGTAATGTTTTGAGTTAAAGAACTGGTATTAAAAATGCTGATAGTAAGGTCCGAGGCCTTAGGCAGTAAAGTAAGATGACTTTTCTGTTAGTATTGTTCTTTTACTCTATTCCCACAATTTTAGTTTTTCTGGATTTGAAAGATCAGGTACTGGAGAACTGTCCCCTTTTTTAAAACTCAACTATATATCAGCTGTAGAGACTGTAAGCTGCAGCTGGTCAGAAAGACAAGATTTAAGTTCATTATTTGGCAGCTTTGTAGGGAGGCAGATGTGTATTTGTCAGGTGCGTACTAAACAGATTTACCAGATTGGGAAGACCAAGGGCTTGCAAAATGGTAAAACAAACTAACAGCTTGGGAATACCTGTTCCATGAGTAAGATATGTTTATTTGACCTTTTCCTCCCTTTTAGTGATACCAGACTAGTACACCTAAGTTTATTTCTAAATGTGCTCCTACCCACAGCTGACACAGTTCACTTGGTTCCTCTCTGACAGTGGAGAGAGAAAGCAAACTTCATAAATCATAATTTGGTTGCATTGACTACTTTTTAAAAATGCAGGGCACACCTGCAGGGCTGATACAAGAAACTATTGAAAAACAGGCAAGAGGGTGTCTGATTGTTACATTTGCTTTAAATTGAAACAAACAATTTGATAGTATATGTGTTTCTGTTTTTCATTTCTGTTTGTAGCATGCTTCTTTTAAATTACCTGGGCAAAACTGGCAGAGACACTCCTTTAATGGCAGCTGCAATTTTCTCTGCGGGCTGGAATGTTTTTGAATCTGTAGAATCTCTGGAGAAGCCACTAAATTGGCTTCTTTTCAACTATTACTTGACTACTTGTCTACAATCCTCTGTCAGCAGGTGAGTTGCCTTCTTAATTTTTTATCAAGGCTGCATGAGATCTGCAGCACGTATGATAATATTGGCAAAATTAATGCTGTAACAATACTTTGAGTAGCTGTTCTGTGTGTATATTTTGCTGTAAGTTTTAAAATAAAAGGATCTTTGCAAGATGGATAGCCATTAGTATGACAATTTTACTGCTCCTCAAGGAACATGTCACAAGACCATTGTACTTCTATATTTAAGGATTAAGTTAATGGATTTTAAAATTTTTTAGACATGCACATGTTGACTTGGAGTAAGCATACTAATTCTTTTAAGATGCTATCGACTGCAAAAGCATGGGAAGGACAAGTTCATCCTTTGCTTTATGAAATTAGGATGCATTTTGTATTCCTAAATGTAATTTTATCTTTAGCAGTTTCCTCATGGCTTGCACAGATTTTTGATGTTGACAGATGTGTGTGCATATCAGTGAACATTTCTTCCACTTTTAGATTCCAGAGTGATTTTTAATATGAAAGAAAATTGAAACCAAGCATGTTCTTGTTAGAGGTCTATTTTTATAAATGTATTTTTTAAGAAGAGGATTTCTGTATCTGTTTATATAACAAAAAACAATCCCTCTAATTTTTCTGTCTTTCTTTTTAGGCATCGACAAATGTTGGAGAAATTATGTGATATGGATCTGGTGATGAAGGTTTGTGAAAAATGTTACTTCTGCTTTGGCTGGATGCTGTTTTCCAAATGATGACATAGTTCCCTATTTGAATTCTGTACTTCAGGCTAGAAGTATTAGAGAATTTGATAAGCAGTTCACTTCAGTCATGTTTGGCTACCCTACAATTGATGATTACTATGAAGATGCTAGCCCATGTCGCAAGCTGAAGTCTGTAGGAATTCCAGTGTTATGTCTAAACTCTGTGGATGATGTTTTCTCACCAGCTCATGGTAAGTTTAGGCTTTTAAAAATATATTTATCTATATATGTGATCATTAAGAGTAACTATCTAGGTCTGAGAATGAACTCAGATGTAAGTGTGGAGATGTATGCAAATGTTACTCATGCATAGGATCAAAATGTCCACTAATGGATCTGTCTTGCAGTTTTTTTACAGTGTAAGATATGTATGAAGCATCAATATCAGATAGTAACAGGCTGAAAACTCTGTATTCCCTTTTCTTCCTATTTTCTGCCAAGCACATGATCATTATGAACATTTTGCCTTTGATCAGAAGATCAAAACCCTGTTGTTAACTGCCTTTGAAAGATATGCTTGTTCCTGTGGTCTATGTATTAGTTACAGTGAGAAAAGAGGGAGATGAAAAGCTAATGAAGAGGAAAACCACTCTAATGAATGGCTGGCTGGTTGAGGGGACAATCTTTAGCAGTGAACACCTGACACTGTAAATGTGAAGCTTATGCACTTGATTTATTTTGGGAAAGTTTTGTTTTACCACCACAAGTGAGATTCTTGTACAATGAGTCCAAAGTGAGTAGAAAAACAGATCAGAATAGCAAACAGAAGAATGAAGGAATTGGAAGAGACTCTGTGTATGTGTATGCTGTTTATCTGTGAGCAAAATTACAACACAAACATGAACATGCACACAGTTATGTTGCTGTTTACAGTTCAAAGACCTGTTACAGACAAATGTGACATGAAAAGCGCCACTCCAGTAGAGTTCACTACAAAAACAGTGATTTATTCTCCTCTTGACTGGAAAGCATCCATGCTATGTATGGACAATACAAAGACATGACAGCCTCCTAATATGCAGGGGAAATGTTGACTCTGGATTAGCTAAACTACCTATCCCTTACATTGCTCAAAATAGAGGCTTAAAAAAAATTATAAAATCTAGCCAAACATAATAATATTCTTCTGCATCTGCCTTTAACATTTTGTGGTTCAGGCATTTTCTGAGACAGAGTTAGTCTCTTCGTATTTACTAGCCTCTGTGAGATTTCTTTTTTTTCCTTGAAATTTCCCAGTTGTGATTTCTGTTACAAGCATTTAATGTCCTGGAAAAGAGAATGGATGAGGCTGTGATGCTAAAATCTGTGTCCAAATATAAAATCTGGCTAGTGGTACTGAATGTAACTTTTTTCATGGCTCTTAAGACCCTGGGGATGACTTTCTGCATAGGACAGTAAGGTAGGTGATCTGCTGTGCCTTGTTTCTGCCTTTAAGTATCTTAGAGAGGGAGCAATGGCTTCATCTGTGTTTAGCTCTAGCTCAGTTTGTGGTTTCTGTTCTAAACAAAGTAGTAATTGTGACAGGAGTGAACTAGCTTGTTAGCACAAGTAAAACCAGCAGTCAATCAGAAGGTGTGCCTCTGTCCCTGAAGGATTCATTAACCTTTTTCAGTGTGTTATCACTGAGACTGGTACCTTTATTAACTAAATTGAAGCTAGTGCAGATACTCCATCCTCTTGTCCCTTTGTTTTAGAATGTAACCTCCAGTTCTCAAAAGCCAGCATTGACCTTGACTCTATGAAATTCCATCTGAACACAAGACAACATTTTTTATACTCAGAGTTGTCCAACACTGTGGCATAGAGAGGTTATGGGGTCTCCATCTTTGGAGATAGTAAAAACCTGACTAGCTGCAGTCTTGGGCAACCTGCTGTTAACCCCATTTGAGCAGTAGGGTTGGACTAGATAATCTCAAGAGGCCTCTTAGAGCCTAAGCAGTTCTGTGATTGCATAGTTTGACTAGACAAAAGATTGAGTCCAATGGCTGTAGCAGATCTCTCCTCTCTTGTAGCTGTTTTTTAAAAGAAACACAGCTCTGGGTGAACAGCACATGATAGAGATGGTCTCCTGTATAAGATTTGTCCTCAAACCAGGACGAAGATTAAGTATTAAGCCTATTGTAAGAATGCCTTAGAAGTCTTGCGATGTAGATGGGGATGAGGTAGAGCACCAGCACTTCTAAAACAAGAAGTGTTATTGTCTATTGTCCTCCCTTAAACTCTAACCAGCTGTTCTCCATGAAAATGTTTGGGTGGGTAGACATTCATAATAAATTCCCTGTTGACAGAGTCAGTGCTGTTAGCTGTAAACAGTTGTCCTTGTGGTGACAAGTGTACATGAGAAAAGGATTTATGTTGATCTATAGGCAATGGCATGACTTTGTTATGTGCTCTTTCATTGTTTGTGCTATGCACCCTCAGTTGGAAAGCTGCACTGGCAGGAGACACAGGACACCCTGATGAACAGCCTAGAAATTATGACTTGCCATCAGTCACTGGAGTTCAGTCATCCTGACACTTAAGCGGGCTGATCCATGTTAGCAAACATAAAGGGCTTCTCTGGGTGTTCCTCTGGAAGGTGACTTTATTCTGGTAACTGGTTTGTTTCTTCTGACTTGAAAGTGTACAGACACGTGTAAGCTTGGGGCCAACCAGTGGCTGGCTTTATAAAAGGTATCTAAACACAAAGAAATTCTGGCACAGCTTTCTCCCTAATGAGTTTCCCAGCTCTCAAAAACTCCAGGTATCTACAGTGGAAGTGGAATGTAGCTTAAAGGCTGGTAAGTATTACTAGGAATGACAAGGCATGAAGTAACCAGTTTCCAAACTCAGTAAAAGGCTGGGGTCTGGATGAGAAGAAATTTTGTGGCATTGAGTCTATTATATAGTTCTCAGTGAGAAATACATCCTCAGAGCAGTAGCATCTGACTTGAATTTCACTATACCAGTGCTCATCTAATTGACACTGGTGAGTGTTATACACAAGTTGAAAGTGTGCCCTTGAAGCTAGGTACCATTCCAGCTCCCTTCTCATCCACTGTGCTAAATAAGTGCAATTTTCTGAACCTTTTCTGACCTTCTGAATCCAAACCTGGAGTGAATGCTCTTAGATGTTATTTTACATCCTATTCTGTAAACAGCACAGTTGAATGAAGTTGTTTGGAGACACCAAATGGCCAAGAAATGGCCAGACAGATAACAATTAGTGTAAGAGTTTTAGGAGCAAGGTGAAAACAGCCAAACAACAGAACAAAAGGTCCGACAGCAGTGACTTATTTATGGTGATGCTGCATCATATATATGTTTCTCTAGTGTCCTTTTTTTAAAAAGTACTTTTTGCAAACAATGTACATCAAAGTGATTCTGTACATGTACATATTTACACTGTAGTTCTCTAATCACAAATAACGATTCTGTGCCTGCTGGATCAAACAGCAGTTCTGGTCAGTAGAAATGTCAGTATTAAGTACATGTGGACAAAAATGAACAGCAGTGTCTTGTGGCATGTCACCCTGTGTCCGAGAGTGCATCACATCCAGTGCTCCATTCATCTGCTCTTTACGTTGCAGAATGTACACTCCTGCATTGTGGGTTTATTTGGGCTAGCAGTCCCTAGGAACAGCCCTGAGAAAAGTACCTCTCCACTGCCAAGAATCATTTGCATTTTGGCACTGGAGAGCAATACAGCAATTTCTGTTCTCCCCCGAGAAGCTGCAGAGCAAGAAACACTGTTGGGGCGGAGCCACAAGAATGGTGAACCAGCTGTGTCTAAACAGACTGTGCCAAGGGCAGGCTCTCCTCTTCTCCACAGGGGAGGTAAGAGCAGAGAGAGAGGTGACAGCAGGTGAAACTTGGCACTGACTAAAAATGCTCCCTGCAGGTGGAAGCAAATGACTGCGCATAAGCGCAGTGCTGCAGCTTGTGGTAAAAGCAGCATTTGTCAGAATTCTGCTGTAAATGCATGTTAGTTGGAACAAGGAGAACTTCAGGATAGGGAAGATGACATTTGTAAAGGCCTGTGTGTGGCTGGCACCTTACCTGGCACAGAAGATAACCAGCATACTAGTATTGGTAGGCTTCCAGCTACTGTAGCTGTTTGGAAGCAGGCAGCACATGGCACCCATTACAGTATTGCAAATTAGTTTAGGAAGGAATAATTAACCACCAGCAAAGTGATTTGGGAGTTATCACTACACTGGCAACTCCTCTATTACAGGTATGCAGGGATCACAGTGAGCTTTCCATTTAAGTGTTCCTTCATCTGGCTTGGCACACAGCAGAGGAGACGTTTACTGTCATCTCCTTTCCACACCCCCAGCAAAGCACTTTCTCAGAATGTTAGAGTTGGAAGGGGGGACCTTAAAGATTATCTGGTTCCAATCCCTCTCCCATGGTCAAGAATACCTCCTGCTACAGCAGGTTGCTTAAAGCCCCATCCAGCCTGACCCTGAACATACTTGTAGGGGCAACTCACAGCTTCTCTGGGCACCCTGTTGCAGTTTCCCACTATTTTCATAGTGAGAAAAAAAAAGGAAAGAATTTTTCTCTACTCTTTGACAATAACCTGTCAAAGTGAATGACTACTGTATATTTGCGCAGTCTTATCAAGAGGCTTGCTCAGCACAGCATGCAGATGATTCTAATTAATTAGTCTTGATGTAGTTCTCAGTTTATCTCTTTGATGGCAAGTCTGTCTCACCTTGATCACTGCCCCACACGTCCTTTCATATTAGCCTATGCATTAGACCCCTCAGTGACCAGAGAGGCAGCTGCAGAATGGCTGTGGAAAGTGGGATTCATTGCCTGAAGCAGGAAGGGGATACTTGGGCTTGAGTCTGAGCCCAACTTCACTCTTTGGATTCTGTTTCATGTGGCCCATGTGCTACAAGAGGGAAGAGGAACAGATGCCAAGTGGCAAATCCCCATGCCGTTGTAAGAAACTGGCATAAATTATAGCCACTGTCTTTGTACACAATAGTGTCTGTTCATCCACAAGTTCCAAAGGAGCCACATCAGAGACTGCTTGGCAGACAAACTCAAGGAAAACTCTAGAGGAGCACTTGCTGAGTCTGGAGCCTGAAAATTATCTGAGCGTGGGATTGCAAGAAATATCACATGACTTCAGGCAAATTGCAGGCTACCACTACAAGGGTCACTTCACCTCAGTCCTCCTCTGGCTGTGCCTGTCACCATTCCTGTACAGATGTTAACATGGGGAAGCAGATGAGGGAGCTGATCCAGCTGAACACTAACCCAGCAAAAGAAAAATCCTTGTAGTATCTGATCAAATCATACATATTCCAAACTAACAGTCTCTATCTGTGAGAGAACCAGACACTTACTGGGTGACATGAGGCAGTTATTTGCTCTTTCCTTTTCTGTTAACCCCATGTATTTAGATCATGAGCTTCTCAAGGCAGGATCCATCTCCCAGCATATTTGCATGGTGTGGTTTAAAAGCACAAGTATGAATGTATGGCAAATCAGATACAATTATGATAACACAGCATAATCTTTAACATTAGCTGAGAGGGTATCTTACATACAAAATCTTGCTGTGACATTAAATGTTCTGCGTTTGAAGTCTCCTACAAAAAGATGAGGATTCATAATTAAGGTCTCAGTTACTCCGTTTTATTTGAAGTTGAATATTGCAATGCAAGTTAAAAGCTGCAAGTCGTTTCACTGTCACTATTTATACCAAATATACTGTCAATGTCATACCAAATCATAAGCAGGATTTGGTATATAACATGATCTGTTATCATGGGTCTGTTCCATGAGTGGGACCAAAATAAAAGTGAAGCCCAGTCATCTCTGAAACTTTTACAGCAACCAGAAAACTCACACTAATAAGGTGAGTTAATGATGAAGAGAGAAATGGCTTTTAATGCAGTTATGATTTTACTTCATGTGGCACATCGAAAAGTATGTTAACGTTCTACATATTTATTCATACATGAAAAATGCTTAAGAGAAATTATTCCGTGACTGACATTTCATAGAAGGTTGGTTTTTTTTTTTTCCCTCTCTTTTTTAGCTATACCAATAGAAACTGCCAAACAAAATGCCAACGTTGCTTTGGTTCTGACTTCGTGCGGAGGCCATATTGGTTTCCTGGAAGGAATATGGCCAAGGAAGTGCACTTATATGGACAGAGTCTTCAAGCAGTTTGTGCGAGCTGTGTTTGAGCATGGAAACAAAATCTCTAGCATGTAGCTTTGGAGCACTATTATAGATAGTACAATGACACATTTTGACAAGGGCAGTTAAGCTTAATGCACAAATTCTAACTCCTGTAAGCCAGCAAATGGATCAAGTCCATTACTACATGCAAAAATATTTTTGCCTAAGATTTTGTAGCAAGAAACTATATATTATGTTGTCACTTTTACATTTATTTTTAATATGCCTTACTAAGAATAATCTTAAATGTAACAGCATTCTGCGTACATCAAATTGCACTTAACCAAAACCATCAAGTAAACAGATTGTAATTCCTCAGGATTTTAATTTAAACCAGTAAATTTTAGAAGACTTTATGTAGATTGCTTTTAATACTGGAATGGCATAGCACATATTATTGTACTCATGCAATTTCTTCATTCCTGAGGGCACAGACAGTGAAAATCTTAAAATATGAAAACAAAAGGAGGAGGGAACACAAGGCAGCACTGTAAGTAAAAATTTAAGCATGTTCTTACATAGTATTAGCCTGATTACTTGCTTTTGCTCTTCTACCTGGACAGTATTCAGATTTAGGTCTTGTTATCATTTTTTTGGTTTTTTTAACTATGTCAATGCCATACTTGTCTTACATTATTATTTTTAAGCAATTAATTTATAGTGTTTACATATAACCAAAAGATTCCTTTAAAACAGTACTGTAATAACTTATGTAATTAAAAGACATCTTGCATTTCAAAGCTCATCTATAAGCTGGGTGTTGTCTTATATGTATTTCATATAACTGGTAAACTCGATGATTCTATCTGTCATATTTGTATTACCCTGCAAGAAGATTTCAATTTTAAAGAATAAACTTTAGAACATCAGGAAATTATAATCTGCTTCAAATTAAAAGAAAAAATTATCTGAATTCTTTGCTATTATTTTAGACAATTTCTAACAAGAACATAACAAACTGTGTAGAGAAAGCGGGGAGCTGGGGTGGGGGATTGGAGCCCCATCTCTCTGGTTTGTTTATTCCATCACTTTTCAGCACTCTGGCAATAGGCTGTCAAACCACTGAAGCCTCTGCAAACACATCTCTGCCCTCATGGCTTGTGAGTCTTGTGAGGGTGATGGAGACATCATTGTTCTCAGCCCTGAAATAGCTAGAGCCAGCGTGGAGCTTTGAAGGAAGAGAACAGTTGGACCGAATGTATTTTGAAACTGTTGGGATGTCCTAATTTAGTGCAGTTTGACATGAAAAAAAGACTTTTAACCAGCTTCTGTGGAGCTTCCACCTCGTGCTGATCACCACTTTGGCCCCAGCCACACAAGATAAGTCAGTAAAGATGCCTTTGCATTTTTATTTTTATCTTTTGAGCGGGGTAAGTACAAGAAGAAAATACGGATAAAAAAGCAAGTCAGGTCTTTTTTCTCAAGCAGTATGCGAACAGTCCACTTGCAAGGCGTGTTTCCTAGTAACAGAAAAGGAAGAATACTTTTTTTCTTCAGAAAAAGAAATTGGAACATGGTGTAAGAAAGCTAGTTCTGTAAGGTGTAAGGTTAAATTAAAAAATTAGAAAGTGCTTTCAAGTCTTGGATTTCAGACAAACAATATCCCTTGCCCAAAAAATGAAATTTAACTTCCTTTTTTCTCAAATAGGGAAAATGGGGAAAGTGACTTGGAAAAGCAAAATGAAATTCTGCGCATGTTACTACAATACCAGAAATCAGCCTATTAGTAGGGTGCCTTATTTATTCTTACATTTATTTCCAGGTTTTGTATTCATACAAAACCAGTCAGCAATAAACAGTGCATTGAGCATCATATTTGTAAAACTGTTTTGATACAGTACTGTTCAAAACTCAGCATCGAGTATTCATAAAAGTAAATCCACTCACATTAAAAGCACATCTTACTGTTTAAATAAAAGTAACATGATTAAAGTTAGAATTTCTGTCTTTTTTGCACTGTCTTATTTCATTTAGGTCCAGTCCTATATACCTACCTGCATGAGATACTTCTATTTAAAGCTACATCTAGCAAATGTCTAAAACAATGGGATTTTTCACCAAGTATAGAAGGTATTTGCTTACACCCCACTGGGAATTCAACTCTATTCAGTGTGGATTGATGAGGCCTTTATTTGGCTTTTTATGTGACCTGAGTATCCAGACAGTGACAGGGATATGAAATATTAGAGGTGGGAGAAAATCATTAACTACCAATATGCACATTACCAAAAGGATGCAGTATCACAAAAATGAAATTCCAAGTCACAAAGGTTGAAGATAGCTCTTAAAACTTTGTCCCTAGTTCAAATCATCTAGTGTTTGAAGCTGAAAAGGATCTCTAGAGGTTGTCTTGTCCAGTCCTCCTGCTCAAAACACTGCATGTGCTCCAGAACATCCACTTCTTCTCCATTTACTCTTGGAACCAGTGCAAGGTGAAGCTTTCAGCCACCAAGGAACCATCAGTGATCTCAGCTGCCTTACTACTGCATCATAAAGACCAAGACTTTAAGGTGTGATTTATTATTTGACCACTCTTGGCAAATGGACTCTGAAAAACTAAAAATTTCAAATAGGAAAAATGGTTCTGTGAACACCATAGAAACTAACCTGTGGTCTACATTTCATACCAAAAAAGATTAATACTCTAGACACTAGAATGTGTAACAGTATAATTTACAAGACTTACAGAGAACAGTGGGCAACTCTACAGGAGCTGGCATTGAGAAAATGTGAATAAAATGGTGGTGACCTCACTGTGGTCATGTCCGTATGGCACCAAGTATCATGGTTTACACATCAGCATGCTGACTGTTGCAGAGCACAACCACTCCAAGGACTAGACTGACCATTACAGAGATCAGAAAAGGGCTCAGTTTTAAAGAATTATGTCCTAACTGAGCTTCTCTTTAATCTCCCTGCTGCAAGTTGCCATTTCCAGCTGAGATCCAGTAGTCAACTGTTACTGCCCTTCAAGCCAAGAAAATGGAATGGTTTCCTTATATAAGCAGTTCACAAATGTTTCAACCAACAGCCTCCTTCACTTTTCCTGTATCTGCCTGGACCCCTATATATCACAATGTCTGTCCTGCCCCAAATCTCTGTGACTGCCTTCCCTCCACATGTTGCTAGCTACAGTCCTTTCTGTCCTGGCTTCCCCCCAAAATCTTGCATTTCGCATGTGAGAAAAATGGGAAGTCCCAGGTCAGATTTTTTCCCACCTCCTTGCAAAATGAAAAACACCCAAACAAACCAAAATGCATGACCCTACCTCCTCCACCCCTCATTTTTAGCATGCCTCTGCTACTTTCTAAGCTAGATCCCTGGTAAAGCTCTTTAGCTCCAGGCAATTAGGGCATCCTCCAGACTTTGTCATTCCAGGTGCCACCCACACACGAATTTCATTAGGGAACTGCCTCTTTCACCTACAACTCCTACAGCTACCTGGCTCAAGCCAGTGACTCAGATCTGAGAGAAAAAGGACGTCTAGAGGTTCCCATGAGTAAGCACACTGCTTTCCCCAGGCTGCTTCAGCTCAATGCACCACCGCCCTGCAAAACAAAGAGAAAACATTCTCCAAGTCACCGCGAGTTGCACAGCCTGGAGCCTCTTGCTCCGGTTCTCATCCCAGGGTGCTAGCTGGTCAAAAAGAACCTCATTCGTTGCTCAAGGCAATGAAGAAGAATGAGGGAGGTATAAAAAAGCCCAGGAGGATCTCCTTCCCGCATACTGTATCCCCTTCCCACAACAGGCAAGAGGTGCTTCTTACTAGCCAGGAAAAGTAATTCTTGCATCCAATCTGACACTGTCACAGTGTATCCCAGCTATGTTTTGATTTGGGTTTTGTTGGTTTGGGGTTTTTTTTTTTTTATTCATTCCAACCGAAGAAGAGGAAACATCTGCCAAAAGCAGCCACAACAGACTGTGGTTATGCACTGGCAAACTCTTCCTCTGAGGGATCCAACATTCATTCCAGACTCTTTCAGCCTCTCCCTTCTTGGATGAGGATAGAGGGTCTTTTTGAATCTTACAAATGGATTGAGCCTGAGGCCGTATGCTGTCAGCTGCTCCCCCAATTCCTTAAAGGATCTATACACTAAGTGATTAGAAAAACACCAGTTTACGTTGGCTTCACGTAGCCTTAGCTAACCTGAGCCATTCTTCTGATGCACTAAGGAGTACTTGCGCGGCTAACTGCAGCTGAGAAGAGATCGAAGCAGCTACGGCCCCTCGGTTGTCGGTCGTCATCTTCTCCTCGATCGAGACCTCTGCTATGTGGTAGGACAGCTCGGGAGGATGTCTAGGGTCGGTGCGGTAGCAGAACTGCTTCGATTAAGGTAGGGATCAAGAGTTCAACCTTCTCATTATGCAGCCAGCCCTGAGGCTGCGAGTGTCGCAAGCAGCTGCTAAAGTTAACATCTCCCTCATGCCAGGAGGGAAAGGCTGGCTCTTCCTCCGCCCCTGCCTTTTCTTACCCTCTCACATATCAGTCATACAGTTGTCAGCTTTTCTTGCTTGGGCAGACTACGTTCCAGTTTTTCCACTGGGTGAATTTTTTGTTATTTCAGTGAGTTAAATTTTCTCATATAGACGGATTCCTCAGGTGGTAGCGAGGGGGTGGCATAAAGCAGGAGTTGGAGCATGCTGCTGAGAGTGGAGAAAGAGAAAAAAAATTCCTCTTTAAGGTGACAGTCAGAGCCACTGTATGCCTTAAAGCTACAGCTCAACAGGGTACTCTGCAACTAGTGCGATGATCCATGTATCAGCTAAGTTATTGCTTCTGTGAAAAAAGGCATAACCCAGCATCAAAAAATTTTTTACTTTGCTGCACTCCAGTACTATCATAATAAACATGTCTAAATTAACATTAAAATCCTTTTGATGTCGAATCTGTCCTATCCACATACTCCTCACTTGAGAATGCAGATCCTTCACCTCCTCTGGTCCCCTAGTTGTACAGAAAATCGGTGCCCGAGGATTCGGTTCTTATTTGCCACAACTTCTGACAAGAGTGAATTTTTCAAAAGTTTGTATTGTTTGACATTTGCTGAGAAGTTCACACTGACCTCAGTGCTACAAAATGCTGCCACCTTCTGTGGAAAAGTGGAAATTTACCCATGTTCGTCTGCCCCATGAATTGAATTTCTCCAAGTTTTTAAATTTAATGCTTTGTAAGAATGTCTGTTTCTTTACTACTTCCCTGACGTACAGCATATCCTCCAAGGAAGGATGTGACAAAATCTAGTTTTACTTGCTTCATATTCCTAAAAAGAGGGAGAAGAAAGCATGTTAAATTTACAAAGTTAGCAAGAACATAAAGAAGTGCTTTTATCATTCTCCAGGAAATTTAAAGTCAAACCAGTGACTAAAGCATCCTTCATCAGGGAATTATCCTGTGGGTTACTGTAGCAGAGTAGGAGACTACATGTTGCTGCATCCATTGTAAAGTCACAGCAGATTATCAAGCATTAAAGAAGAGCTGTTCTAGGGACTTATAAATAACATCTCCTACTATCACCTTTTTAAAAAACTGCAGCTGCTGAAAATTTCCATTTGTCTGGGACAAACTGTGCATCCACAAAGTGCATCCAAAAAGAGGATTTATTAAGGAGGGCAGTTCCTTGTTTCAGTAAATAAAGAGAGAAAGAAAATTGCTGACAGAACAAAGTATCTCCAGGTAATTCAATCTACACATAAAGTTGCATTATTCAGCAACTAGACTGTGATTTCCATCAATCAACCAATCCGATAAAAGTAATAGATATAGAAATCAATAAAATTTTTGTAAAGCTATAAAAAGGCCTAAAAAGTTTATTATAACAATCAAAATAACCACTTTTTAAATATTACAAGCACTAACAAAATAATATTTGCAGAACTTCTATGCTTTGTAGCTTCCATGTGCTAAATTATTTGTGTAGTCTCTGCCAGATCAGCAAACTAACAAGAAATGTGTACAGGAAGTCAGAAATATCTGGTACAAACCCTGTCGCATGCTTCCATTCAAAAAAAATTCTTCTAACATCTTTCACATCATTTATTGACTAGATAATGCCACTGTTCTTCAGCCATTCTGATACAGTGATGTGTGCACATCACTCTACAAACTTACAGTGAAACAAGCTGAGACTGTGTATCAGCAAACAGGAGTGGATATTGATAGGCACAGCAAAGCTACTTAGAATATTGAGAGTCTTGGAGAGTGGATAATGGATTTCTTTTGAAGGAAACCAAACAGATACATTCCCAGAATACACACAATGTGTTCCAACCGAAGCAATCACTGCATCCACAGGACTAGACTAAAGCTGATCTGAACTAGCCCAGAACTGGTGTGGATGTCAGATCCTTAGTTCTGCTTCTATCACTCTGAGCTTCTTTTATTACTTGCCATATAAACATAGGCTTAGACCTGTAAATATCCTAATGCAGTAAAAGCACAAATTCAGGTTAGATGAGGTGCAAGCCCACTGCCCGGTGTAGTATGGACTGAAATACCCCAGCAAATGTAAAAAAGTCACAAATACAGGGTCATGCTACAGAACAGGTTCTGAAGCACAATCAGAACACAACTTTTAAAACAGCTAGCTGCCACCCACAGGATTACTACTAAACCTGGGAAAGCAAAAAGGTAGTTTATGAGTGAACTCACTGCTCTGCACAGGACCAGGATACATTCAGCAAGGCTCTCTATTCTCTGAGACACAGATAAGTATCTCTCCTGCTTTTATAGTGAAGCCACATACACTAGCATCAATGCCGTATCAGCACTGAGGAGACCTATTATTGTCCGTGAACCTAAAGCAAAACCAATCAGGAGGAAGCAGCCAATAACCACAAAATTCAAAGGTAAAAATAGAGACTGCTTACAGCACAGCACCAAAACCAAAATTCAGAGGAATTTCCAAACACTCTTCTGGTAAGTGGCCCACACAGATAGACGAAATGCTACTGGAATACCACTTTTACCACAAAGTGTGTGACTGTGCAGTCATGATGTCTCATTGACACACTGCAGGCCACCATGTAAGTGCTAGAATCATTGAATGGTTTGGGTTGGATCTTAAAGATCATCCAGATCCAAACGCCCTGTCTGGGCAGGGACACCTCCTGCTAGAACAGGTTGCTCAAACCCCCATCCAGCCTGGCCTTGAATGTCTCCACGGATGGGATCTCTACCACCTCTCTGGGAAACCCTTATGGACTTCTTCCCCATGTCTAATCTAGACCTTTGACGGATGGGGCAATCATAACTTCTTTGGGCAACCTGTTGCAGTATCCCACTATCCTCACAGGGAGAAATTTCTTCCTAATAAGAAAAATATTATTTTTCTCTACTCTTTGACAATAGTCTGACAAAGTGAATGCCCATTGTGTATTTGCACAATCTTATTGAGCCAAGAGGCTTGCTCAGGACAATATGCAGATTATTTTAATTCCTTAGGCTTGATGGAGTTCTCAGTTTATCTCTTCGATGGCAAGTATGTCTCTCCCTGATCACTGCCCCATGCACCCTTTCACCTAAGTATATGCATTAGACCCCTCAGTGACCAGAGAGGCAGCTGCAGAATGGCTGTGGAAAGTGGGATTCATTGCTTGAAGCAGGAATGGGAGACTTGGGCTTGAGACTCTGAGCCCCACCTCAGTCTTTGGATTCTGTTTCACGTGTTACAAGAGGGAAGAGGAGCGGATGGCTTGGTACAGCCGAGTGGGCAAATCCTTATGCACTTGGTAGAAACTGGCATAAATTGTAGCCACTCTTTGTACACAGTAATGTCTGTGTGGGATTGCAAGAAATAACATGTTTTTCTGCCTCTCTTGTTTTCCACCAGTGCTATTTCCCTGTCAAGACTGCCAAGCTCTAGGCTTCTATGTCATTGTCTTTTCATGTTTTCTTGTCTCAGTGTCATTTTGAGAAGCCCAGGAACTTCATACTGTCTCTTCAGTTTTCCAGCTGAACAAAGGAAAACTCAAGGACTTCTTACAGAGACAGGGAGAAGCTGGGTTTATTCCACCTCATAAGGAATCAAAATCACTTAAATGTTGTCATCCATAAACCACTTAGGCACAAGCAACTCTGAAAAGAGGTAAAAAGAAATCAGCAGGACTGAGTAGCAAAGAATCTCACGTACTCTGACAGAGGATTCCTACTACTCTCTGGAGCTCAGTCTGTGCTCCATTCCAAGCACAATCAAGTACCTTATGTTATGGGCAGGAGTCTTACAGCAGAACATCCATAGAGGACACTAATGCTTCTACAGATAGGGTCAGTTGAGCATCCATGCTGAGGCCCTGGATTGGAACAGAGCATGTTGTTCCAGGCACTACTTGTAAGGTCCTCTAAGGTCCCAGGGGCTGCTCCCCTGACTCCACAGGCCCAGTGCTTCTGCCTTCATCTATTTTAGGTTGTGCATCTGTTCCCTGCAGGGGTCCCAAGTGATGTAATCTGTCTGGGGGCCCTTCTTTTAGTCAAGGGCCAGGTGCCATGCTGATACTCTTGTAAACTGGCATCTGAAGCACACAGCAGTGAGTCTGACAGCATCCGAAGCACTGATGCGGCTGTCTGCTCTCCCCTTTTTTCCCCCTTTTCTATCCCCAGCTTGAGCCACAGCCATCAGTGGGAGTTGTGATGGACCTTGGAGGATAGTTGACTGCAGTCAAAACACTGTCTGGAGGGAGGTGTCTAGATACTTTGTACCCATGAGAATATGACTATAGGTCAATTATCTTACTCCATAAATAGTGGACAGCTCAAGAGCCTTTTGAACTCTCCTATATGGCAGGAGGCTGCACACCAGGATCTCCCCTTGAGTGGGGATGCTTGCATAAGGTTCTTTGCTTCTGCTCCTCAAGGTTGAGAGATTCCTTGCCACAACAGATTCTTGGTAAGTGACTAATAGAATCATAGAATCATAGAATAGTTCGGGTTGGAAGAGACCTTAAAGATCATCAAGTTCCAACCCCCCTGCCATGGGCAGGGACAAGCATGCTAAAAACTTTGAAATCTTAGCTAAGTGATATAAAGGATTGATTGCTTAGAATCTTTCAGTCATAGGTCCTTAACAATGTCTGGGGGGTATCGTTTCAGAAGCTGGTGACTCAACAGGAGGGTCTCTCTGACAGTTTGTATGACCCCATCCTCTATGCAGTAAATAATAGAGTACCTTGACATCAAACCTTGTAAATCACATTTATTATCAAACTTTTTTAAACCACTGTCTTTAATAAGTATTTCTTTACTTCTCTCTTACAAGTGAAGTCAATCACTTTGCCAGTGATGACTGAAGAGTTCGGATTGGAAGGGATCTTAAAGATCAACTAGTCCAACTTTCCTGCTTTCATCAGGGACATCTCGGTCACATGATCCATCAGGGTGCTCAGAGCCCCATCAAGCCTGGCCTTGAATGTCTCCAGTGATGGGGACTCCGCCACCTTTCTGGGCAACCTGTTCCTGTTGTCGTACCACCCTCACAGTGAAGAACTTCTGATGTCTAACCTAAACCTACTCTCAAGACCTTAAGTCTCTCGGCTGAATACAGAACATTTTCAGGCAGAAACTGAAGTGAGAGGTGTACCTGCCCATGGTAGGGGGGTTGGAACTAGATGATCTTTAAGGTCCCTTCCAACCCAAACCATTCTATGATTCTATTGCACCTCACCGTATCACTATATGCCCTGGCAAATCTTCTCTCCCTAAGTTTCCTGTAGGCCCCCTTCAGCTACTGGTTGGCTGCTTTGAGGTATCCCTGCGGCCTTTTCCACACCGAGCAGACCCAGCTCTCTCAGCCCGTCATCGTACGTTAAAGCCGACTGAGAGGACGAGTACCCAGCCAAGCACCTGTCGCGCCCACAGGCCGCGAGGGCGCACAGTCGGGTGCAGGGAGGGCAGCGGGACAATCAATCAGGCCGGGGCGGGGTGGAGCGGGGCGTTGCTGCCGCGGTGCCCGGATGTGGGCGGGGTGAAGGCCGTCCGTGCCCCTTCGGCGGTGGATGGGAAGACTCCGCCTTGTGGCCGTCGCAGCCCTGCGCGCGCCTCTGCTCCGCCCTCTCACATCTCCCCTCCTTTGCTCTCCCCCTTCGCTTCACCCCCCCGGCAGCTGGCGAGCCGGGCAAGGAGGTGTAGGAGGCGGGGGAGAACGTGGGCAGCGGCAGCAGTAGCAGTTCGCGCTGCCGGGGCGTCGTTGACACTTGCGCGAAGTAAGCGGCTGCCGTGCGCCGGAGGGGTGAGG
>VZTY01008966.1:0-13414 GCA_013400935.1 Turnix velox
CCCGTTTTGTGAGCTGTGACCCTCAATATTCCACACACCCCCCCTCCCTTCCTTCCACCTGCAGGAATTTGGGTGACAGCTGATTTTATTTAGCAAGAAGTGTTTCTTTCAGGTTATTACTGAATTGATTTGGCTTAAAAATAGAATTTGCTGGAAGAGCTTTACAGAGGTTTGGGGTTTTTGTGTTTTTTTTCTCTTTTTTTTCAGTTTCTTTTTTTTTTTTTCTATGCTGCTGAATAAAACCTTCCTGCAATTAAGAGATAATGGCTCTGGGCTGGAAGGCTACAGCTGCATAACAGCATCCCCTGCCATGAAGCAGTGTCCTGGTCACCCTGTCCCACACAGGGGTGTTCCTGTGAAGCTTTTGGTGCTTCTCTGGAAGCCATAGACCTTCCTTAGGACAGGAGCTAGTCCTTCCCTTTGTAGGTACCCAGGTGGGATCAGGCTTTCAAGGGAAGTTTCTTGGGCTGCATCAAGATGGAGGACCTGAGCTAGGTGTTCCTGCTCCATCAAGAAGGATTTGGACTAGATGTTCTCTGGAGGTCCCTTCCAATCCTTGACATTCTGTTATTCTGTGACCATGGCATGTCCCCACAGCACTGACACTTGCCTTGGCTGTGCCCAAGGGCATCTGAAGGGCACTTACTAAAACCTAAAAGAAAGCTGAAGAGGGACAGCTTGGCAGAGAAGCAATGGTTTAGAGCAGGGCAGGTTTAGATTGGACATCAGGAAGTTCTTCACCACGAGACACTGGCACAGGTTGTCCAGAGAAGTGATGGTGGAGGTCCCATCCCTGAAGACATCCAATGCCAGGCTTGCTGAGGCTCTGAGCAACCTGATCTAGTGCAGGATGTCCCTGCTTACCCCAGGGGGGTTGGACTAAATGGCCTTTGAAGAACCCTTCCTTTTCTATGAGTCTATAATCTGTCCATCAGCTATTCTCAAGCCACAGAGCCTGGAGCAGGGGAGAGGAAGCCCTGCAGACCTCAGCCACCTTGTATCCCATGGCCCCAGGGATGCTTCAAAGGTGTGGGGGTGTGAATCATAGAAAAAAAGAAGGAAGGAAGAGAAGGAAGGACTTACTGGGTCCGTCTCGCCGACTGTCACCTGTTCTGAAAACCGGACCTTCACGGGGTTGGACCTCAGCTTGGCCTTCTTGGCTGCGCTGATGAAAGCAGATTTGGGAGACTGGAAAGAGAGCACTGGGTCAATCCCCTGCCTGCCCCTGGAGCTGTGGTGGCAAGGGGGAAGCCAGATAGGGAGCCCAGAGAAAGCCTCTCTGAAGCCAGCGGGGCAGAGAACCATGACATGGGGGAGTGGAAGACCAAGTCCCCTTCGCTGTGGTCATTTTGGGGTTGTTCAGCTTGGTGAAGATGGGGGACCTCATAGTTGCTTCTCAATACCTGAAGAGGGCAGCTTTATGGTAGGGGTAGGACTTTTTAATAGGGACTGTGATGGAAAAACTAGAAATAATGGATGTAAATTGGAAGAGGGAAGATGCAGTCTAGAGAGGTGTTTAAGGCCAGGCTGGACAAAGCACTGAACAACCTGATCTAGTGGGAGGTGTCCCTGCCCATGGCAGTGGGTTGGAACTTGATGATCCTTAAGGTCCATTCCAACCCAAACTATTCTATGATTCTGTATGATGTTGCAGAGAGGGCCAGAAGGATGAGCAGCAGCTCTTGAAGTCACACCAGCACCCTCAGTATGACAGAGGAGGCAGGGATGGAGCAGCACTGGGTGGTGGCATCTCCTTTCTAGAAAGGAGCACAGGGATGCTCTGACACTGATCTCCTTCATAGACATCAAAGGGTTCAGTAATGAAGAAGTGATGTGCTGACACCACTGGGATGATGGTTCAAGCTGTTCCAACACCACTGGTGCTCAGCCCCAGTGCATCATCACCACCCAGTGCCCTCATCTCCATCCTTGGAGTCCACAGCCTGGCACTCCCCATCTTCCTGGGGACTCTGTAGCCAATCCTTCTGGGAATGGCAGCAGCACATCCCTCCCTGTCACCTCTGGCATAACAGCTGGCTCCATCAGCCATACCTGATGCACTCAGGATGGGCTTGGGGATGTTTTCTCTCCATCCCTCCTGCAAGGAGGTCATGATGGGGACAGGAAGATGGTCACTTGCCACACTGGCTCTACAGAAAGAGCTCAGAAAAGCTTTGGGGCATCAATTTATCACCTCAGCTCAGCTGCCTCACTCATCCCCCAAGAGATCCCACCTTGGACTCACAAAGGGCTCTTAACCCCCATCCTGAGTCCCCTGGGGCTGGCCATGGCCCCGCTGGTCTCACCTGGTGGGTGTGCAGGACAGTGAGGATGATGAAGTCCTTGGCCTTCCTATGACAGAAAGGAGAAATGAAGGTGGACAGGATCTCACACTGGTGGACCTCAACATGTACATCTGGCTGTCAGGAGAGCACATCCCACCCTTCCCAGCCCCATGGTGGCCTGGAACTTTGTGGAATTCTTTGGGTGCTCTCTCAGTGCTGCTCATCCCTTTGCCAACTGAGAATGGGTAGAGCAGCTGGTCTAAAGGTCTCACCCTGCTTAGGATGAGGCTTTCCTCCATCAGCAGTGACCACCAGTACCCTTGAGGCACCTCCAGGCTCCATTTTTGGGGTAGAGCAGCCCAACACAACCCCCCTCCCTGAAGGCAAAGAGGGATTAGCAGCTCTCCTCACCTGATGAGCTCGATGAATCTCTCTCTGGGGGCTTCACTCACATCCTCATCATTGATGGCCAAGATCTGGTCTCCTGGCAGCAATTTATCCTCAGAGGGGCCACCTGCCAGAGGGGAGGGAATCAGCTCCAGCCCAGGCTGTGGAACAGGGGGGGAAGTAGGAGGATCCCAAGGGGGGAGAAGTAGGAGGGTCCCAAGGGGGGAGAAGCAGGAGGGTCCCAAGCTTCCCCTCCCCATAGCAACTACCCATGTAGGTGGTTTTGAAGGGCACCCAGAGGGATGGGAAAGGACAGGAGCCTAAAGGAGGGTCTCATCCTAGGGGGGGTCCCACCCTAAGGGGGGATCCCACCCTGGGGAGGGTCCCCACCCTACCTGCCACCACGGAGCGGACCACCACTGGCCTCTCGCTGCCGGCCACGAAGCCAAATCCGAAGCTGGGATGGCGCTGGATTGTCACCTGTCGGAGTGTGTCTGATGGCAGTTGCCCACATTCCATATCATCACCACCCAGCTCCTCTGGCATCACATGGCTGCGCTGCAGAGCAGAGGGCAAGGTTGTATTTAACACCTCCCATCTTGGAATCATAGAAGGGTTTGGGTTGAAAGGGACCTTCAAAATCATCTAGCCCCAACCCCCCTGCCATAGGCAGGGACACCTCCCGCTACACCAGGTAGCTCAGTGCCTCATCCAGCCTGGCCTTAAACACCTCCAGAGAGGGGGCATCCACAATCTCTCTGGGCAACCACTTCCAGTGTCTCACCCCCCTCACAGGAAAGACCTTCTTTCTTCTCTCCAGCCTCAATCTCCCCTCTTCCAGTTTACACCCATTGCTCCCAGTCCTGCCATCCTACACCCTATTAAAAAATCCTACCCCAGTGTTTCTGTAGCCCCATTCAGGTATTGAGAAGCTACTATGAGGTCCCCCCTGAGCCTTCTCTTCTCCAGGCTGAACAACCTCAACTCCTTCAGCCTGTCCTCAGAAGGGAACTTCTCCAGTCCCTCTCATCATCTTCATGGTCCTCCTCTGGACCTGCTCCAACAGCTCAATGTCCTTTTTAAGTTGAGGGCTCCAGAACTGAACACAGTAACTCCAGGGGGGGTCTCACCAGAGCCGAGTAGAGGGGCAAAATCACCCCTCTTGACCTGCTGGTCACACTCCTCTTGATGGAGCCCATGGGTTGGAACTAGATGATCTCTAAGGTCTCTTCCAACCCAAACCATTCTATGATTCTAAGTGAAAACAAGTTCAGCCACTCTGAAAACTGGGATTAAACCTGGGAGTCCCTGCTGCCCACCCTGGGATTCCTCCAGAAGCTTTGAAGGAGAAAGTCATGTTAAAACTACCCAGAGAACTGTCAGCCATGGCTCTGGGCTGCTTGGCAGGGATGTGAGCCTCTTATCAGGGAGCAATGGTGGTGGCCCAGCACAGACAGAGGACAACGTGCACAGCCACAGTCAAAAATAAAAATAGAGTGACAAACATGCTGTTGTTTTTGGGCTACTCATTGCTTGTTCCCATCCAGACTGTTTAGCCTCCTTAAACAAAAAAGATCCTTCCTGGCATTTTTGGCAACACATCAATTGTTCCTTATTTTATCAGTTTAGGATCTGATGCATCATCCACCTAATGCAATCTGTCTGCATTTCTTTGTGTGTGTGTGTGTCCCCCTCCTCCAAGCCTCTCCCCACTGCAGAAAGAAGAAGGGACAGAAAGATGACAGGAACTTCTTGCTGCTCATAGAATAGTTTGGGTTGGAAGGGACCTTAAAGATCATCTAGTTCCAATCCCCCTGCCATAGGCACCTTCCACCTTGTCCAGCCTGGCCTTAAACACCTCCAGGAATTGAAGGGGCATCCACTACCTCTCTGGCCAACCTCTTCCAGTATTTCACATCCTCACTGTAAAGAATTTCTTTCTTATATCAAGCCTGAATCTTCCCCCTTCCAATTTCCATCCATTATTTCTAGCCCTCCCATCACAAATCCTATTAAAAAGTCCTACCCCTAACTTGAGAGACATGTAAAGGAGGATACAGTGCTGGCTGTGAAGGAGCTGCACATCCAAAGATGGGATGCCACCACTGATGAGTCCAGCTTAACCCATCCCTGGTGTCCAGCTGGTGGCTTTGCACCCCCAACTGCTGCAGCAGAAGCCACACAGTGAGACCAGGGGAAGGAAACTGCTGAGGAGAAGGGTATGAGCATCTCCTGGGGCTGAGAAGGTGGTCCAGCTGCACCCACCCGTGGTCCCAGCAGGGATGCAGGGCCAGCTCCATCAGCAGGAGAGTGCAGCTGGTGGGGAAGCAGAGGCAGGACCATCTCCCCTGTGACAGGGCTGGGAGCTGCCTCATTAGCTGCTCTGCTACTCCCATGGGCATTTAAAAGAACAACAGCAGCAACAACAACACCATGAAAAAACAAAAAATCACACGATTCAACCAATTTTCTCTAAGGAACATTATCCAAAGCCATTGTCTCTGCAGCTGAAAGAGGGACTGATCTCCTGGCACAGCCTGGGAGAATGCCTGCAGAGACAACGAGCTGCTGGCTACCCAAGGGACACTCCTCCTTTCCATCCCCCCCCCTCCCAAAACTGCCCACAGCACAATCATCCACCATCCAACAAGCCCCTGGAGCACATCAACCCCTGGGATGCTTCTGAGCTCAGCAGGATGGCTCTGGGGAAGCTGATGATGGGGTTTGGTACCAAATCCCATCTGCACTTGCCCAGTTAGAGCTGTTGTGCCCTCACATCTGTCCTTTTGTGTGCAATGTGGGAAGGGGTGGTCTTCCTCCTGCCTCCTCCTCCTCCTCTCCAGCCTCGACCCTGCGATGATTGCCCAGGAGCAGCAGGCTCTCACGCAGCCAAATTACCATCAGAAAAGGTTGGCGGAGAAAATCTTTGCGGCTTAAATGGCAAAAAGGAGAAGAAAGCACACCTCCTTTGAGCCACCAGCCCTCTGCAGTTCAGCCTTAACGGGAAAAGAGGAATAAAGAGCTGGATACCGACAATAAAACTCGGATAGCAGGGCTCTTAGGCTGTTCCTCTCCTGATAAGACTTTGATGCTGCAGAAGCATTACCAGGAAATTAAATAAAAGAGGACCCGTGTCCTCATAAAGAGGGACTTATCCACTCCTGGAGCAGCAGTAATGTGCTGAGCTGCAGGTAGGACATGTCTTCCTCAGGCTGCAGCTCCAAACATCTCCCATGCTGGGCTTGGGGCACAAGGTGTGCTCCTGAACCAGAACAAGAGCTGAGAGGAAATCATCAGCAGGTAAACGTTGGTAATTACAGCTTGGCTGCACCTCAGGAGCCTGGGTTTTTTGGGTTTTTTTGTGGTTTTTCTTCTAAATTCCTAGGCAGAGAAGAGTGTGATGGGCTGCAGATCTTGGTCTCCCTGGGGCTGTAAAACAAGCCCTGAAGCTCTGCCCCATCAGCAGCATCCAAACTCAGCCCCATCCTGAGCTCAGCTGCTTGGGAAACACCTCCCATCCCTCTTGGTGGGCACAGAGAAGAGCTGAGACCATCCCACAGCAGGCAGCAGATGGATGTTGGTGTCGATGTCCCCATCCTGCCCCAGGGACCACTGCTGCACAGTGCCAAGAAGCCACAGATTCATTGGAAAATGGCTCAGGACAAACCAGGAGAAACCTCCAAGCTCATCTGCACCAGGAACCCACCATGGACATGCCCCATGGGAAGAAATCTGCTCCTCACTTGCTCCCTTCACGGTGTCTCAACACAGCATGAAGACATCCCCTCTCCTGGGGCTTGGACACTTATCTTTCATGCTCAGAGCTCAGACACCAATCTGGTCATGCTCTGCCACCCAAGATAAAAGAGACATCAGCTCCCTCTGGTCACTCCTCACCATGAGGGGTGTATCTTCAGCCTCCTGAGCACCTCCAGATCTCTGGCTGAATCCAGAGCCCTCCTTCTTCCCCAGAAGAATAGATGCAGGGTAAGAGCTACTCCATTTTTAATTTCCTACTGCAACAAACATCTGCTCCTTCTGGTTTTCTGGCTTTTTCTCCCTTTGCTTTTGCTGCTGGCTGACCAAAAGCCACCAGAACAAGCCAGTACCACTTGCCTAGGAGGAGCAATGCCCTCCATCTACCCAGGACACTCAACACCATTTCTAACTGAGCAGAACCAGATGAAAAAACCTTCTGCAGCTGAAGAAGGGCTTACAGCTGAGGATGGGGAATGGGTATGGAAAGGTCTCCAGGCTTTTGTGGAGGGGAACTCTGCTCAGATGGTGTTGGAGGGGTGGGTGCCAGCTCTCCTCCCTTTTCCTCTGAACACCCTGAGAACAAACAGAGCCTGTGGATTCTTCTCTCTCCTGCTGGCACAAACCATGCCCAGCTCCTCCATCTGCCAGGCTGCAGTTGGTGAACGGCTTGTGAGGCAATGTGGGATCCTGGGCACGTGTGGCAGTGGCAAGGAATGCCAGGGAATGGGCCAAGAAGTGTTTTTATAGGGAGCATATGGCAGTTCCAGCCTCTCCATCCCAGACAGAACCCATGGGGGTGACCACAGGCACATGAGGATCAACAGCAGGGACATGAGCAGAGGAGGCAGAGTTGGCCAGCATGGGATCTACATCCAGCAAGCATCCAATCACCTTGGAAGATGCCATTTGGACCATGTTAACATGTCAGACATCCTCAGGAAGGGCAAAGAGATGCTGTACTTCCAAGACCACCACCACACATGGGGTGTTGGATGGTTTGGTGATGGCTGTCCTGCCTTTGGCAGCAGTTCATGGCTGGCTGAAGCAAGGAGGGTTGGCCAGAGGGTTGCCAGCCTGGTGCAGACCAACCTTCAAGGCAGTAGAATGACCTTGGCCATCACAGCTGAAGGCTTTCATGGACCCAGCCTGCCTTCAGCTTTGCCATATGGCCTGGGACTTTACCCCCCACCCCGTGCACCAGCCTGGGATCTGCCACCAGTGTTAGGAAGCCATTTAAAAATCAGCAGAACCCTTTGAAAGGGTTAAGTCTGGTGGGGACACCAGGTAGGCTGCTGGTACACAGGTCCATCTGCCAGATGGCAAGGAGTTGGAGGGAGAAAAAAAAACTCTCTGGGCTTTCAGCTCAGAAAGAAGCAGACGGAGAGCAGGGTCCCCCAACAGAGCTGCTCCAGCCCAAAGGCAGCTGTAATTAATGGAGAGGCAGACACAACCTGGCTTTGGGCTGTAGCCCCAGCTCTGCTGCTCTCTCAGCATCTCAGCTAGAGATAAACACAGGCAGAGGGGTAGGGAGGGATGGAAGAAGGCAGAAATGAGGATGATCAAAGGGCTGGAGCACTTCTCCTACAAGGACAGGATGAGAAAGCTGGGGTTGTTCAGCCTGGAGAAGAGAAGGCTGAGGGGAGATCTCACAATGGTCTCCCAGTACCTCCAGGAAAGCTGAGGAGGGGCTGTTTGCCAGGGTGTGGAGCCACAGGATGAGGGGAAATGGTTTAAAACTAGAGAAGGGCAGGGTTAGATGAGTCACTAGGAAGAAATTCTTCCCCAGGAGGGTGGTGAGACACTGTACTGGGATTCTCAAAGAGGTGGTGGAGTCCCCATGCCTGAAGACATCCAAAGCCAGGCTTGCTGAGGCTCTGAGCAACCTGATCTAGTGCAGGATGTCCCTGCTCACTGCAGAGGGGTGGACTAAATGGCCTTCAAAGGTCCCTTCCACCTCTATGATTCTATAAATCCCAGGATCTGTGCCACCCAAGGGATGGAGAAGGGCTCAGAACCTCCTGAGAGGGAGTGTGACCAGCCTGACTTGGCACTCAGAGGTGCCATTCCCAAAATAATGCTGCTTGTTAGCAGAAAACACAGCACAAACATGGCTGATAAAGACCCTGCACCCCAACATCCAGACATGGTCAGGTCAACAGACAAAACAGCTTTGGCACAGGGAGAAACCATCCTGAAACACATCCTGGGAGACACAGCCAGAAGCACCAGCAACAATCTGAAACCCAGCTCTGTATCACCCCTTCCACAGGCAAACATTTACAAAGATGTGGGCTCTCCAGCCTGGAAAGAAGAATAGGAACTATGATGGGGTCCCTAAAACCAGCCTGGGAGCTGGCATTGCATGAGAATGGGGAGGGCACCTGTGGTGGGAGGTTTAACCCATGGAAAAGGCAGGACTTTGCCACCCAGGAGCCAGTGAATCCCTGGAGGCTGTAAATTCAGCTGGGTTTGAAAAGCTATTTCCAGCTCCTAAAGCCAGAGACCTCCACAATTCCCACTCTGTATCTTGGAAAGACCACACCAAGAGGAGTCTGATGGGGATGAGCAGAAGAATAAAGAATGGAGCTGAACCCTTCTCTAGGGATGTGTTACCCACCTGCAGGTGTCAGGCAGCTGGCATGGGCTCCCCAAGGTGTGTGTGAGAGTGGCAGAGGTGGGACCCCACTGGTGGCTGCCCTGCTGGGGCACTGGGAGCCTTCAGGAGGCAGCAGGGCTCCAGGGCAGGCTCTTGGCACTGGTGCAGGGCATTGGGTACCTGTGAGAGGAGAAGGATGCTGGGTATGAGATGACAAAGACCTCCATGGTGTCCACACCCACAGCTTGGATATCCATCCCCACAGAAAATGAGGAAAGGCTGTGGGTGCTGTGCAATGTGTCAAAATGCTTCCCAAAACCTGCAGGTTCCCTCCTTTGTGTGGTATCCACACTGCTACAGACATCATTCTCCTGCAAAAGTGAATTGTTTTTTACCTGGGGGCTCCCACCATTTTCTCCTACCATTTCCCCCCCACTGTTTTTTGGCTGCTTTAACAGGGTTTTTGTTCTCCCCAGCTGAAGAAACACTTTGTTGAGGAGAGGATGAAAGCAAAAGCCTCTCACAACAGGGTCAGACCCAGAAGGCTCGTGCTCCTGCCTCATCCAGCAGTGGGAAGAGGAGATGCTGCTGGCAAAACCAAGCTTGGCTGGAGATCATGGGCTGGAGGAGAGAGGTTTGGGATGGTCAGGGCTGTAAAAAAACCTGCCTGCAATGAGGGGTGGCAAGAGCAAAGCCCATCTCCTCTCTAGCACATAGAGCACAGGACTTACACCATGGGATAATTCTTTTAGAGTCATTTTCTTTCCCTTTAGGGGAGATCAGCACTAACCTAGAGCCCTGGAGAAACTGGTTTGCAGTCCTTCCTCTGCTACCATGGGCATGTGAACTCAGTCCTCACCTCTGTGGTGCTCCTCTGGTGCCCAGGGCAGCCAGGGCAGGGTTGGGGCAGGTGTTACAGACTCAGAGGGATTTTTATCCCCCTCACTGACTAGAGAAATAAACAGTCAGTGCCAGGCTAAATTGAGATGAAGTCATAAGAGGATTAATCAGAGATAAGGAGCCATGGAATAAATTTTTGCAGCCCTTTTCTCCCTGATTTGCATGAGGCTTTGGCTGCGTGATGGGAGCTCCAAGTGATAGCAGGTCCCCTGGTTGCTCTCTCTTGAAACCATCAGCTTCTGAAATTCCCTGGTTTTAACTCAGGAGAACTTTGTGTTGTATTAACTTTGCTTTCTGGTGGCTCCAGAAACAAACACTCATCCCCCTGGGGGGTAATTTGGGGTGATGGGTGCCAGCCCCAGGCATTTCTGCCTCTCTCATGTTGGCTTGGGCAGCTTGAACTCCAACCAAACCCCTCCTGCAAGGGACTCCAGAGTGTCCCCAGCTCTGGGGACAGGCTCTGTCTACTACATGGTGCATAGCTCCCTCCATAGACACCAGGCAAGGGATCCATAACTTGCTCCAAAGGATTTGCAGGAGGAGAAATTCATTGCTGCATCCAAATTCCAGAGGGGAGTTAAAGGGGGAGGGTGAGTTATGGAACCTTTACATCCTATTAGTGTGAGGGCACGGTCTGCATCCTCCCTTCCAGGCAGCAAGTGAGGAAGATTCAGGGAGGCTGTCAGCCCCTCTTTCCCAAAGCTGCAGAAAAAGGCTTGGAAATCCAATCAAGAACTTTCCTTTGGGCCCTCCCGAATCCCAGAGACTTTCATTCTGGATTTAGAGAGAGCAATTCACTCTGGCTTGATGACTTGATGGAGGTTTTTTAGGGCTGCTATCTCCTCCTCCCCAGGGGGAAAGGATGCCAAGGGAGGATGGAGGACTACACAAGTGACAAGATCCCCAGCTCAGATGGCTCTGTGAGACCCCACAGCTGCAGGCAGAGTGTGGGTAGGACCCTACAAACTCACCCAGCACCTCCCAGTGTGGCCCAGTAACCCACAGCCCAGCCCTGGGAGCCTGTCCCATAGAAAAGGCAAAACCCTGCACCATTTCTGGCAGCACAACATTGATGAGAAAATCCCCCAAAACACAACAGACTTGTCCCACGAGCTTCCCTGTGTGGCAGTGGGGACTGTGCCACCAAGCCCCTGCTACTGTCACCCTCTACTGACCAGAGGAACTCATAGGAGGTGACAGCAGCATCACTAGGTCTCCCTCCATCCCTCTCTTTTCCACCAGTTCTTTCCAAACTACAAGGCTCAGCAAAGCTGATGCTAGATAAAGGCAAAGCTATTAAGAAAAAAAAGAAAAAAAAGAAAAGGCAAAAAAGGAAGCAAAACCCCCCAAAAAAACAAAGGAGATGGGGGGGGGAGCCTTTGAGCATGATGCTTTCAGCCCGGGGCTGCTGGTTTTTCTAGGAGAGAGGTTTCATTTTTAACTTCTTTGTGATCTTTAGAACCTGCTCCAAGCTCTGCCACCTGCACCAGCGTGCTGCTGGGGACACGGGGCAAAGAGGGGACTCTATGATGGCAGCAGGTAGCCAGGACTATATTTAGAAGCCCATGTGCCCACGCCAAACTCCAGTTTCCTACATGTGTGTGTGAGTACAAACGTTGTGCTGAAGAAGAGATGGATTATCTCTTCTTTGTCAACAGGATACAGTGTGTGTCTCAGCAGCCACCACACCTGAAGGCACCATTCTGGGGAAGCAGGAGGGATGTGGGGACACAGAGAGGCTCCTGTGATGGCACAGGATGAAATACATCCCCTGAGGTCTCCATGGGATGCACACAATCATCCCCTAACATGCAGGTATCTGCACACATGGACCTCCACAGCACACAGTCTCCTGTGGGATGTAGGCAGGTAAGATCATAGAATCACAGCCAAAACATAGGATCATCCATGTTGGAAGGGACCTTTCAAATGATCTAGNTGTGTTTCCTCTCATCCTCTCTATTGTTGCTTGTGGGAAATGACTGAACCCCACCTCTCCACCCCTTCCTTTCAGGTACTTGCAGAGAGAGAGAAGGTCTCCCCTCAGCCTTCTTTTTTTCCAGGCTGAACAATCCCAACTCCCTCATTTTCTCCTTACAAGATTTGTGCTCCAAACCCCTCATCACCTTGGTTGCTCCTTGGGCTCACCCAAGAAATGTCTTTCTTGTAGTGAGGGGGCTCAAAACTGGACACATCACTTGTGGGGGGGCTTTGCCTAGACCAAATACAGGGGGGACAATCACTGCCTAGATCCTGTTGGCCACATTATTTCTGACACAAGCCTTCTTGGCCACCTGGGCACACTGCTGGCTCATATTCAACAACTCAAGAGCTTGCTGACTGCACAAGTCCCTCCTGCTGTCCACTGGCACTTAGACCCTGTGTTCTGCCAGGGCTCCTCGGCAGCACCCACAGAGGCACTTGCTAATCTGAAGGTTTTCCAAGTCCCTGCTGTAGTCATTAGTCTGATCAGCCCATGCAAATCGATTCCTGTTTGAAACCAGCCTTGTTTAATGGGATTTGCTCAAGAATTTGCCTCCTGAAGCTTTCACACAGATCAATCTTCCCCATTTCAGGTGTGGAAGGTACCACTGGGGCAGGGAGGGGTTTCACAGGACCCAATTCCATGCTGGCCAGTAAATTATAGAGTCATAGAATAGTTTGGGTTGGGAGGTACCTTAAAGATCATCTAGTTCCAACCCTCCTGCCATGGGCAGGGACACTTCCCATTAGACCAGGTTGCTCAGTGCCTCATCCAGCCTGGCCTTAAACACCTCCAGGAACTGAGGGGGCATCCACAGCCTCTCTGGGCAACCACTTCCAGTGTCTCACCACCCTCACAGTAAAGAATTTCTTTCTTATCTCCAGCCTGAATCTCCCTTCTTCCAATTTACATCCATTATTTCTAGCCCTTCCATCACATACCCTATTAAAAAGTCCTACCCAGCATTTCTGTAGCCCCCTTCAGGTATTAAGAAGCTACTAAGAGGTTCCCCCTGAGCCTTCTCTTCTCCAGGCTGAACAACCCCAACTCCTTCAGCCTGTCCTCAGAAGGCAGTTGCTTTGATAATCTTCATACTCTCCTCTGGACCCGTTCTCAGCTTCATTCCTCACGTGTGTATTGACGTCATCTCCAGAAACAAAAGGGCTCAGGCTCTGACATCCCACCTCCTGCGGCGATGAATTACACTGTTAGATCATTCCAGTCATTTAGAGGAGTGTCTGGGTAACAAAATTTACACAACTGAGCCCTCGGTGTCAGCAGTTTGGGCTGGAGAACCCCTCTGCTGCAGCCTGTTTTGAATATTCAAATCAGCCACACATGAGGAGATTGATGCTGCAAAGTGCAAGCTGGAACAGCAGTGCCACTTCTCATCCCTTTCTGCCTGACATTGTATTTAATAGACTATTTATTTGCCCCAGTGTCTCCCCAGCAGCAGCAACAACCACCTCTTCAACCTCCCATAACTCACTGCCAGCACCTTTC
>VZTY01008970.1:10904-25154 GCA_013400935.1 Turnix velox
AGAGGTTGTGGATGCCCCTTCTCTGGAGGTGTCCAAGACCAGGCTAGACAAGGCACTGAGCAGCCTGATGTAGTGGGAGGTGTCCCTGCCTATGGCAGGGGGGTTGGAACTCAATGATCTTTAAGGTCCCTTCCAAATATTCTATGATTCTATGATAAACAGCTCCCAAAACTCAGCTTGGAATCATCTCACCCCACCCTGGAATCATCTCACCTGCCCAGAGGAAGGAGGGGTGGTAGGAGGGAGATGGTATTCAAGAACCTTTTCCCATCCCAGTTTTTACCAGTGAAAAACTCATACTGGGAGGCTTCCAGTGGCTTCCAAAATCTCTTCCATCCCTGAGGCTCTATCTCCTGGGTTTATATTCATGTCATTGCTGCAGCACAGGACTCTGCAGTGTGAAACTTTGCTGTTTTCCTAATTCCAATCCTTACCAGCAGTTTGCCACAAGGATAATGCTGCATGAAAACCTCCCTGTGAATGGGGAAGGGGGGAGGAAAGAGAAAGAGAAATAGCTCTGCTTTGTCTGTTTGAAAATTCAATGATTTCAACACATTTATCAAATTTTAAATAATTTATGTCTTGACAGGCCTTATCAATTCTGGAAAGCACACACATTAACCAGATACAATGATCTCATATTAGCTTTTTCAGCATCTCACACCAGAGCCCAGAAAGATTAATAAAAACTCAGCCCCTCATCAATTAAATGGGAAAACATAAAATTGTATTCCATTATAGGCTTTTTTTTTTTCCTTTTTTTTAATTTTTTTTTTTTTGGCAAGAAAACGATGACTGCTTCTAATAATTCATCACAACAAGCTGAGCTTGAACTTTACTGATTATTAAACAGGCTTTTCCCAAAGGCAGTGGCTGTGATGGGTTTTCTGGCAGCAGATGTGATCGCTGTCAGGAATGCTTCAAGGAATCCAGGAATTAAGCAACATCTTTCAGCAGGACTTTATAAACGAGATGTGTTTGTTCCATCTAGTCACAGCTTTAGCTTTCAGGATGTTCTAAGCCCTTGTGTGATTGTAAGGTGGATTAACTTTCATTTACTACCACAGCTTTTGCTGGGAATGAAAGCTGTGAATTAACAAGTGGGGCTACCAAGCAGAAAAAAACCCTGAGATCTTCAGCTGCCCCAGTGCACACTCAACTTTTGCCTTGGAAATTGTTTGATTTGTAATCCCTTCTCCCAAAAAATTATCTCAAGGAGCTTTTGGATGACCCTGAAGCAAACAAAGTGGTGCAGGTCAGCCTGCCCCAGGAAACAAGGAGTTGCTTTGCACTCAATCAAAAGAATCTTTCATTTCCAGACAAGTTATAATTTTTATTTTTTTTTACTGATTCCTCCTCCTCCTGACTTTGCCATCAGTGCCAGCTCCCAGAAAAGGAGCCCTTGAGCCAAGAGGAGGCAGGCACAGCCCACTGTGGTGAGTGAAAATGGAGTGAGCACTTTTGTAGGATGCCATGGTTTTTAGAGTTTGAGTTTTTTCCTCATGTGGTTTATTTTAAATTAGGTAAGTATAGGGAAGTTGAGAAAAGCTACTTAGTAGAAAATGATGTTGCAAGTTCAAAAGAGAATGTGATTACCTGAGGGGCAGGGTGTGTGGCTCTCACACTGGGAAAATAACACAAGAGCTCCAAACAAATACAATGAACTTCTTTGTCTGTTACTTAGGTTGAGAAGAAAAATGCCTTGAAATATTTGTACTGAAGGAGCTGCTAAAATCTAACCAGCTGCCAAATCCTTCTTCTGTGGTCATGGTGAAGTTGATGAGGGACCCAGGCTGGACGAAGCATTGAGCATCCTGGTCTAGTGGGAGGTGTCCCTGCTCATGGCAGGGGGGTTGGAAATAGATATCTTGAAGGTCCTTTCCAACCCAAACCATTCTGTGACCCTCTGGTGCTCAGGGTGACCATCTCCTCCTCAGTGGATGGTTTATTCAGCTGGTCCTGAGGACTGGGAGCTGCTGGTGGTGCTCCACATGTCCTACTGATGGCAACCACCTGCCTGGTCTGACCTTCAGGGAACACACAAAACATCCTTTTTCTATACAATCCTATAGTTCTCCCTGCACAGGGATGATGGGAAAGAATGGAGTGAGATGGAATGTACTTTGCTCAGAATTTCTAAAAACCAAAAGAAATGTCGGAAGACATCTCAGCAGAAGGTTGAGATGTGGTTTGGTGATGGTTCTTGCTGGGGTTAGTCAGGTTGATGGTTGGACTTAATGATCTGAAAGATCCCTTCTATGATTCTGTGTTGATAGAGGGTCACAATTTGGAAAATTTGAGAGGCTAATGCAGCTCTTACTATTTTCTTTCACTCAGGGAAGGTGGACAGACATCCCCTGTTCAATAGTTGATATAATTGGGTTGCTTTAACAATTTTGTCCAGTCCCCTGTAGTTAAAACTCAAATGACAAGCTGCTGGAGCAGAGAAGGGAAAAAAGCCTTCATGACTGAACTTTGCAGCTCATTAAATTTTCTGCTCATAAATGAAACCTACAAAGAAATTCTCCCCCTGCAGAGGGATGCTGCAGAAGAATCCCCACTGACAGAATGGAGGTGATGGGCTGCTGTACCCTCTACCATGTATCAGGGAGTGGTGATGGGGGATGCTCCAAATTCATCTCTTCAGCATTGCTGGGAAAGCATCAAAGCAGTGTCATAGGAAAGTGACAATAAAAAAACCCCAAGGAATGACAAGAGAAAATGATATATCAATGCATTAATTGTGAATATTAATGATTTCTGAAGTCTAAAAGTCAACTAAGGCTGCTGAAAACAAGAGATCACTTGAATATCTGAGACCACAGAATGCACTGATTTGGAAGGGACCTTCAAAGTTCAACCCACTTGCCATGAGCAGGGACATCCTGCACTAGATTAGGTTGCTCAAAGCCTTAGCAAACCTGGCCTTGAATGTGTCCAGAGATGGGGCCTCCAGTATTTCTCTGAGCAACCTGTTTCAGTGCCTCACCACCCTCATGGGGAAGAACTTCTTCCTAATATTTCACCTAATGCTGCCCTGCTCTAGTTTCAAACCACTGCTCCTCATCCATTGCTCTGTGCCCTGGCAAACAGCGCCTTCCCAGCCTTCCTGTAGCCCCTTCAGGCACTGGGAGGCTGCTATAAGATCTCACAGCCTTCTCTTCTCCAGGCTGAACAGCCCAAACTCTCTCAGCCTGTCCTCACATCATCTTTGGGTCCTTCCTCAGGACCCTCTCCAACAGCTGCAAGTCCTTCTTATGCTGAAGGCTCCAGAGCTGGATGCAGTACTCCAGGTGGGGTCTCATGAGAACAGATTAAAGCAAAGACAGAGTCATGATGGGAAGGGTGAGCCTGAAGCTTCCTCTCACTTTTTATCCTCTTAGGAGTTTCAAAATGTCACAGCAGCTGAGTTGGAAAACACAAATTAGCAACATGAAAGCCAACGTGGGACTCAGCACTATTTCTCCATCCTATAATATGGCAAGTTCCTCATCCACTCTCCCAGCAGGCATGGGGGGAGAGGATGAAGTTTGGCTCACAGCACATCACTGAATGGTGCTCTGCCATTTTCCCTCAGAAGATCTGAGAGAAAAGGAGATCTGGCTGCATATGTGCATACCTGAAGGCTGGGGAAAGGAGTGGGTAGAAATCTTTGCTTTAATAAGAATATGAGATGATAAAGTTCACATAATCTACAGACAAAAATAAGAATCTAAAATGAAGAGGTATGTTGGGAGAAGTCCTACTATTTCATTGCAATTTTTAACTAAAACAGATACTTCAAACTCAGCATGTTATAGGGAAGAAAAAGAAAACTAAACAAAAAATCTCACTTCAAAATTCTCCAATTTTTGTGAGAAAGCAAAATAGTATTTTACCAAAGCAGCACTTCAGTAAAGAAAAAAAAAATTGTGAGGAAGAAGCATAAGGGAAAAAAAAAATGTGAAAATTAGAAATAAAGGATTTCCTTTTTTTGAAAATGTATTTGTGGAAACTGTACATCGAATCTTTGACATAGTGATGGAACAATCCAGCTAGGTGAGACTCCTGAAGAAGCTGCTGAAGCTCTGGCTTCCAGAATCATAGAATGGTTTGGGTTGGAGAGGACCTTAAAGATCATTTAGAGGCAGGGACATCTCCCACTAGACCAGGTTGTTTAATGCCTCATCCAGCCTGGCCTTAAACACTTCCAGCAAAGGGGCATCAACAACCTCTCTGGGCAATCTGTTCCACTGTCTCACCACCCTCACAATAAAGAATTTCTTTCTTATCTCCAGCCTAAATCTATCCTCTTCTATTCACTCTATTCAATCTATTTCACTCTGATCTTCACTGGTAATATGGACACATGAACTCTCTTTAACGACCAAGGTTCTTCAGATGAATCTCGCATCCAAAATGCTATTCATTCATTTTTAGAAGACATTTCCAGTCCATTTCTAGTTTGTGGGATGCCCCAGATGGTTTTCATTGATGTACATTTCCAAAATGTTTTCAAAAGACAAAAGATGGCAAAATTCCCAACGCACTCAGTCATATTTCTCTACACCTTTTACTTTTTTTAACCTTTAGGAGGTCTCACTCCCCTCTCTGTATCCAGAGCAAACTGGGATAAAGGCTGGACAAGGCACTGAGCAACCTGGTGTAGTGGGAGGTGTCCCTGCCCATGGAAGGGGGTTGGAAGTAGATGATCTTTGAGGTCCCTTCCAACCCAAACCATTCTATGATGTCCACAGAAGGCCCCTGCTCAGCAGCACCAAAACCCACCCCAACAAGCTTTCTCTTGGAAGAGGAACACTCACCACCTTTGCCAAGGCAGCATCTGCCCTTGGCCCCCTCTCTTGAACTTTGCAGTGAATAATTTTCCCTCCTGCTCATTTCTTTAATGCCTGGGAGATTTTGCTTTACATTTGCTGAGATCAGTTCATTAAAATACTAATTTCAGCCTGTAATTATCTGTTGGTGAGCAGTGCTGGTTGAACCAGAGGTAGCAGTGACGGGCTACTGTGCTGCAAGAGCCTTCACAGATGCTCAAGTCCCTCCAAGCTTGGAGCTGGTACTCAGCTTCTAAGGATTTGTGGGGAATTGAGAATCATAGTTAGCCATTAAGATTATTTTATGGAGTTGGGGGAAAAGACATTAAGAGAAAACTGCTGTATCTGTTAGAAATGAACTTGATTTTACTGAGGTCACCATCGAGGCTTTGCATGCCTTGTAAATCTGAAATTAAAAATCAATTACAGCACATCCCTTAATCACAGAATCATAGAATAGTCTGGGTTGGAAGGGACCTTAAAGATCATCGAGTTCCAACCCCCCTGTCATAGGCAGGGACACCTCCCACTACATCAGGCTGCTCAGTGCCTTGTCCAGCCTGGCCTTGAACACCTCCAGGGAGGGGACATCCACAGCCTCTCTGAGCAACCTGTTCCAGTGTTTCACCACCCTCACTGTAAAGAATCTCATCTTTAGAGTTGATTCCTATGTGGAGGTGACCCTTAGACCCTGAGTGAACTCTCTCCCTACTAAGGAGGACACAGAAAAGGGTGATTTTCTCTCTCACTGCTTTCAGGCTGTTATTAAATTTTTTTTAATTTTTTTTTTAATAATCAAGCCAGCTCAAATGAATAAAAGGATGCTTCTGACCAAATAGGTGCATGGAGGAGCGGATTTCTAGCAGATTTCAGGCTCCACATTACAAAGATGATTAACAAAGAAAAATATTAAGAGTTATCTATGGCCTTTGAGAGCCCGACTAATGAACCACTAACAGCTGCTGTAGAAAAAATCAGGAGTGCCATCACTATCAATTCCAAGACAAAGCAAAGCTGACAGATGTTTGAGGTGATAAATCAGGCTGGGGCAAGGATTAAAATAACAAGCCCCAAATGGCCTTTAGAAGACAAAGGTGCTGCAGCAGAACTATTTTCAGGCACTCTGGATACAGTCAAAAGTCAGATCATTGATACAATTCTCTCTCGAAAAACAGTAATACATTAGGAAAGGAAAAAAAAACCCCTAACAATGGTAATACTCTAGCCAAGGGTTTTTTTTTTTGGAAAAGAACAGGTTTCATAGACATTTGTGATTTTAATGGCAGAGTGGAGAAGGCTGAGCTGGGAATGAGTTATGAAAAGCACGCACGGGGCTGGAGCATAAAATGTAACTCAATTGCATTCTTCTACATTTTAATTAATCCCATTCTAAAGTGAGAACTTGTATTTTAATAGGCAATGAACACCATTCTTTAAATAAGGCATAAGATTTTCTTTTCCTGTTGCTTCACTGCAGGCCACATCTCCTAAAAACCCATCACTGATGAGCTAAGAGATAATTAAAAGCGCCCATGGCTGGGAGATGAGCTCATGGACTCTGCTGCCTTTAACAGACACAGATCTAGAAAGGGGGGAGTGAACAGGAAGAAATTCCAACTTTATGAACTTTATCTGTTGAAGCAGGTTCAGAGGAGGGCCACAAAGATGATCAAAGGGCTGGAGCAACTCCCTTATGAGGACAGGATGAAGGAGTTGGGGTTNGATTCAGGCTGGATATAAGAAAGAAATTCTTTACAGTGAGGGTGGTGAAACACTGGAACAGGTTGCCCAGAGAGGTTGTGGATGCCCCCTCTCTGGAAGTGTTTAAGGCCAGGCTGGATGAGGCATTGAGAAACCTGGTCTGGTGGGAGGTCTTCCTGCCCATGCAGGGGGTTGGAACTAGGTGATCTTTAAGCTTCCTTCCAACCCAAACCCATTCTATGATTTCATGATTTATGTCTTTCCAAGGAAGTGGAGACCCTTTGGGAATGGGCTTCCCAGGACTACCCTGAGCTGGGTAACCCCTTCTCCCTGGCTTTCCCACCTGCACTAGTAGCAGGGATGTCTCCATCACATCCATTCAGAATGAAGGCAAGGCTGAGGCTTGTCTTCCTCCCCACCATGGTTGTTGAAGCTGGAGCTGTGCTGGGAGCTGCCTGTTCTCACAGCTTCTCTCCTCCCCACAGTACATATGACACACCACGGTTTTCTAAATTAAATTGAAATCTTTCCCCTTTGCAAGCCCTGTAGAGTGAGGCAGCACACTGGGGCACTTGAAGGTATTTTACTTCTGCCTACACATGTGCATGCACGCTGCTTTCCTAAATGAATTACTCCCCCTAAAGAAGAGAAAACCATTGACTGAAGCTGTCTTGTTATTAAGTTTTGAGGTGAAATAATATTAGCCTTCACCTCACAGCAGCCAGACACGCCTGTGACCATTGTGTGTCACATAATGGCAGAGTAACAGTGACTTCATACTCTAAGGTCCTATTGAAGCCCAATTTTAATCCCTTTTAATTTATTCGGATGTATTTTGTACCCCTGGGAAGAGAAAAAAACCAACCAGAATTCCTTTCAGCCTGAATTTGTTTGTGCTTTGAAGATTTGGGGAACGGTTTGAAATTAGCTGGTCAAATCCTTTTGAAATGAAAAACTTCCTAAAATAGAAACATTTTCCTTAGCATTCATTTAGCTACTTATCCATTTAAAAGCTTGGTTTCTTTGCTAAATGTTATAGCAAACAAAAAAGCCAACAAACAAACCACAATTAGTCCCATTCAAGACCAAGTTCACAAAGTTTTAATTAGTAGAATCATAGAATGGTTTGGGTTGGAAGGGACCTTAAAGATCATCTAGTTCCAACCCCCCTGCCATAGGCAGGGACACCTCCCACTAGACCAGGTTGCTCAGTGCCTCATCCAGCCTGGCCTTAAACACTTCCAGCATGGGGGCATCCACAGCCTCTCTGAGCAACCTGTTCCAGTGCCTCACCTCTCTCACAGTAAAGAATTTCTTTCTTTTATCCAGCCTGAATCTCCCCTCTTCCAGTTTGCACCCATAACTCCTAGTCCTGCCATTCTGGACCCTATTAAAAAGTCCTTCCCCTGCCTTTCTGTAGCCCCCTTTAGGAATTGAGAAGCTACTCTGAGGTCACCCCTGAGCCTTCTCCTCTCCAGGCTAAACAACCCCAACTCCTTCAGCCTGGTCCTCAGAAGGGAGCTGCTCCAGCCCTCTCATCATCTTCATGACCTTCCTCTGGACCCACTCCAACAGCTCAATGTCCTTCTTAAATTCCAAACCAAAATGATAGGTCTGGGACATTTAAAACAGGATGAGGTCCTAATCTGACATCCAGACAGCACATTAAGTTTTACCAGGGTTTAATGAGAAGTTGGTTAGTCATCTGTCCTAGTACAATAAACCCATGATAAGGGCTTTAAAACAAGGGGGAGGAGATGAGTCTGATTCGCAGTTGGACTAGAAGTATGTAACAACACATGCCTGGCTCAATTCCTTTCAGTAATTTATAGAGATATTTACTATTTCAGATCTTTGTGCATGCACTGGAAGAACAGAAAGATGTGAAGAAAGAAAGGTTTGTAAGAGATGAAACTGTTACCTGCTATCACAATAGAAGTTACTACAAACTGCTGCCATTTGCATACAATGATATAATTTCATGCTTCCATGTATGCTGTGTCAACTCAAAAGAGAACACATCAACACATCTTTACATCTTTCAGTCTTTCTTTCACAGTGAAGGGCTGTGCACATAACCCCAAGTATTAATTTTGCCTTGACCCATGATGCATTTGATGTATTTCAATTGGCACAGACAGAATAACATTTTCAGGTTGGATGAAAGAACTGTACTGGCAGGGAGCTTGCAGTTGGTAAAACAAGCACTAACAGTAGATAAATCACCTGCTGGAGAGCTGGGGATGGGGGAAATGGGAATCTGGCATGTTATTTTTAAGGCTAAAACATATAGAAAAAAATGCTTTATGGTGGGAGTGGTGAAACACTGGAACAGGTTGCCCAGAGAGGTTGTGGATGCCCCCTCTCTGGAAGTGTTTAAGGCCAGGCTGGATGATGCATTGAGCAGCCTAGAGTAGTGGGAGGTGTCCCTGCCCATGGCAGGGGGGTTGGAACTAGATGATCTTGAAGGTCCCTTCCAACTCAAACCATTCTAGGATTCCAAGATTTTATAGCTCAGAAGATGTACAGTCCTAGAAATGAGGCAGAAGGAAGCATCTCTTTGGATTCTTGCTAAAGATGTTTTAGGAGAAAGGCAGTATAAAAGCATAACCTTAAGAAGACTTCCCTGTGTTCTCATGAACTGGAATGTGAATTTCAGCGGATACATGTATAGTAGAATTGTAGAATCATAGAATAGTTTGAGTTGGAAAGGACTTCAAAGATCATCTGGTTCCAACCTCCTGTCATAGAGAAAGAAATTCCTTATGGTGAGGGTAGTGAGACACTGGAAGAGGTTGCCCAGAGAGGCTGTGGATGCCCCCTCTCTGGAGGGGTTCAAGACCAGGCTGGACAAGGCACTGAGCAACCTGATCTAGTGGGAGGTGTCCCTGCCTATGGCAGGAGGGTTGGAACTTTATGATCTTTAAGTTCCCTTCCAACCCAAACTATTCTATGATTGATTGTTGTAGCTGCAAACCTTCGACTGCAAAACTTCCAAAGGCCTAAACACAAGGTCACACTGTACAGCATTCAATGAGAAATTTTTTTGCTCTTGACTTCATTGACTTCACTCACAGCAGACCTTCCCCCCAAAAAAATTTAGATAATGTCTACATTAACCCCATCCCATATTATCCACACCCTGTTAACAACCTCTCTGACTCTCTTCCTCACTCCTGGACTTGACTCCACACAATTAAAAGTCCTCAGCACAAGAAGGACCTCTTGGAGAGACCAGAGAAGGGCTACAAGGATGATCCAAGGCATGGAGCACTTCCCCAGCTAGGACAGACTGAGTTGGGGCTGTTCAGCCTGGAGAAGAGAAGGCTGTGGGGAGACCTCACAGCAGTTTCCCACTACCTGAAGGGGTTACAGGAAAGATGGGGAGGGGCTGTTTGCCAGGGCATGGAGAGACAGGACGAAACTAGAGCATGGCAGGGTTATACTGGATATCAAGAAGATGTTCACCATGAGGGTGTTGATGCACTGGAACACAGAGATGGTGGATACTCCATCACTGGAGACATTCAAGGCCAGGTTTGATGAAACACTGAGGAACATGACTGAGTGCAGGATGTCCCTGCTCACTGCAAGGATATTGGACTAGATGGTGTTGAAGGTCCCTTCCAATTCAAACACATTCTATGATCCTATGAAAGTGTTTCTTTTGCCCTTAGTGTTCAAATTTCTTTTGGGGTTTTTCTCTTTCAGTTGATCATTATCTTGAGCTATCTCGCAGATAATGTTTTCAAAATGGAGTTTGCTAGTTTAAAATATCTACTCTGAAAATAGCCACTGTGCAGTAATCAGTCCCCATTACTTTTAAAAAAGTAGAATTAGCCAGTTCAGAAGAATTCATAATTGCAAATAGGATTAACAGGTCACTGCTTAATTCATATACTCCCTGAAAGAGCTGAACATGAAACAAGATCTTCTCCATTAAATAGCAGAATTCTGTGTAGGAAATCTAACTACAATTTATCAATGGGTTTGAGGATTAATGTTAACTAGTGATTTGAATAATCTCAAAACACAAATAAATGTGAGTTAGGAAGAAAAGCTTTTTAAGAGACAGGAGATGTGAGCTGATAGGCAGAAAGTACAAGGGCTGCTGATGTCTAAGTGAACTGAGGATTAAAAAGTCAGACATTCTTTCTTGCTTCTAATGCATGTTTTCATACAGATTGTGGAGATCAAAGCAGGAGAAATATCTAAATGCAACTGCTGCCTAGACCAAAGCTGGTTATAAGCACATGACAGACAATGACGTAGCTCTGTTCCAAATGTTTTAACCTGTGGAGACAAAAGGTGGTTCTACAGGGACAAGAAGTAATCCATGGTATTAAAATTGAACGTGCTGCCCTATTTGATCAATTAGAAAGATTTCCTCAAGCCTATAAATATGAACGTGCATGACTGAAATGGTAATAAAGATGTGATTTTCTAAATCCAAGTCTCCATGATCAGGTCAATAAACTGTGTCACAGCAAATAAGATTACATCCTCTGATGGATATGGAAGTGCCAGTGGCTTGTGATGAACCCTTTCAAGAAGGGCTTGATTCTCTGCTCAACCTACACAGAAGTATGAAGGGAATCACAGCCCCCTGCCAGCTCCCTGTGTGCCTGGATCACCCACCAGTTCAAACTTAATCTGGAGTGGACATGACAATCAAATAAGGCAAAATGTGCTATGGATTTTGTTCCTGAATTTGTAAATAACTCTTCATCTGGGCTGGGGTTGAAGCAGGGAACGTTGCAGCTCCTCTCTGAGGAGAAGTAGCTTCTTTTATTTCCATGTCATGCACAGAGGGGAACAGGAGAGTGAGAAAAAAAAGACTCCCAGTGAGAAATAAGGCTTGTTATCATCTACATTCTTGAGAACAAGAAGCTTCCATACATTACATCACAGAACAGGGAGTTGGTATTTCCAAATCATGCTCCAGAAAAGGAAATCTTGGCAGATCTCCTTACAGTCAGCAAAGGGCAACACCTCATTAGTGTAGATAAGATGTTTGTGGCTCGTGTTCGACTTTGCTTGGGGCTCAGCTGAACTTCAGCCAAAATTCTGATAGCTGAATATGGATCAAAATGTCTAAACAATTTTGATTTTCACTTCATTGCTGCTCAATACACAGGGAGATGTTTTCTCTGGGGTGACACCAGTATGCCTCACTTAACTGCTTTCTCTCCCCTTGTCCTCATGGTCACCACCCAGGATAAATGTAGCACAGATGAGAGGGAGGAGGAGAGGTGGCTGCTTTGCTCCTCTCTGCTTTAGGATGATGTTTCTCTCACCCTGTAGCCAGAGCCAGAATATGATGTTCCTCACCACTGTTCCTCTCTTCTCAAGGTAAAGAGCTGCTCCAATTCAGGTCTGGATTCAGGAATGGAGACCCTCATAGTAAAGAACTTATTTCTATATGTTTTAGCCTTTAAAATAACGTGCACTTTCCAGAAGCCTCCCTGCTCATTATATTCCTCCCTTTGTGAGCTTCCCTAATTCTGTAGCCAGAACATGATGTTCCTCACCACTGCCTCTCTCTTCTCAAGGTAAAAGAGCTGCTCCCATTCAGGTCTGGATTCAGGAACACAGGGATAGCCACTTCCCAGAAGCTTCCCTACTAATTATATTCCTCAGGAGCTCAGCTTTGGGAGATTCCCTGATCCTGTGGCCAGAACATGATATTCCTCACACTGTTTCTTGCTTCTCAAAGTAAAAGAGCTGCTCCCATTCAGGTCTGGATTCAGAAACACAGTGTTAGCCACTTCCCAGTAGCTTCCCTGCCCTTTCTATTCCTCCCCGGTGCATAACTTTGGGAGCTTCCCTGATCCCATAGCCAGATTTTAATATTCCTCACCACTGTCTCTCTCTTCTCAAAGTAAAAGAGCTGCTCCCATTCAGGTCTGGATTCAGGAGTGTGGGGTTAGCCAGTTTTCCCCTGCTCATTCTGTTCCTCCTTGGTGCATAACTTTGTGAGAACATCACTAACACCAAGTGTGAAGAAATGCATAAGTGTGTGGAGAAAACATCCCCTACCAGAAATCAGAGCCTTGCAGCCATCCGTGCGTTTCATCAAGGGGTAGGTGGAAAGCATGTTGGCTGCAGATGGAACTGCTCCTGTCTGATAGCTGGGGGCTAAAGTCATGCAAATAACTGGTAGATGTGATGATGACACAAATAAATTACAATACCAGGTAGCACTGAGAGAATATGCACTGTTGCAGGTCAAGAATGGCTAATCACTGCCTTTGGTTTTTAATTATTCATATCACAGGAGAAAGGAGTGAACAAGATAAAAATGTTGGGTTTTTTTGCTCCACCCATGGCTTCAACTGAGCATCTATTATTTTTTACAATTAATCCTTGGTATACATTGTGCAAATCCATAAAAAAACCCCTTCTCAGCTATGCTGTATAAAATATCTCTTACAGAAATGTTCCTTTTCTGGTTTCCTCCATGTCTGTGTTATTTACAGAGCAAACAAAACAGAAGGAATCAAATCACACAGCCTACAAAAAGGAGAGGAAAAACAAGGCCTTCCTTGCTCCCAGTAGTAAAGAAATGTAGCGTTAAGACTTGAAACTCATTTCCAATTTCCCTTGTTGGTAACATGGTCTCCAAACAGCACATTATCTCACACACCAGATGTGCAGCCAGCATCTAGGTACTACAGGGTGTGATAAGTGTGGAATTTCAGTCCTATTTCTTCTTTTTTATGTTTTAAGACAAGTCCTTACTCTGAATTCAATTTAGGTTTTTTGTCTTTTTTTTTCGATGTGCTTTGAAGGGTGGGAGAGAAGTGGGGAGTTTGGTGTTCAAGTAGAGAAATGGGAGAAAAAGAAATCATCTGGGACTCAGGAGAAATGAGCATCCAAACCTCTAACTTTATTGCAATGGGTGTAAAACTCCAGTATAGAAACAACTTATGCTGATGTGATTAACTCCACTTAAGAGGAGTTTGTCCCCAAGACAGCAGTCTCTTGGCTGAGGGTGACAAGCTGCACTGGGAGCTGAAATGCAGTGGAGAGATGTTGAAAGTTATTTGAACCACCATCAAAAGCCAGTCTGAAAATGCTATTTGGATATTAAGAAATTTGGACACACTTCAATAAATAGCTCCCTTACTTTTATGCTACTGAGAGGTATAACAATAATAATACAATAATAAGAATATACTGCTCTGCCTTCAGCTGAGAGGTGGTAACCTTGTCAAGCAGTCTATAGGTGTTGCAAGAGCTTGTTTTTCATATGTTAAGTTGTCATCCTGGAAATAAAGGAAATCAAACTTCACACCGGGAGGAATACAAAACTTGGATATGGCACACTGATTTTCTCCTCTGTTAATAGCATTTGGGAGTTGGAAGGTGGGAGTTTCAGCTCAAGGGAAAGGATTAAAAAAAAAAAGACCACAGTGGGGGAAAATGAGCTTTATTCTTCAAAACTCATTTCTGTCTTGCTGTTTCTCCAGGAAGGTTCCTTTGCCTGCAAAGAGCCATCGAGCTCTTTGGATTCAAAGGAAACTTCTTAATGGTTTCTGTGGACTTTGACTGGAGCCCAATGTCTGAACATCAGCGTGGTGCTGATGGCCCTGTAGGTGTGAAGATGGTTTCTGTGGAAGCTGGAAAGGGAAGCTGATTCCTTTCAGGATCAAATGGCTGCACACCTTTATAGAAGCTGAGCATGATGTGCAGTGCTTCCAGTCATCCACAAATGAATCAGCTAATTAAATTT
>VZTY01008970.1:25206-62036 GCA_013400935.1 Turnix velox
TTCTGGTATACTGCATAGTCCAATTAAGTCACTAAGCCAATCATCTTGAAATAAATCAACCATATTGTTACATAATTCTTTTTAATAAACAGAGATATCATTATATGAACTAGGTTCTGAGGGTACCAGATGCTCCCAAACAGTGAGTCTAATTTATTTCATTGATTTGAAGAAGCAAGCCATTCATGTGTGATGGCTTTTATCATCCAAAATACTAATTCTTACATGGGTTTAAAGTACATTTGGTTTTCTCTTTCTCATACATAAATGAGAGCACAGAAGAGCTAAATATGGACCTTCTTTAATTTTCCATCACACAGCCACGTAAAGCTGTTGTCACGAAACACTGAATAAACATCCATTTAACACGATTAATAGGATTGCAATAGAAAAGAGGCCAAAATCCTCCCTTCAAAATTATTCAACCCAATATGAAGAAAAATCATAGGGCAAAAAACAAAGGTTTTGCTGAAGAAAGAGCACGTGCTGGAAGGTTTTGCACTCTGTAGTGGGACAAATGGGATGTACTGGGTTCAATGGTGGCCTGTGGTGCTGCCCAGAGGACATCATGCTGGCAGCCAGCAGGGGCTGCATGGGTTTAATGTCCCAGACATTGCGGAACTTACTTCTCTCTCTGAAAAAATAAAGATTACATGCCTTAGTTTTGATTAACATTTCAAGGATACTATTAAAGTGACTGGAAAGAAGGGATGTTCCCTTCAAATACTGTCACTGACGTAGGCTCCTCCAGAGGAGAGCATAATGTGCTCATCTAACCCAGTAATCAAACAACTCTCTCCTCCTGCCCTTGGTTTTGTTTTTTTTTTTTGTGAGGTTTTTTTTTTTTTTCCTCCCCATAGAGAACATTGTGCAATGCAAAAAAATACCCAAGTTGTTTTTTGTTAGCTTCATCAGGGGGTTGAATGAGTCACAGAGAAGTGAAGGTATGCAAAGCAGCTTCACTTGACAAGTCCTTAAGCCGCCAGCAAGTGCTTCCCGAAGAAGCTGCTACTGAACACTGACAATCTGCAGCCTTCAAAGATGCAGATGCCATCAGAACATCACCGAGAAGAAAGAAATGGTAATGCACTGAATATTTTCTCTGCACCTGTACCTACCACGTCGATCTGCTCCTGTTTACTCTGGACCACAACAAAAACAGCTTTTACTTTGTATTTCTACTTGGGCGGTGATGACTGAAAGCTTTTTCTCTGGATAAAAGTTGAAGGAAAAACCCCTGTGGTTTCCATTTGGACATTAGAGGGTTGATGTGTTTTGCTGTCACGTCCTATTTTTAAATGCATGACACTGCACAGGTGTTCAGGCTCCAAATCCTTAGCTAAATCTGTCATCTCTGTGCAGCTTGTCACCGCCTCAGCTAACAAACGGAGGGGACAATGGAGTTCCCTTATGGTAGAAAACAGCAAGTGCTTGATGATATTTAATGGTAGTTTCTTTCTTTCTTTCCATAGCTGCAAAATACCCCCACAGTTGATAAATTTTCAGGTGTTACAATTGCTTTGGGGTTGACTCACCTACCTACATCTTCTCAATTTAATAATTTATCTGCAAGCCCTTAATATGTAGGACACAGGTGATTAAAAATGCAAATTGTTTTTGCAGGAGCAGAAGTTGTTAGTCTGACTCCAGGCACAGGCTGGCACCTCCACCTCTGTGCTTTCTAGCCACCAAACACTGGTTGAATTCAGAAAGAGGAGTTTCACAAAGAATTACCAATCATCTTCCCGTGTCTCCTGTAAGCACACATTATTTCTGTAGCTGAGGGCATTGTTAAACCTAATAACACAGCAAAGAATATAATAATTGGGATTTTAAGCAAGATGGTCTTGAGTTTTTGCTCCAAAAATGGGCTTAACCCACACTAGGTCTGTTCTCAAAATTTTTTTCTGAATTTTATAAACTTTCTAGACTACAGGGAAAAGTATAAAGGATGCAGATTGGAAGAGGGTAGATTTAGGCTGGATATAAGAAAGTACTGTGAGGGTGGTGAGACACTGGAACAGATTGCCCAGAGAGGTTGTGGATGCCCCCTTAATCCCTGGAGGTGTTTAAGGCCAGGCTGGATGAGGCATTGAGCAACCTGCTGTAGTGGGAGGTGTCCCTGCCCATGGCAGGGGGGTTGGAACTAGATGATCTTGAAGATCCCTTCCAACCCAAACCATTCTATGATTCTATAACATCTCCAAACTCTATAGCAATAGAGACAGATGGGAGAATGAAGCTGTTCTTCCAGGTCTGGTGCTCCAAAGTCACCAGGAGAATGCACATCCCCCCCCAAAGCATCACTATCCAAAAGGAACATTTCCAGTGCCCCAGAATCACTTTTCCTTGATCCTCCACAAGGCCATTCTCTTTTGCAACACTGGAAGACCAAACTTGTGGTCCACACTTTTAAGTAAAGCTTACATCACGTCCTGCTACTTAATTTAGATTGAAAATTCTGAATGATGACTATTCCTTCACAGATGATTATTTAAATTTTGGCATAATGATTTGTTTATTTCATCATATAGCATTGAGCTCCAAAGAATGCACTTGGCTCTTGGACAACAGACTGCAACTAATTCAAGTCCTCTGAAGTTCTGATTCTCTTCCCTACCTTACTTTGGATCTCAGAAGAGAACTGAGGGAGGGATCCCCTGCACCATCCAAACCTAAACATAGTCACAGGGATGGATGGGTGTTGTTTAAGTGTGTTGAAAGAGCTGCCTGAAGTTGCTATGAGGTTGTCCACTACCAAGTCTGAAAGGTTTTGAAGATTGAGGGTGGTCCCTGATGACCAGGAAAATCCTAAATGTAATGACCTTTTCAAAAAAAAGACTAAAAACAATCCAGGAGGTTACCAGCTGCTCAGATTCACTTCAGTCCCTGGGGAAATCATGGAGCAAATCCTCTCTAAAGTAATTTCTGGACTCATGAAGGGGAAGATGATGACTGGGAATAACCAGCATGGATTTACCATGGATTTACTAAATTTACCATGCTGGACTAAACTGATTGCCAAACATTTATCAAAAGTCTTGATCAGTGTATGAGGGGAGAGCAGATGAACAACATCTAATTTGTCAAGGTTTTTGACAGTGTCCCAAGCATCTCTGTCTCCAGGTTGGGATGTTACTGCCTTGAAGAACTGGCTACTGTTTGGGGGAAAAGCAGCTGGATTCAGGCTCAGAAGGTAGTGGTAGTGGAAGTCAGTAGCATTCTTCTGAAAGACTATCAACTGAATTCCCAGAGGGATTTTGTGGGCCTAAATTTTCATAATCACTATCTCAAAAGTTAACTTTGGAGAACTGCATTTATGCTAACAAAGATAAAAGAAGTATTTATTGAGAGCTACTGACTGAATCTTTCACCCTACACCCTGACCCTACTGCTTCCAGGGCTGTGATGCAACACAGAGAGAATTCAACCAGTTCGTCCCAAAACTGAGGCAGCAAATGAGCAAGCAGACAAGAAAAACAGACATATTTATGTACCTTTATGGGCTACACCAATCAGTTGTATTTATTTATACTGTCTTATAGAACATTAGTAAATGCAGAGAATATTAATACACTTCTACAGCAGTGTCATTTATAAAAGGAAAAGAAAAAACAAAACCTTTTAGGAAAAGCTCTGATGCATCTACCATTAAATTTTTGCTGAGGAGGATGAGTTAAACTGCTCCCCTTGCAAACACTGCTTAAAATTGACAGAGTACAGCGTAGGAAGGTAATTCTGGATCTTATCCTCCAGGGTCAATAATTCTATACTCAGAGACTTCTCTGAACCAATCTGTCTATATTTCAGATAGGTGTGTACCTTGATGTTTCGAACCAAATTGATGAATTTCTCCCACATGTTTATTGTTCTTATTTCTGAGCACTGCAAGAAAAAAACCCAGCACCTTGTCTGGCTTTTAATGGAAAGTTTATCTATTAAAGATGATGACTTGCACTAGAAACAGGTGGTGGTTCCCAATAAAAGGACTATTTTCTAGACTACTCCAAGTGTATTTTTTGCAGGAATAGGAAATTTGATGCAGTATCAGGTTTATCTAACCTAACATGTTATTTTTTTTTAATAGCATCTTTCAATAGAAGCTTCTCTTGCACACTGATAGCTACAGAGGTTGTCACTGCTTGCAAAGAAAGGTGTCCCTTGGGAATCCACGGGACATTTCTTAAATCAGAAATCAGAAGCTGAGCAAAATATTTCAGTATACAATCTGTTTATGTGTAATTCCTGCTGTTGTTTTTCTTTTCAGCCTCTACTGTATTCAGTGGAAGCACTGATGTGTGCTCAGCCCTGTGCACAAAGCAGAAGGCACCCCCGAAGAGCTCACAATGGAAGTAATATGTCAGGGAGATTGGAAATGTTTCTGGCTAGATACCAGAGTTTTCTCCTGGAGCTCTGAGCTGATCAAAACCTCCTAACTGTCCTTATCCCACCTTTTGGTGTTGCACTTGTTAATTTGTGCAGAGTCACGCAGTTCACATCTTCAGAATACTCACATAGCATGCATAACATCCCATCCTCATGGGCTGACTGCTGATATCCAAGAAGAAAATACCCAAACAGCCTGAGTGCCTTGCCCAGAGATGGATATTAAAAAAAATCTTTGGTAGCAGAAGCACTGCAGTTTGAAGTAAGAAATGTCTTCCTCGAGAATCTACCCCACTTTCTCCATCAGCAAAACTGCTAAATTCTCTAAGAGAATCATAGAATGGGAAGGAAACTTAAAGATCATCGAGTTCCAACCCCCACTACCATGGGCAGGGACACATCCCCTTCAATCAGGCTGCTCAGTGCTTTGTCTAGTCTGTCCTTAAACACTTTCATGAAGGGGGCATCCACAGCCTCTCTGGGCAACTTCTTCCAGTGTCTCACCACCCTCACAGTAAAGAACTTCTTTCTTATGTCCAGCCTCAATCTCCCCTCTTCCAATTTACATCCATTACTACCAATCCTGCCACCCTGGACCCTATTAAAAAGTCCTACCCCAGCCTTTCTGTAGCCCCCTTCAGGTACTGAGAAGCTACTATGAGGTCCACACTGAGCCTTCTCTTCTCCAGGTTGAACAACCCCAACTCCTTCAGCCTGTCCTCATAAGGCAGTTGCTCCAGCCCTCTCATCATCTTGGTGTCCTCCTCTGAACCTGCTCCAACAGCTCAATGTCCTTCTTATGTTGAGGGCACCAGAACTGGACACATTAACTTCATTTGGGGTCTCACCAGAGCCAAGTAAAGAGGCAAAATCACCTCCCTTGACCTGCTGGTCACACTTCTCTTGATGCAACCCAGGATCAGGTTGACCTTTTGGGCTGCAAGCACACACTGCTGGCTCATGTCCTCTATCTATCTCTTTACTCTTGCAAGCTGGGTCAGCACTGAGGATATCTTTCAATTATGCTTTTCTGTGTGAACTAACAGGAAAGAAGCAAGGAAAAAAAAAAGACATAAGTTACACCAAACATATGCACAACTGGTCAAAAAAATCAATAAAGAGGCAAACCTTGCTGTGCCTCACAATGCTAACATTGTAGTGCTTTGAGGAAAAAGTCCCCAGGAACAGGCAAATAATGGAGCAAAATGTCCCAAGAGTAGCAGCAAAGAAGATAGCTCAGCATAACAGGAAGGAATTAGGAAAATTCTGTGTACTAGGAAAAATTTACTGAACTATATTATACTGTCAGCTGTGAAATTTGCTAGGCATTATCATGAGACCTTCTAAAAAAGCAAAACTAAGGAAGAATACTAGGAAGCATTTAGTATGAGCAATCCTACATCACATGAAGATATTGGGTAGCTTTTCCTGGTATCCATCTGCTGAAGGAAATGGCAAAATGGCAGGGATAGTTTGAGAAATGCCAAGTACACTATAGACACCTAGGACTTAGACCTATAACCTCTAAAACCACATTGTAAGATGCAAGAACTGTGTAGCCCTTATGTTTTAAGAAAACAAATTCCCTTCTGTTTGGTTTGGAGCATATTTTGGAGCTCTAAATCCAAGTATGGGCTCTGTCAGCATGTAAGTCTAAGCATTCCTTCAGTTGCTGGTGAAGGGGCCCATCCAGGATGGGGTTTTCAAACAAATCTGAGTAATGTCAAAGAAAGAGGGACAAGAAATCCTTGCAATGATGCCTCCATCACTTTTTAAATTTTGTTTTATTTTTGAGTTTTGTTTAAACCCTAAAAGGAGCTAGTACATCTTCTGGCAGGTGAGTGATGAAAACCACTTTCCTGCTTTAAACAAATCTGAACTTGCATGGAAACAGAATGTGTTGAGTTGGAAGGGACCTTGAAAGGCCATCAATAAATACAGAACAAATTTGCACTGATTCTCTCTCTTCCTCCAAAAGGTTGACCCAAGCAGCTTTTAGTCTCTTTGAGGGTAAGGACTGAGCACCCTCCAGCAGAACACTGTCTACCTTGATAAATTTGATACTGTCTTATGAGACACTAGCTCACTTTCCCTTCTGCTGCCTTAATTAGGGGATAAGCACCAACTTATTTGCAAAGAGAGAATGGAGATGGTATCACCTATTTATTCATTAGTCTTTAAAAGCTGTTCTCAGGCTGACCAGTTTGTTTTAAAAAGCCTGATGGGGAAAGTGAAAAGAAGGAGTCCCTGTCAGTCAGAGGAAGGCTCTGAAATTTCTAAAGGGGACACATTTCAAACTACTGCTCCTTTCTTCTCAGGACCTTGCTGAATCTCATTCTCAGGCACCATATGCAAACTGTGGGTTTTTAATTCAAAGCTCTGATGCAGATAACTTCTATATTGATTTTTCACGAATTTGAATTTTCCAGAAATGTAGCAAAATTCCTGACCACATTTTGTTGTTATTCTCAAACTGCAGCCATGAGGAAGAAGAAAACTCAACTTTATTTGTGTAGGTTTTCTTCTGTCACTACAATTGATTACTACTTCTTTGCCAGTTGAGTATTTTGAAGAGGAGCCTGAACCAAATGAATTATACAGTAACCCACATTTTATTACAGCCAAGGAAAGACTTGGATGTCTCTTGAAACCTCCACATGTCTACACAATAATCAAAATCCTGAAATGTGGCCATTCTAGATGGTCCTAAGGAATTTCTGATTAGGATGTGGGTGTGTTTTGGCATCTCCCAAGTTTTTTTGGCCATTTTCCTAAGAAAAATCAAGCTTGTTACAATGGGTTACAATACCCACTTCCACTCAACTGCTCAACCATTTTCTGCCCTTCAATCAGATCTGACAGAGCTTGTGATCTCAAGGATAATTAAATTTCTATTAAATAATAGTAGTAGGTAAGAGAAACAGTGACATAGGACACATATTGATAGTAGAACAGGTTCTATTAATACCTACTCACAAGCCAGTTTATCTTAATATTGTCTGAATGCACATAAAAACTCTTTAATATCACTGGTATGGGATAAGTTAAGTGACTACTGGATTGTGTTATCAGGACTTCAGTTTTAAGCAGAACATTAAATTGAACCTCTTTCAGAGTTACCAGCTTTATTGACATCAATTAAAAATAAATCTAGTAGTTAACCTGAACTGGACGAGACAATCCATTCATCAAAGCCCAAGAGAGGTACAATACCTATTATATTTGTATTTTTCACCGTATTCATCTTGTTATTCCACCAAAAAGACATTGAAAGAATCTTGCTAACTCATCAGAAGGCACATTTCTGCAGAATGACATTCTTAGTCATCACAAATACACAGTTAGCTATTTCAAATTCATTCCTTCCCCCCATTGTTCAAGGTAAAGAATTAAAACCAGCAGCACTGAACCTCCAGTCTAAGCGAGTGGAGCAACAGATCCCATCCAATATCCACAGAAAAGGTTTTGTTATATCAAATGGAGAGTTTAAATTCCCCGGTTAGGCTGTCCATGGCTGATAACTCATGGGCCCAGCATATCAGAATAAAAGGATTATGGGGTGAATACAATAAGAAGGATGGGAGTATGAGGTATGGCATGTTTTTTCACTCTTCCATCTAGAGGTATTTCATTTATTTTAAATCAAATTGGTCCTAACTCAACAATGAATTTAATCTCCTGACAGAAATTCAACTACCTTGGTATTATTTTAAGCTTGCCGTAGTAAGGTGGCAGGAACTGGATACTGCCTTTTAGTGAGAAGAAAAACAAGAAGAGACTCCAAGAGCGAGATGGATGAGGATGGCTCTCAGCTTCTCAAGAACTTCAAGGAGAAACATCATCACATTATGGTTTCTCTAATTGCTATAGAAAAAAAAAATCCTGGAATTTTTGATTCTAGAGTGAAGGAGAGAAAGCATAAAGTAACAAAACACCTTCTGAACTAGATGATTTGATAGGTCTCATCATTAGGAAGAAGTTCTGCACCATGAGTGTGGTGAGACACTGGAATGGGTTGTCCGGGTAGGTGGTGACGTTCCATCCTTGGAGATACTCAAGACCAGGCTTGCTGAGGTTCTGAGCAACCTCATCTAGTGCAAGATGTCCCTGCTTACTGCAGAGAGTTGGACTAGATAACCTTTGAATGTCCCTTCCACCTCAACATATTCATTCTGTGATCCAGCTGGGGTGATTCTGTGATTCTGTGGCCCCAGGTTGTACACATGATGGAAATGCACTTCGTTGTAAGTGTTTCAATCCTCTAAAATAAAAGTGGCCCAGGCTTGCACACCCTACAACTCCTCAGTGGTGCCACAATGACAGAGGTAACATTATCTGCTGCAGCTTTTCCACAAAGCTGATTAGCATTCTGTTAGTTTAATAGGTGGAAAACAACACAGGCTTTTAGCCTTCTCCCTGGCACATCGTTAGCACAATAAACTGAAGAACTGGGTTTTGCTTCTCCCTTGTTCCACGTTCTGTCACTTCAAAAATGTCCCCATTACAGCCAATGAGGTGTCAAGACTCACAGCTCTTTCCAGCTGTTATATTGCTTTAATTCCATTCTATTCTATTTTTTTTTAATTTCAAAAGAAAAAAGTTTTAAGATTGAAAATTCACTTATTTAAGAGGCTGCTTCCTAACATTTTTCTTTTTTTGTTGTTTCTGAATATCTTAGAGACATTAATTTCCTTTCAAAACAGGCTGCAAACTAAAAGGGTATTTTAAGAATCCATAACAGAATAAAGCACATGAGGATGATTTTGCAATTAGTCCCAAATAATTGAGGAAAGCACATGGTGCAGCACTGAAATCCAACTTGGAAAAACACGTGCAGTTTCATCTTAATAGTCATGTGTTGAAAATTCTTATCAGTAAATCACATTAATCAACCTACAGTCACTCATCACGGATGCAAGCACATCACAGGAGTCGGTGAGGGTGACAGAACAGTGACAAAGGCTGCCCAGAGAGGGTGTGGGGTCTGCTTCTCTGAAGATATTCCAACCCCACCTGGACACATTCCTGTGTGACCTGATCTTGGTGTTCCTGCTCCAGCAGGGGGATTAGACTAGATGGTCTCTCAAGGTCCCTTCCAATCCCTGATATTCTGTGATTCTGTGTGAGTCAACTTTTCTGACAAAGTTCACCCTCACCTCTGTCTCTGTACCAAGATGGGCCAGTGAAGGAAACAATCTGTTCTGTTACGCAGAATATTCTTCTGGTCCACTGGAGGTGAAGCTCAAAAAGATGTCAGGAATCTCTTTTAAGTTATGTTGAGTCAGACTTTGTTCCTTCAGTTCCCCAAAATTATGATGGCACACATGTAACAGGTTTTCACTATGAAGTACCATGAAGTTCAGCTACAGAATCGAATATGAAGCTAATGTTATGTACCTATTACTGCACTACAGTCTCTGAAGGTTTTATCTTCTAAGAATAATGGAATCATAGAAAGTGTTGAGCTGGAAGGTCATCAAGTCCAACCCCTCTGCAGTGAGCAGGGAAAAGAAGAAACCTAACTGCTTAGGGTAAGCAGAAAATTCAACCCAGGAACACCTTGTATGGTTGAAGCTGTTAGTGCTGGAGGAAAACATTCAGTAAAAGCTAAAGCTGAAGATTGGAGAACAGATCACTGGCCATGAGAATCTCAAGCCTCATGGGGAACACCAGTTCCAGTTTTCCAAACCCATGTAATGAACAACAGAAACAATCAGCAAGGAGAAAAAAGTGAGGCAGCCTCAGAAGAAAAGATTTTCAGAGTCTCATATTTTACCCTTCTGGAGTGCTTTGTGGTCTCCTATTGCCCCTCAAGGGATGAAAACAGTGATAGCACCCAGAACTGTTCACAGCAACCACCAGATTCTTATGCTTGTACAACCAAGAGATGGACTAAGTCAGAGAGCTCAAATCTTCCTTCTCTGCTTTCTCCTACTGAGGGGCTGGTTGAAAAAATCCCACTTCCTCAGTCTCTCCAATAGGAGGATTAACACCAGAAAGGACTCACCACAGCCTCACACACAGAACTAGGTGTTGCTGTGGGACTACTTCTTGCTACAGTTGGTCTGTCTGTCCCTCTCCTTCCACACTAACTGCTCAAGCTCACTCCACCAGCCCACAGGACTGTTTTATTTCCATCATCTTCCTCTCTCTCATATTCACCTCTTGCTACCTTGAGTGCTTTTTTTCTTAGCCAACTCCAAGAACAGCTCCTTCTCCATGAGAACCATAAAAACCCCCTTAAATCTACACAATAACATAACAAATCCAGAAGTATTTCCATGCAAAGTGGTTTATTTTCATAGATAATCAGTACAGTGACATGAAATTAAGGTTGTGTTTATACTGGTGATTTGCGGTATTGGAAATACCTGGTCATCACCAAAACCAACTATTATAAAATCAGGAAATTCCCAACTGATCATAAACATAAACCAAACATGCTGGCTCTAGAGCAGAATTAGGGCATTCTGAGTAACCTCAGCTCTATACTGTAATGACACAATAACCATAATTGGTCCCAATGCACATAAAAACTTATTTTTAAGGACATTATATTCTTAGTTGTATTTTTTATTTCTCCCTATTCTTTCATTTTCACTTCCCTGCTAATAATAGCTTCTATTACTACCAGTCATTTGGAACAAAGAGAAAACCTACTCAAAATGAGCTCTTTAATTCTACCTTAAATTACAGGCAAGTTGTTCAAATTCTGTATTTACAGTAAGTACTGCCATTCCAGGGAGAGCAGAGCACCAACCCAGCACTGAAATTTCTGCTGCAAGGACAAAACTACTTTGACTTAACTGCAGACTCATCTTCATAGCCCTTCATATCTCCCCCACTCTTAATCACAGTTGTGATTGAGCTTACAGCTTGACAAAGACCACCAGCCCACAAGGAGATTCCCTACAGGAGAGGGATTAACGTTTTTTCCCAAGTCCTGACCTACACACCTCAGTTCTTTCGTGGGAGATTTATCCATAAATTAATTTCCTCCCTCTCCTTCCCCACATCCTATTTGCTGCTCACCTGGTAGAGTGCTGGTAACTCCCATATTTCTCCATTGGACCCTTCTCTTTTCCAGCTACTCCAGTATGTGGAGTCTGGCTGCAGGTGAATGTTAGGGCTGCAGACCATGCTCCACGATGTGAGAAGTCCACAGTGTGCAGACTCCTGGGCTGCAGCCTTTTGTAGAGGCTCCTTTAATGCAGGGTGTACCCCTAGTGCATGACTGCACCACGTTGTGCACAGATGTCAGCACATTTGTGGTGCTGCAACAGTACAGTAAGAGTTTTTGAAGTACAAGCTGCCAAGAAGTAACTGATAGATGAGATTTATATAGATATCAGATCAATATAGACCATCAGAGGAAATCTGCAAGTGTGAAAAGTGCTTAAATGGGGGAAAGAGACTCATGGAGGATGACTGTCATGGTCTTAACACTACTGATGCTCTGCTGAGAGCAGAGCCTACTAGAAGGTCCATCTATTATTTTCTTTAACTTTGATTCTTTAACTACTTTAACAAACTATACAAACCACAAACATGCTGGGAAACTGAAAGAATTAACCCAAAATGGGTCAGGGAAACAAACACAAGCATATTTAAGATTCAAAGTAAAAAGCCAAAGCAACCCTGAAATAGGATGTTTGGAAATGAAGTTCAAGATGAATTTATAATGGTCAGGTGAATGAGAATTTTCACTTTCCTCTTTTACATTTCTGCTAAATTTTGATCCAGTTCTGCAAGATTTGCTCTAGTTAAAAATTAAAGGCCAGTATTTTTGCTTTATAAAGGTTAGAGTGAAGTAGTGAGTTAGAGAGATGGGCGAAATTCAGGACAGACAGCAGATGAGCAGAGCAAATGCACTGGCCTGTGAAGTACATGTGCTTTTAAGTAGTCACTTATCACAGTAATTTCGTGATAAAGGTAAAAAATCCTTCCTTTTTCCACACTTCCCCCTTGGTTACACCACACTAAAGGTAAAGAGAAGTTCTTACAGCTCATCTCTTACAGGTAGGTCTCCAAATACCCTACCATGGCAGAAAAGAATAGAATCATAGAGCTGAAAAAAAGACCTTCAAAGGTCATTTAGTCCAACCCCTCTGCAGTGAGTAGGGATGTTTGCATGTTACAGGTGGGAAGACTTGGATTTTGTGTGCCCTGGGATAGCTATGGAAACCTGGGGTCTAGTGGACACCAGTCAAACAGACCTGCTGCAGAGATTTTAAGGAGGATGCACAACCTCTCTGTGCCCCAGCTAACCTACAAATAAAGTGCAAAACACCAGTCACCAACTCCACAGAATTAGGTCAAAAGATGTGACAGAAGGATGAGCTGAGTGTGGTGTTGCATGTCAGCCTCCTATATAAATTAAACCTTGCCCCATCCACCTCCCTACTGGGGGTAATAAATTTTCAAACAGCTGAAACCAGTGGTTGTTGAGCTGTCTCCAACCTCACACCTCCAGCACTCCTTGGCTTTACTTATATTCCTTTATTACACAAGAATGAGATGTAACTTTACAGTGCCTACAGGGATGAGGAAAGCACCAAAATATAAATGAAATGTTGGGCCCCACGTATTTCCTGACAAAGATCTCCCTGAAATTAAGTGGGATGGAATTTCATCTCCGTGCTTCCAGATGACCAGAGGGAAGCATTTACCTTTCCGAAACAGAGATGAGAGTTTTGAACAGTGCCCATTTCTGATTCTCACTGCAAGGGCATGTTCCACAGAACACTTCTGCAAGGCTACTGAGAGAAAATTAAAGTAGCCAGGAGGAACATACATACCTCTCTGTCTCTGTGCCTCACGTGGTTTATGATATTTTAAATGGAAATGCAGCTTTATCTCAGTTTTCAAGCTATTTCTGCCTATGAAGCAATGTTTTGCATTACAGCAACTCAGAAACATTCTTTTCAGCTCAAGTTGTTAAACTCTATATTAAAAAAAAAGACAACTAAAAACCTTCTGTAAAAATTTTGGCTTAATTGACAGGCTTCTTTTTCACTATAGGTAAAAATTTCAGCCCTTGAAAAATCCCAGGCAAACATAATCTGTCACTGAATTTCACTCATATCAAATGCTACACTTCACTTTCGATGGAGAGAAAAAAAAAAATCTTAAAATAAGATACTTTGTATTTTTTTTTCCCCTTAATTATTTCTTATCTATACAAACAACATGGGGAAAAATTAACTGCTTTGAAGAGCTTGTAAAATAACTGATTACCAGGTTTATAATGTGGTGACAACTCTGCCCAATGATAACCTTGGCAGATAATTTCTTTGCTAGGAATGCTGGTGCATCTTTAAGTACAGGCACTGGAAAACGCTGCTGTAAAACCTCTTTTTCTTAATTTCAGGCTGCAGAGATGTATTTAATTAAGGTGCCTGATGACCACAGAGAACCACAGGTCCTGTTTAAGTGTCTGTCTGTAACTACACCTTGCCAAGATAAAAGGGAAATGGCTATCTAGAGCTAAAGCAAACTCTCCTTGATTCAAAAACTACATACAGCCTTTTTTTTTTTCTTCCCCCCATTCTTCATACATTTTGAAATTTCATCTATTTTGAAGGCCTCATGCAAGCTATTTAAAACAATGTCCCAAAAAGTGACATTTGAAAGATGCGAATTATTCACTTGAAAAGTAAATCCCTGATACTGACAACATGGTAGATTTTTTTTTTCCAAACAAGATTTCTTTAAAATAACACCCCCAGAGAAGCAGCAGAAGCCACCTTTTCTTTAAGGTGTTTAAAGCTAACAACACACTTCAGCCTTTTCAATCTCAAACTCCATTATTTACAAAGAGAGAACTAACAGGGCGCTCAGCAGTTCTATGACAATTGACAAAGCTCACTGAAAATGAACAGGAAAGCAAGAGTACCTGCTAATGACAATGAAATACAACAGTTTGTGGTTTTCTTATCAACAGCAGCCCAGACATACAGACTGTGCACTGCAAATTATTGTTTTGATCTCTATTGGCAGCATAAGGTAAACCTGACTTACAAAATGAAGGCACTTACAGAGATGCAAGTCAGCACCTCAACCTGACTCAACAACAGCCTTCCTTACTGTTTAATCTACCCAAATATGCAAAATACTTCAATAAATATACATTTACAAGCATACTGCTACACCATATATTAACCAAAATAATAAGCCAAGAATATGCTGCAAAAAACCATCTATATTCTTTCAAGGAAGCACTGAAGGTGAACTTCTTATAGAATTGGATTAGATATATAAAAAATTACCTAAATGACACTGCTTTGAGAAATGCAGCGAGATTGTCTGCCATAGTCTTTAGCACCTTCTCAAATTTGTGAAGTTTCACACCGTTTTTATCCTACATATTTGCATCTTTTAAAAGTAGGTAAGTAGATGCCACACTTTGGTACTTGAAAGCCAAGCAAGTGTTTGAAGTTAAATCTAATTTCTTTTTTAAAAAGTACTTCTACCTTCAGTAAAATGCAGTGCCAAAATGTGTTTGGGGTTTTTTTTTTTGCGTTCTAACTTCTCTCATTTTATAAAAAAATTAAGATTGCACCATTGGGAGGGGTTTTATTACAGCATTTCTAGGTTTCTGCTAGTAATGGTTCTGTGTTGCAACACATAAACTCTCAGGGTTTTTTTCCTCTCTTGGCTGAAATGCTGAGTCTTTAGTGTTGTATTAGTATGAACCACATTGATCTTTGGTTTAAAACAAACAAAAAAGAGCAAGAATTAGCACTACCACTTTCCTGACTGCTAAAACTGTTAATTATATTCCAGGAAGCCGCCAGTCCCTCCAAATACTGGTCATAGAGCAAACAATAACAGAGACTTGTATTCAGTGTATTACTATCAGCACCAAATATTTCCAAACTCATATTCTAACAAGTTTTAACTTCATCCAGATGTTAACTTGGTGTTCTGCTAACAGTATGTCAAAGTGTATTTACACAACTTTTCCAGTAACACGTTAGCACTAAAAGCTATACCTGAAACTCCTCAAAATCCTCACACATTTTCATTTTTGCTTTGATTTATTGTTTAAGTTGATCAAAGTAATTTGCTCCCAAACTTTGTTGTTACAAAGAAAGCAGAAGAAATGAATGCTCCTGAGTGAGCAGAGTGCCACATCTACCTGGAAACCTGCACTGATTCCTCATTTTATCTGTTTGATTCAAGAACAGCAACTTTGTCTCTTTCCTCAGCCTTCACTCAAGGCGTGTGAGACCCACAGCAGGCACCTTCTCCACATCACCATCATCACCAGCCATAAAACATCACGTAACAAATCCCCCCCGATCCCTCTAGATACAAGTTTCAATCAATCCCTCTGATATCTGCTCGAAAAAAAAACATATAAAAGGAGGGTGTGAGCGAGGGAGAGGGGTTATAGGTGCGTGCAGGGAGCATTTTTCATTCTTTCCCTTCTGCTCAGCAACTTTGTAATCCATTTACCTCTCTCCTTTCCCATCTCTCACAGCCTTGTTTAGCTGGAAACCGGGCTGTGAGAATGTGAAGGATGTAAACAGCCTTTTATTGTCCAAAAGGATGGGAGTGTGAAAGAAATGTGTGCCTTATCTCAGGGCTGCAGCTCGCTCCTTCCCTGAGATGATAAAGTGCCGGAGCAAAAAACATTACACGACAAGCACAATCCAAAACCGGATTAGAATTTGACATAAGCTTCCTCAAAAACTAATCAATCAACTCACGCTGTAATATTAGACTCCAGCTCTTAAGGAGGGTGTTTAATCCCTTCAAGGTTTATTACACACTCCCTATTGACTCCAGCGACAAAGTTTCGGAGACAAGCCAGCTGGGGAAGAGAGGCACAACTTTTGAGGCACAAATCAGAGATAATTATGGGAGTAAAACCCCAAAAAACTACCTCCCACCCCCGAAATAATTTCCAAATAACTCTTTAACAAGTGAAGACCACCAAACTCTTTTGCAAATCGTATTTTTCTCTTTTTATACGCTGTCCCCTCCGTATTAACACAAACACAAGGACTCTTTTTCCCGCCACGCACAGGATCATTAGCTGCTTTAAGGACAAGTTGTGCTCTCAGTATCCCTGTCCCCATCGCATCCCTGGTACCCAGTCTCCTTTCCCCGCGCATCCTTGAGCTTGGAATCCTGCATTCACCTCGCCAGCCCCTCCAAGTTCTTCCCCATCAACACCACCACGACGTGCAAAACATTTAAGTTTTTAACAGAGATTTTAACAAGGGAGACTTCAAACTCCGCTTGCACATCCCTCTACGGCGTGAGCGCCGAAAGAGGCGCTTGAGGTCAGGGGAAAACTTTCCGGGCAGGGATAGTTTGGGATGTTCCCGAGCATCCCCCGTCCCCACCACGGCTCCCGGACGGCGGCGGAGCCCGGAGCATCCCGCGGCCGGGGCTTCCTCCAACCCTCCCCCGGGCTGGCGGGGCCGCGCTTTGCTCGGCAAATACCCACTCCAGCTGCGCTTTAGAAAGAAATAAAATTAAAAATAGGTGTCTGTCGGGTGCGGAGAGGGGGGAGAGGAGGGGTCAGCCCTGCCATTGCCGCCCCGCCGTCCCAGGGGAGAGCATCAGACTCCCGGTCCGAGGGTCACGGGTCCAAGCCCCTGTCCAGGTACTTGTCAGAGTTGAGGTGATGGTTGGACTCCATGATCTGAAAGGTCCCTTCCGACCGAGATGATTACGATGATGATAAGGAGACTTACGAGCTGGAGGAGGCCCTGGACGACGACGAGGGGCAGGGGCACCATCCTGGCTGCCGGTCTAGGAGGCGACTCCCCTCGCTTGGGTCTCGCACATCTCCGCTCCGGGAAGGAGGAGGAGGAAGAAGAGGAGGAGGAAGGTGGGGGTGGAGGAAGGCAGGACCGAGCACAGGGACACACCGCCCCGCTTGTCCTTCCCCTCCACCCCCCCTCCACCTTTCACGGCGGAGAGACCCCGGCGGCAGTGCCCAGCCGCTCCGCTCCGTGCCGCTCGGCTCCGCGGGCCGCCATGGCGGGGCGGGAGGCGGGAAGAAGGAGAAGAAGGAGGCGGGAAGGGCGGGCGGCCCCGGCACCCCGCAGCGGAGCGGAGGGACGCGGCGTGTGTCTGTGTGTCCCTGTGTGTGTGAGGGGGGTGTCCCCTCACCTTCCGACACCGCGGACCGACGGGCCGGCAGCGTGGCGGAGGTCGGAGGCCGCCGCCTGCCGTGCTGAAGTTGAGGAGAGCCGGGGCGCTGAGGAGAACCTCCCCGGCAAGTTTAAAGCTCTGCCCCTCCTCCGCCGCCATGTACCCCGGCTTCGTGTCAAGGGAGAAGCCGCTTTCCCTCCCTCAGGGAGATTTGTCTTGCCCGGGCGCTGTGGTGTAAAGGGAGAGACAGGTGAAGGCTTTGGTTTCACCTCCACCCCAAGTTCCATTCTCACAGGAAACCCTCATGGGTCCATTTGTCTAGGATGCCACCTCAGCCACCCAGGCGCAGGAGAAACATGAGGTGTTTCCTCTCCCCAGCTGTGAGGGAATATGGCGGCTCCTCCCTGTCCTGGCTCCCGCCTGCCCTGACTAGGCCTGTCCTGGGGACACCTGGCCATGGTGTCCCCTACAAGTGGGTACAGGGACAGGGATAGGGACAGGTACAATGGGTTCCTCATGTGGGGTTTGAGTGGGACAGGGAGGAGGGAAGAGGGACCAGGCCGTGAGGAATGGCAGCCAGGCAGGCTTGAGGAGGGAAGGAGAATGAAAGGGAGAGAGGGAGGAAGGGAGAATCCACTTCCAATGAAGTCACTCTGAGGTTATACCCATTTAATAACTGTAGATTGATATGCTTCAGACCCATTTTTGAGCTCAAGACCCCTTTTTGAAAATACGAGCAGCCTGAAAACTTTTATTCCTTATTCTGGCTGCAGGAGTGACAACTTTGTGATGGAGCTGGAGCCACCATGACTAGTCCTGTCCTGGGGACACCTCGCCATGATGTCCCCTGAAGTGGGTGCAGGGACACAGGGATAGGGACGGGTACAATGGGCTACTATTGTGAGGTTTGAGCTGGGACAGGGAGCGGGGAAGAGGGAGCAGGTGCTGAGGAATGGCAGCCAGGCAGGCTGAGGAGGGAAGGAGAATGAGAAGAATAAAGGGAGGGAGGGAGGGAGGGAAGGAAAAGAGAAGAGAAGGGAGAGAAGGAGGGAGAATCCACCTCCAATGAAGTCACTCTGAGGTTATACCCATTTAATAACTGTAGATTGATATGCTTCAGACCCATTTTTGAGCTCAAGGCCCCTTTTTGAAGGTATGAGCAGCCTGAAATTCCTTATTCTAGCTGCAGGAGTGACAACCTTGCAATGCAACTGGAGCCACCTTGCCAAGGCAAATAAAGTTTGGAAGTCAGGTTTCCATCCCATTCTGAGTGTGTCCATCACACATACCTCCTGCGGCGCCTGGTACCCAAGTGGAGAGACTGGCATCAATCCTGGCAGCGTCAGCCTTTGCTCATCAGTAATGCACACCCCATGGAGGTGATGGTTTCAGTTTCCAAACCCTGCCTGCCATTTGCAGATTAGTTTCCTCTTCATTCTCCATTGTCCCGTCTCATCTTTTTACTGGGTCCACGTTCAGGTTACATTTTGACTACCTGTGTACTTCTCAGTCCTTGCCAGTGGAAACAGCTTTGCAAGCCCTTTCATGGCACTTGAGAGCAACCATCATGCTTACCAGATGATGATTGTGGTTATTTAATTATTAAATCCCACTTGTTGTTAATTCCTTTTGGAACTCTGCTGTTAGGTGTCTTGTAAAATGTATCACCTGGATGTGATCCAGCCACTAAACACATAGAATGATCTGTCTTGGAAGGAATCTTTAAAATAATCAAGTCCAACTATCAACCTAACACTGCCAAAGCTGCCACTAAACCATGTCCCTATTAGGTTCAAAAAAGACACTTGATCTATTGCAAAAGAAGTGGCATGTTAACCAAGCAAATCTAAAATGGGTTCATTTGTGGTAGATTTGAAGATTCAGAGAAAAAAATGAAATAATGATGGTTGCTGAATCAATATATTGTAACATAATTCATAGAGTATGGTTTGGTTTGGAAGGAACCTTAAAAATCTTCTAGTTTCAACCCCCCTGATATGGGCAGGGACACCTCCCACTAGACCAGGTTGCTCAGTGCCTCATCCAGCCTGGCCTTAAACATCTCGAAGGAGACTGCATCCACAGTCTCTCTGGGCATCCTGTACCAGTGTCTCACCACCCTCACAGTAAAGAATTTCTTTCTTCTCTCCAGCCTAAATCTCCCCTCTTCCAGTTTGCATCCATTACTCCTAGTCCTGCCATACTAGGAAACAAAGGCAATTCATCTGGTTACCTTTTGTAGCACTATTTAAAAGTTCTTTTCAAAGTGCTTATTTTGGTGGTCTTCAACCTGTCGTGCTACCCTTTTTTTTTATTCTCAGTATAGGACGATCAGCATAAAATATGTTCGGGTTTACCTGTAGGAATTTGAATCCCAATGTTGTCTTCACATCCTGGATGGAAAATAGGATCATAGAATCATAGAATAGTTTGAGTTGGAAGGGACCTTAAAGATCATCGGGTTCCAACCCCCCCTGCCATGGGCAGGGGCACCTCCCACTACACCAGGCTGCTCAGTGCCTTGTCCAGCCTGGTCTTGAACACCTCCAGAGAGGGGGCATCCACAACCTCTCTGGGCAACCTGTTCCAGTGTTTCACCACCCTCACTGTAAAGAATTTCTTTCTTATGTCAAGTCTAAATCTACCCCCTTCCAATTTACATCCATTGTTTCTAGTCCTCCCATCCGATATCATATTAAAAAGTCCTTCCCCTGCCTTTCTGTAGGACGCTTGGCAATTAAAAAAATTATACTGACACGACGTTTTTGCACATGTTAAAGAAGCGATTATTCGCTCTACCGTAAGGAATCGCCCTGTTGGGCTGACCAAGGGTCTGGTGTGAAGCACCCTGTGTCGGGATAAGGCAGGGAAGTGGAAGTTCACCCTCTGCTGGGCTCAGATCTTATAATTGGAATATCTTGAGCGCTATCTGCTGCTGGCAGGCGGGATTGCCCGCAGGAGCTGAGCGGAGATTTCACTTCTTCATGACGAATTGCATTATGCAGCGGGGCGAAAAGACTGTTATGCAATTAGTCAGAATTACTTCGACTGAATTTGGATGGAACATATAGATAGGTCTTTTTTTTTTTAAAAAGAGAAGCTGCGCTCCACCACGTTTGAGGGAAGCTGAATTTCTGTAATTGGCTTTTAATGGAACAATTGTGTTTGAAACTAAAGCACTGGAGTTCTATCCTATTAAACACAAACAGTCTCGATTTAAATGGCATTAACTTTGTCACACCAGCTACCAGAAGCTGGCCTTAAATCATACTTTTTTTCATGATCAACTAGCAGTAACTGTTTGTAAAGCCCTTTGAAGATGCAAAGCACCGTGCACAATAGGAGATAAGTAGTATTATTGTTACTTCCCAGAAAAGTCACAGCAGCGGTGGTTAAGAACAGAATGCAAAGCCTAAGCTTTGCTTTTCCTTGCTTTGGCGTGTTACTATGATCTTTGTATGTAATTTAAATGGTGAAGAGGGAATTTTCTGGTCCAATTTTAAGAAAGAAACAGCTGGTTCATCTCAGGAAAGAAATTGTATATTGCAGGGGTAATGCTAATCTCTCTAGATATGGATTAATAAGCCAGACTTGAAAAAGCTCAACTAAGAGCTCAGGGTCCTACTAAAGTATCTTGCCTACTGCAAGACAGTGAAAAATATGCTGGACAAGGCACTGGGCAGCCTGATCTAGTGGGAGGTGTCCCTGCCTATGGCAGGGGGGTTGGAACTTGATGGTCTTCAAGGTCCCTTCCAACCCGAACTATTCAACGATTCTATCTGATGAACACAATATCTCTAATGCTTGTGCATATTAGTAATTTTTATTTCTTTATCAAGCAATTTATAAAGATGAGAAGTAAAATCTGTGGTCTAGAAACAAAACTGGCTGTAATTCAATCTCAGTCCAGTTTTCATTCCTCTGCATTAACACCGACCTCAACCTTGGCTCGTCTTTGTCCTGAGAACCCTCACTGTTGCTGAATATTGGGAACACTGGACTGGAAAGAGCTGCCTGTGTCATTCACTCCACTTCACTTGACTGCAGACAGTGAAGTGTAGGTTATTTTGGGAAACTCTTCAAGGCCCATCTTAAATCAGCCAGTTGGGAGAGGTGGGAGTCTCATGCTGTGTCAGGAAACTCTTCCAAAAATTCACTCCTTTGGCATTGTGACTGCCTTTCAACTTCTAGTTTCCACGTCTACTGTACTTAGCATCTGATTTTATAAACACATGTCCTTTTGCAGTCATGAACTTTATCTTAATGAGCTCTTCTTCCTCCTTCTGTCATTTAGCACAAAAAATTTATGAAGTAGAGATCCCCTTTCAAATTTCATGTGAGCCAGGCAGTCTCTCTTGGGCAATAACACTGTTTCCTGTGTTAGAATAGTAAAACTTTTATTTTTGTAATTCCCATTAGAATTAATATTTTTTGAATGTTCATGAACATCCAAATTTAAATATTTATCATGTGATTCTGCTAAGAAACCCCTCTGACTTAATATTATGAAAAAAAATAAGCACAGAGCAGTGCTAAGATGATGACTCTGACTTGAGAGATCAGGATTTGCTATTGCATTCATCTAGTATTGAAAAAAATACTGTGATCTTTGGTTCAATAAACTCTTCCAAATCTACTTCCCTTTCACTTTTATTACACTTCTAAGTTGTAATCTCTTATATAAAAAGATGCAGTTTTTTTCCTATCAGCTTTCCTATGGGGAGTGCCAAGAAAAAAAATCTGTTGTAGAACATGGAGTTTTAACTAGTCAGAGAGATAAATAACTTAGAGGGATGATAACATGAATTTTTTTTCAAAGACAGAGAAAAACATGTCTTCATCATCCTTCAACAGGTCCCACATGGTTTTTAAAAAGATAGTTTCTCTGGCCAAATTGACCAAAGTGGGTAGCTCTTTAATTACACTATTTCCAACATTGAATTGCTCATTAAGACATTTTGCTCTGTGTCTGTTTTCACATTGTTTATCAGCAAATGTCAGATTGCATTACTTCCTTTTTTTATTGTTCTAAATCTTCCCAAGCTAGACTACAGCACATGTCCCAATGGCCTTTGGTACATCACCAGATAAAATTCATCCAGAACATGCCTTGTGTAATCAGAACAATTACAGCAGGTTGACAAAGCTAAACACGTAATAAGTTGGTTCTGAAAATGAGCACAAATTCTTTGTTTTCCTTATCATCTTCCACAATGCCAAAGCAATTATTCACAAGACATTTTTTTTTTTTTATATCCCAGGGAAACTGGGAATCTTTTGAGTTTGTGTTTCCCAGATTCTGTCTGTCAACTTGTCATCAGGCAGCTGAGGTGAAGAGTGAGCACAGTTCCTTCTGCTGATTTCCTGTACTCAGTGCTGCAGGGGGTGAAGGGATTACAGCCCTGCTGCTGCTAAATATGTTAGAGGTATAATAGACCATTGCATCCTGTACTTAGTTATTAATTTGTGAGTTCAAACTTATAAATGTACCTTATTTCTGCATCATAAATCAGAACCCACCTTTGACACTGAATATAAAATTTTGCAGTTTAAATAGTAAGGCTAAATCTTCCCTCCCCATTTAAAATCCTTAACATCTAGTAAGGAAATTGTTTTTCACCATAAAGTTGACTGTGGAATTCAGCACTTTATTTTCAGCACCAAAAATGGTATTCCCCATAGTCACTAATTTTTTTTCTTTTAAAGTTTCCTGTATCTCCTTTAGTGTGTTATTTTGAGTCTCCTGTCCTTTTTCAGACTGCTGTATTCACTTGTAAATTGTGGCCCAGCTGGGTTCATAGAACTGGAGAAGGAAGGAAGTGCTTAGGGAAGAGTAGTTCAGGAGTGGGGAAACCAATAAAAGCCTCTTATTTTTTATTTAGAATCCAGAACAGAAATCCTGAGGAACTTTGGATGAAACTATGTTTTGCCATGATGGAGAAAAGGCTTCCTCTTTAAGGATGAAGACAATAAAGAAAGGCAGACTTGAACTTCCAGCAGTTATTTTGGAGAACTGGCAAAGCCTGCTGTGAAGGTTTGTACCTGAAACAAAGTACTTTAGGTTGTTGCTCTTTGTTTCGTGTTTGCTGGGGTTTTGTTTGAAAATTCAGTGATCTCTGGAGACCAGGTGCTTGGAATCCAAACAAATGTGCAGAAAAGGAAGCCAGTCTGGGAGAAATAGTTTGTTTGTTGGATCAGAAGCCCAGGGGCACAGCCATGGGTCTGCAATTAAGTTTGCCACATGTTCCAATCGTTGGTATTTAACTTTGGCTCTTGTTCTGAAAACACATCTCAATAAAGGCAAGCTGCCTAAAAATGGTGCACTGAGAGCAGCTGGCTTATCTAGGGAGAGCAGCAATAATTTATGAGTGACCCATTAACATTTCCTACATAAGGTCATCCTGCAATTCGTTCTTTGTGGACCTCAGATTTCACTCTGCCACTCAGCCAGGAGGACAGATACCTGGATGAACATTGAAACTATGGATGTTATATCATCTTTGAGAGATCTGGAACGGACTGAGATTCCTCTGCTCTGGGAAGTGTGGTAGCAATTAGTTGACAATAGCTTTGAGGTCAGAGGAGTCTAAAATTGCATCATTGGGTATGCTCAGACATCATCCCTCTACTCCCAGGGAGACAGCAGTAAAAGTGGTGTGACTGGAAGATGAGGAATGGAGTGTTCCTGCTGGTGGCTCTGAAGAGGTTTTCTTTCACTTACAGCAGGAAGAGGCATATATATGTCCTCTTACATTCATTTTTATCCACTGACTCTTTGACAAAACCTATCACACTCTCATTTTTCTTGCTTGCAGAGTTCTGTCATTTTTTTACGGCTGTAAAACTAAGTTGAAAAGACCCATGAAAGCCTCTGCCACCTTTATAAGTCTCAGAATTAGGGAAAGAAAGGCTTGGCAGATTAATTTGCCTTTTCTTTTGAGAGTGGAATTCGGAGGGAGGAAGAAAAGAAAATGCCCGTGTGGATGATAAGAGTTGGGTTTCTCAAATCAGAAGACATTCTTGCTGAAATTAAAACCCTGGCATCCCATCCTTCTTTGATGTGATGCTTAGTGGAAGCAAGTAGGACTGTAACTTTTCAATCAGCAAATATCATCAATAAAGTAATGAATTGAGGGAAATAAGCTTTGTAGGACTGAATAATTCACACAAGATAGCTTGGGATTTCCTGCAATTCTGCAGTTCCCTCCATAGTCTCAGATCCCATAAGGCATGTTGTAGCCAGATTGTGAATAGTTAAGTGAAGCAAGAAGAAATCCCCAATAGAGAGTTTCCTCCTGAAAGGCTTCCAGCTTAAAATTCATTTTATGAGTAAAAAAATCATTGGTATAAACATATATAACATGTCTTGCCCTCGGCAGTGGTGTTTCCAGTCATTTCAAAGCAATAGTAGACAAAAGTTTAGGCAGGTGGAATCTGACATCTATAGATTGCTTCAAAGTTTTTCCAGTGAACTCTTAGGCTGCGAGAAAATCTTGTTTAGTAATTGCAATTTCTACAAGCTTACAGAACTTGTAAGAATTTTCTAGAAATTCTAGTTAATTTTCTAGGAAGATCAATATTTAAGATGAAATCTGTTTGTGCTAGTGCTTAATACAATGCTTCTGGCAAGACAAAGCTTGCTGTAAGGAATGGAAAGATGGTGGGATGTTAAAAGAAGGAAAAAAATGTCTTATATCTACAGTATTTCTAATTTCTTTCCTCTCTTCACATCAATTGGAGGGGATTTGAAAACATTTAACTACTTTTACTGCAAGCTGTTGTTAGCAGCTCTTTGTGTGTGGGAATAAAAACTGTCCAAGAGCAGACATGTGCCTGTGCCAATTAGGTTTGCTCAGTGGCTTTTGACCTGTTGTCCTGAGGTTGATGTGTTTCTTTTCAGGGATCAAGAATAATTGGGAGAAACATGCAAATGATAAACTGATTTAATCTTAGAATCACAGAATGGTTTAGGTTGGAAGATCATCTTGTTCCAAGCCCTCTGCCATGAGCAGGGTCACCTCCCACTAGAACAGGTTGCCCAATACTTCATCCAGCTTGCCCTTAAACACCTCCAGGAAAGGGGGCATCCACAACCTCTCTGGGCAACTTGTTCCAGTGTCTCACCATCCTCACAGTAAAGAACTTCTTTCTTATGTCCAGCCTGAATCTCCTCTCTTCCAGTTTGCATCCATTACTCCTAGTCCTGCTATCCTGGACCCTATTAAGAAGTCCTACCCTTGCCTTACGGCAGGTTCCCTTCAGGTATTGAGAAGCTACTATGAGGTCCTCGTTGAGCCTTCTCTTCTCCAGGCTGAACAACCCCAACTCCTTCAACCTGTCCTCACAAGGGAGTTGCTTGAGCCCTTTGATCACCTTCATGTCCCTCCTCTGGACCTGCTCCAACAGCTCAATATCCTTCTTATGTGAGTGCTCCAGAACTGGACACAGTCCTCCACTTGGAGTTTCACAGGGGTTTACATCTACAGTATTGAGGTATTGAACATTTTAAAAGTCCTGCCAAGGATTGAGTTATTCAGCTTAATAAAGCAGTGGGTTTATGCAGCTAGATGTGATTACACAGTAAGATATGGAAATGTCTTCATCTCACAAGAGAGACAGAGTGCCGTGTGTGGGGCTGTTACATCCATTATGCCCTTTTGTTTCTTCCTGTGCTTTTCCTGCAGAGTCACATCTGGCATGTCTTGCACGGGCTGGTTGTACACAGCAACCTTTTCTAGGCTGATGCGTTCCCAGGGTGTGTAGGTTCTTCCCTGTGAGGGCTGACAGTGGTTTATCCTGCATTGCTCCTCAGGGCAGAGATGGTTAGCTAGTGCCTCGTTTCCTTCCATTTGTGACTGCCTAATGAGACTCAAAATATGATCCGTCACTCTATGGTTTGTGTTCAGTATTAAAAGAAAATCACTAACTGTAGGCAGGAGGTCATTCAGCACAGCTTTTGATATTTCGGCATTAAACCTCAAGCCAAACATTACAGGCACTGAACCATCTGCAGGCATAAGTAGGCTTATTGTTACTTAACTTCTTAGTACAACTGGAGAGGTCTGTTACGTGCTTGTATGTGCTTTTGTGTGAGCAGTGCTCCTAAACAATGAATCCTCCGCTGCTGTCACTGCTGTGCTAGAGTTGAATGAGATGCAAAGAGGTTCTTTTATGTTGTTAAGTGTGTGTTGTTGCTGTTTGTTCCCTCCCAGTGACGTGATCTGACAATAAGAGATGGCTCTTCATAAGGTGATGTCAATAGTTTGTTTTCAGAATTAACCTGTCGTACCTGTAACCCTCCTCCCAGCGGTTACAAATCCCGGACCCAGCTTGCTCACAGCATGGTGTGTGACCCCGGCTCAGACTTCTGAAGAACCCGTTAAACTGATAGAAAGAGCTGTAAAAGCCTGCACAGAGCCTTTCGAAACTAGAAAGGTGAAACTGCAGAGATAAGGTTGGTGAGAAGGGGATGGTTGACAGCTCAAGGATTCTAGGGGAAAAACAAAGACGGAAAGATACAATCCTAAGGAGACAACAAGGAGACCGAGGATGGCAACTCTGCAGCACTGAGCAAACTTTTTCACTGCGAGGGTAGCAGAACACTAGCACAGAGAGGGGGGGTTCTCCTTTTCTGAAGACATTCAAAACCTACCTGGATGCTTTCTTGTGTGACCTGATCTAGGAGTTCCTGCTCTGGCAGGGGGATTGGACAAGATGATCTCTTGAGATCCCTTTCAGTCGCTGACATTCTGTGATTCTGTGATCAGCCAGTCAATCGGACAAACAGAGAAAAGCTTCCTCGTGGCACTTGTCTGGCTGGTGCATGTTGGTTTCATGTCATCTCTGGAGCAGAAAACTTCTCAGCCATTGGACTAGCAGCTCATTTTAATCTCATCGATCATTTCTGTGTATTGAACAATAACGTCTGCACTTTTACATGGTATGTACCCTACTTCCAGCATCAATTTGTGCTTGGTAGAAGTTGCCTCAAGTGACCCCGAGCAGGAGTGCTCAATATTCAAGAATTTCCAGAGGAAATGACATCAAATCATGCCTCAGGTTTGCCTGAGCTCAGTTCATATCCTCATTTGATTATATGTTCACCTCTTTTATCCCTTTTCTTTTTCTACTTCCCCTTCAGGATGAGGCCAGGTTATGAAAATCATCCTCAGACCTTTTGTGTTTAGGTTTTTGAAGTTCAGCTGGAGTTTCACCAGAGTGTCACTCGTGCATCACAGCTGGCTCCTTTAGCTGTACTGCCTCTTTGTATAATATTATATACATAGTTATTTATATATACATATCTTTATATAAGAATATGTCTTCTATTTATCTATCTATGAGGAATCTTCTCTGCTATATCTGCTCTGCTATATGACTCTATAATATGATAGATTCTATAATATTCTATAATGATGATTCTATAATATTTTGGCTATCTATAACACTGAATATTATTAACTAACTCTACAGAACAATATTATATTTCTGAAATCATATCCATTAGAGCTCCAGTTCTGATGAAGCAGATTTTATCTATAGTCTTTTTGTGCTGTGATGTGTTACAACAGAGGTTAACATGGGCTATAATGTGAAGAGACAGAAAGCTGGCTTGTACCTTTAGAGACAGCTGTGAATTCTTACATGCCTACTCATGCACTATTAACAGTATTTAAATATATAATGACATAAGATCCTGTTGCCCCTCTTTTAACCTTATCTTAGTCAGAGAAGATTCCTCCTTTCCCCCAATATTATGATACATCAAACTTACCAAGACCCAAAGAAACAGGGGAGGAAACACCGGAAAAGAAAAGTTGGGGAGGAAATAAATAAAGTTCAAGGCAAGAAGGAAAAAGAGGTCATAAAAAAGAAATCGGAGGATAAGAAGAGTATTTCTCAAAGAGATAAAGGATTGTGTCATCAGTTGCCATGATAAATATATGTTGTGCTCAGAAATTGAGAAGCAGGTAGGATGGATTAGGGCAGACTAAGTGGAAGATCTGTTGTCCTGTGTTTGCAGTGTTAGGTTGATGCAGACCTTTTATTGCTGTTTGTCACTATAATTGTAACCATTTAAATTGCTATTACCTTCGGGGTTTTAAATGCCATCATTGNAGGTTGATGCAGACCTTTTATTGCTGTCACTATAATTGTAACCATTTAAATTGCTATTACCTTCCGGGTTTTAAATGCCATCATTGTTTTACTCCATTTATAATCCATATCAGTACAAAGGATTTCTACATCTTTCCTTTTGCTTCATCTGTTTCAAGTCACTGAATTTCAAAGGCATATTGAAATTTGGGCTTTTTTGAGATAGTCTGTGCCAGTAATTGCCTGGTGATGCTCTCCATGAATGAGCAGCTGGTTGCAGCTTCTGCTTTTTGACAGGTGGACTTGAAGAGACTAAATACTAAATACCCTGGGAGCTGCAAGGAGAAGCTTGCTCCTCTTGATGGGGACTGAGAGTCCTGGGGCAGCCAGAGCTGGGTTGGGAGAGGCACTGATCTAGGTGCCTGGACCTCAGAGGCTTGGAAGCCCCTGGAGCTTTGACACATGAGGCCATCAAGAACATAAGCTTCACAGCCAGTGTCTCCAGCAATTCTGCTCACTCTTGCTATCATATCCCTGGTGTGGGACCACACTTAGAAGCTCAAACCAAGTGGGCTTGTTGCTTTAAAAAAAATCTATATGCTTTTACAAGTCCCTCCTGAGGCCTTGCTTTATTACAATCAATTGTGTGTGTTGTAATGTAAGAATACTATGCTGTCTGAGAAAAGTTTTTTCTTCTACCACAGTGCTGAAGGAGCTGCTACTTGCAATGTGGAAAAAGTGGAATTTTAGGTGCTTCTGAGGGACAGAAGAAGGCTAATGAGATTGCAATGAGGTAAGATAAAACCACTGACAAGCACAAAATGATTCTTGTTTCCTTAATGTGTATTTTGAAGCAGCCAGATCATCGTGGCTATAGCCATGACACAGGGATGCATGAGCTGGGTGGTGTTTCTTTGCTCTTTTATAAGGTTTACAATCAAATATTCTCTTAAGTTGCTACACTAGAAAGGGAAAAAGGACATATGCAGGCTCCTACCTTCTAGGGTGGCAAAGGATCCATGAGGAGGCTGGGAAACTGTGAAAACTTATAAATACATCCAAAACTTCCTGACCTGAAAGAACTGCATCACATGAATTGAAAGAGAAGAGAGAGAAGTTCACTGTTGGTGTGTTGCACACAGCATTTCACATAACTGCTCATAGAAGCAAACCATAGATTGGAACTGCAAATAGTCACTCTCATTATCTTCAGGTCTTATTGATTTTGAAAATGCAAAGAATTGTGAATTTAGGATGACTGAAATCTGTACATGCTGCTTACTCGTGTTTCTATTAAAATTACCATAAGGAAAACTATGAAAGGAGTAAAATTTTGGAGTTCATTATTTAAATTGGGCTCATAAGTATATTTCTGCTGCCTTTTATAAAAATAGGAAAGGTAGAAACTTTAAAAAGTGTTTGTGCATTGTTTGATAGCAGGGAAATATTAGCTATGCTCAAGAATTCTGAAGGTGCAGGGACACAAGAGCTGTTTTTGTTGCTAGAAATGATGTCCTGAACTGCAGACAAAGAGCTGGAATTTTAAATGTACAACCCTTTCTGAGCATCTCTACCAAGAGATTTCTTTGTCCAGCTTATCTCTGCTTTCCAGAAATCTTTTAATTTCTGCAAAACATTACGTTTGGAAAAAAAAAAACAAACCTAAAAAAACAAACCAAACCACACATCAACAAAAGCACAAAACCAAACCAAGAATCTAGGAAAACTTCACTCTTTGACTCAGCCTTTGAAGGACTTCGAAGAGATGTGATTATTTTGCCGTCAGAGAATATGTAGGAAAGTGTGATTAAAAAGAGACAATTGTTTCTTTTTCGAAGTTTCTTTCCCCTTTAGGCCTTTTTGCGGAGCTCGTAGCAGCTAAACAGCTACATGCTGCCATCTAATGGCCAAAAGCACAATAGGTCCCTTGAAACAAATAAATACTATCAAATTCATCTCATAGCTTTTCCTTCAGATTGATAGGCTGTAGAAGACAATCCAGGAATTGAAAGACAGAGTCGAGCAAAGCCAGAAATATGCTCAGAATCAGAAAACTGAGATGACAATGAGTGAAACGAGGGCTATAAATCACAGTAGTACGGACAACAGTGTGCATCATGTAAAAATTAGAGGGAAAATGTGGGAGTAAACAAGCTGTCTCGTTCTGAATAAGTTTCATCTCTTTCCCAACACTCTGAAAATGAGAGAAATATGGAGCTTTTCCCTCAAGTGAAGTACCAGAGATTGAAACAGTCCTACAAATCTGAAAGTTAACGATTGTGCAGCCAAGGGGGAGCATTGTGTGAACATGTGCAGTGAACAGTGCTCAGCCTGAAAGAGATTCAGAAGCAAAAATGACATTTGTAATGTCCTCTGAACTCATCTAACTTCACATCCTCCAATGAGTGATGTGACTTTCCACTTTTAACTCTCTCTCTGTGTCTCTCAGGACCCGCTCTGTAAGGAATGAGGGTTTGTTTATGTGCAGTCAACACATCATCGGGGGAGAATATATAAGCAACAAGCATCCTTCAGTGCTTTTAATGAATTGTTCTGAAAACTGTTTTGCAGGGCATGATGTGTTTTGCTTTCCTAGACAGCTGCACAAGGTGCTAAGAGGGGGCATGAAGTGGAAAGACAGTACTATGTTCCTCTGAATGTTTCCTGCTAAATTTTCCTAAATATTTTGTCTATGAATGAAAAAAAGAATGTATACAATTTTGCCTTCATTCCCATGGAACTGGCACTTTTATAAACTTGATCATATGTCAAAGTGAGGTTGATCTGTTTATGACCAATATACCTGTTTATGATCTGTTGATGTTTTTGTGTTTGTAGAAGAGGTAACCCTCTTCAAACTGCAGAAACATCTAGAGTCTCTTAATTTTTTAAACACTTTTTAAATTCTTAAGGAAGGAAATGGTATGATCACACCAAAGCATCTCATCTGAGCCCCTATCTTCATTGTGTACAAACTGTTCCTCCACTTGTTTCCCATCAGGCCTTCCCAAGCATCTCAATTTCTTGTTCAATAAATCACCTTCTTCCATTTCCCAGCTTCGCATGATCTATCCATCTTGTAGACGAATAGCTTTTTTTCATGTCTATGAAACAAACATTTTCCTAAAGCAGTTTAAATTCTCCATGTTCAGTTAAAACTTTGTCATCATGCAGTTCCCATTTTGTCCTGTTTATGTGGCATAACTGGGTTTAGAGTCTTCCTTATGCAATATGAATGTGTGTTTTTGAATGAACACATGGAATGCTGAGGCAGATCCTCTTATTATTTGAAACAGTGAGTTTCTTTGCTAAAACTTAGAATTCTGAGGAAAGAAAATCTACCAAAAAAGAAGGCAAGAACTTCAATGAGTAAACTTCAGTGTTTCTTTTTCCTGTCTCATTGAGAACATCAACAGAGACACAAAATGTGACTTGGAGAGTAATAGATAATATTTGTTTGGATAATATTTGTTTGGACAGAGGAGTCTAAATGGTGGCAACTGTGGGGTAAAAAGACCAAGCAACCAAGAGACTCTTTTCCTTCTCTACCACTTTGTCTCCTTGCTTTTCCTCCTACTATAACCTGTTAGAGCACCTCTTGTAAAGTTCATCACTTTATTTGGATTTTGAAGGTGAGGGTGAGGGCACGTGTATCTATTCCTCCTTTTTTTGATTTTGAGTAGAGTCCAAAATAGGATGGCACCTGTTTTCTAGGTCTGAATGGGCTGCACTCCAAGTTGATGGAAATGTTGTGAACAGCTGATCTTGAAGCAAGGCCTGTCAGAACAGTCATAGTTCACAGCCTTAAGCCCATGTTTAGCACCAAACAAATAATAATGTTCTGATATACCCAGCAACAAAAAACCCTCTTGTTTTCTTTCTGTTGCTTTCTCTTGAAATTTTGTTGTGGATCATGTCAAATGCTGCTGCTTTCCAATTCAGAAAGGATGCTCTACAGCCATAAAATCAAGCCTTGAATCTGAATTTGCCCTACACATGAATCCAGATCTGATTGCTGCCTCCTGAGACCATTTCTATTGAGCAAAAGTGGTAGAAGATGGCATATGAAAAAAGACAAAAATTGGTACTAAATTAGCCTGTGACTGAAGAAAATTCCAAAAGAAGTTAAACCCAAAGCCTTAGAGGGATATATAAAATTTTTATGGCTCTCCTGTATGGCAAGACTTTTGAAAACCTTGCCATAAGGTACAGTTTTCAGGCAGTCTAGAAACATTTAAGGTTTTAATGCTCCCCTGGATGATTTCAACACAACATTGTTCTGTATTAGAACCTGTGTTCTCTCATGTAGAGTATTTCCTCAGTTGTTTTTTTTTTATCATGGTCTGGTGGAAAAACATAGGAGATGGTGAAGATTTTGTAGAAGTGTTGCAATCCTGTCTGATTTTTATAGTCAGTCTCTTTGGATACTGGGTTGGTGGGTCATCTCTTGTAACAAAGTAAGGTCCTTTTATGCTTTTAATCAGGTTTCAAGCTGAGAGTTTGGTTAAATTTATGGGGCAGAGTATTTTATTGACAGAAGAGCTTGCCAGGCCTCTTTGGCAATGCTCTCTTTTCACTTAAAGACCTTGGTGTAAATCTTTTTAATGTTTCAGCTGCAAAAAATTTCAGAGAATCCTTCCCCACATCTTACCATTGCACTATCATCTGTGTAAATCATCTTGCTTACTCATTCTCTTAGCTACTTTGGATTGTTAGTCTTAATGACAGGATTGCAGTAAATGTGGGGAAAAAGTATTTTAAACTGTCCTTAGTCCATAAAACTTGGATCATTTATAGTAAGTGGGAATTCATCTTGGTCTTTTAAGGAAAGGGAGAGGTCAGTCAGACCATCCCCACTCCACTGTGCACCCATATGATAAAGCACACCTCAGGGGAAAAATAGAAGGTGGAAATGTAAGTATTAAATGTTCTAAGACTTGGATAGAGCTAGTCTTTAAGTTATAAAATATGATTCAATAAGTACTGAGGGCTTTTTACTTGAACCTTTCCCGTACTTTACTTCGGTGTTGCATGATCTAGAGGAAGAGTTATTTTGGTGGCATGAAGTTTGCAGTGAATCATTTCAGAGTTCCCATTGTCATCATTCAGCAGTTCCTGAAATGTAAATGCTGTGGTTTTAAAGTCCTGAAGAGGCACTTTTCATTGTGTATCTTCTACTCGTGTGTTTGTTTTTAATGACTGTGACAATATGCAGGAAAATCTTCCAAGGTAAATGTAAATGTAGTTCTGGTGCAAAGAAATCTTCCAGTATCATTAGCATTTTTCTAGTTAAATCTTTATAAAAGCTTTTAGTGAGGGCAGAAAGGGTTCCTTGGGACCTTGTGCTGTATTAATATGGACTTCAACCACAGCATCTGTGCTTGCCAAGCTTCAGTGATATTGATAAACTGGAATGCATGATGAGACCTTAAATATTCTAAATCCAGGCTTTTCCTGTAATTTTTGAGATACAAAGCTCGACAGATTAAGAGTCAGCCACTTGAACTGCCAATACTTTGCCTATGAATTCTCTTTGAACTTTAAGGTTAATGTTGGATTACCTGAAAACATAAGTACTGCTGCAGTGTGCAGGTCTCATTCCAAACAATTAAATTAGAAGAACTTTGCAGAGTTCAAAGCAAGGCGTAAGTATATAGGATCTTGTCATCATTCATGAACATAACGTGGTTTAGGTATTTTTAATCTATAAGTTTTTAATGTGTTTTTTTGTATTTTTAAGTATTGGACTAGGAGATTGTGTGTTTTTTTGTTTTGTTTTAGTTTGGTTTTTTTTAATAAGTGAAATTTATAACACATTTGAGGATCGATTCCTGCCATTCCTTCAGGCATTTCTTCCATTTCACACAATGACTTACCCCCCAGGCTCTTTCCAACCTGATGCCAAACCCATTTAAACTCTTATTTTTATTGTGCTTAGTTTCAATAGAAAGAGAGAATCATGGCAATGGTTTGAAGTGAGTAGAATATAAAAACCACACTGTTATGCCTGCTATGTAGAAGAGTCAGGATGCTTTGGGAATACTCCTGTACCTTATGGTGGATTTGTGAAGCAGTGCAGTGTGCTGCTTTGCTCTTAGAATCACAGAATCATGGAGCTGGAAGGGACCTTCAAAGGCCGTCTAGTCCAGCCCCCTGCAATGAGCAGGGACATCCTGAACTAGATGAGGTTGCTCCAGAACCTCAGGCCTGGCCTTGAAGGTCTCCAGGAATGAGGCTTTCACCACTTCTCTGGGCAACTTATTCCAGTGTCTCAGCACCCTCATGGTGAGTCTTCTGAACTCACATTTCTATTTTGCTGTTCTGTGACATCAAAATCAACAGGCCTAACCATTCCCAAATGGAACAAAACAGCAAGTAGACCACATTCCTTAAACAAGCTGCCCTCTTTTGGGAAAGGGCAAAACCTGTTATGATCAGAAGCTGTGCATAGCATGTGTTCTGCTGAAGAGGTTTGGCAGGGTTTCTCATTCCCCCATAATTTATATAAACTCTGGTCACACTAAAGGAGAGGTAAACGCTGGGTAAATATCTTTATTGAATTTCAACCTGGATTATGAGTAATGATTTTGAAGTGTTACAACTCTGCTGACAACATATGCATTTCCAAATGGCTTGTTCCTAGTTTGCTTTATTTAGTATCCTTGTGAATAGTTTTTTTATTATTATTATTGATTTTTGTTGCTGTGTTTTCTTACAAGATTTGCTAGATGTACTAGAGGTGTCCTTTGTACAACTTAATTTTCTTTTATTGTCTCCCTTAGGACACTGTTATCCTTTGAATAAGTACAGTGCTCTCCTTCTCCTATTTTCTCCTGTATTCATTCCATACTCTTTATTTCTATCTGAACAACAAGACTGGTCAGGAAGTTCAGAATTACGACTCCATTTTACCTTCTCTTCTGTGCCTAAATGTATTGCTGCTAATACCATCTTGGGGTGTATTTTATGAAATGAGAGAGAATTGCATCTTGACAAAACAGTAGGATCACATCACAATTCATGCACAAGGTCATGAACTGTGATGTGAAAACATCCTTCAACTCAAAAGAGACAACATCAAAAAGCTTGCAGTTAGAAGGGAGGAGGGAGGATATGGCAGAATTTGGATATGATGCCCACAAAGCAGGAAAAAACTCTTTGGAAGTTTATTCTTCTGGTGGATCTCTTCTCCTTTTCTACCTTTGTGTATCTTTCTATGAAGTCATGTTTCTACTTTCCACTTATTAAGAAAACCCCTTTAAAATGAAGTTATAATTCAATGATGCAAACAATTTTGCTTCAGTCGTGGCTAAAGAGAACAAAAGAATGTCTCTCTCAATTTGTTTATCCCAAAGGGATGGACTGTTTCTGCTGTGGTTTCAGGAAAAACAGATATTTAAATGGCGTATTTTCTACTGACCTGAAGAAGAAATGAAAAAAAAAAAAAAAAAACAAGAGCAAAAAAACCTTTAAGAAGCAGAGCAAGAAGAATTTTTCATCTTAATTTTATTTGTTCTCTACAGCTTTGACTGCTGGAAAGGGAAGAAAAAACATACCCAGGTTTGAGCTGGAGTAGGCATAAAAGAGAGAAGTGCTCATGCTTTCAAAAAACCCCAAAAGCAAGTGGAAAAGCTTCTTCTTAATGCAGGATGAGTTCTGCCTTAATTGCAAAGATGCAGAAACTGCAGAGCTGCTTGAAGTTGATGCATCACATAGAAGCAGAGTCAGACTGAGCTGTCACAAAGGCTCTTTGGTTTCAGTTTCATTGTTTCCTAAAGTAAACCAGATTTATTTGCTCAGACTTGATTGTATGCTGCTAGTCCTGGATTAAGCCATGAGCTCTTCACTCTACTACAAAGATTTAATTGAGAAGCACTTTTAGTAAAACCTTTCCTATTCCTCTGCTTTGGTATTTGCTCAAACCCTTGATGTTTATTGCTTTATTATGCATTTGTGTTTGAACCAACAGCTTAGTGAGGCTCCATCTGCTCAGGGCTGGTGAGTTCAGGAGGATGGGAAGGATTCAGTTGCAGTGCTTGAAGAGCAGTAGATAACTTGGGTACTGTGGCCAACACTTCCTTCCCTCACTTCATAGCTCTGCAGATTAACTGACATTAATACAGGCATTCCCAGCTGCACAGGGAATATTACAGAAAACATGATGGCTCTGAGTTTGCCTTGTGTATGCTCATTTGCTTACAGATAGAGTATTACCCCTTCCCTTCCCTTCCCTT
>VZTY01008971.1:0-32586 GCA_013400935.1 Turnix velox
GTCCCTTCCAACCCAATGAATTCCAAATGGAATTCTATGATTCCATTTTTTTCCTTTTCTATGACAGAATATTCTCTCCTGCATCCCTTCCATTGCTTTCTCCTTAATCTTTATTCTCTTTTTACTCATTTTTTGGCTGCAGGCTCTTCCCCCGTTACCTGGAGACACTTGTAGGGGACATCCTGGCCCCCAACCTGCAGTGGCGTGCGGGCAGGACGGCAGCTGCCATCCGCACCTCAGCCCTGGCCAGTCTCTGGGCTCTGCTTCACGGGGATGTCCTCACACCACAAGAGGTGAATCCCTCCCTTCTCACCAAAAATACTTTGGCATCTCAGGCAGGAAGGCACAAATGCCTGGGGGGAGAGAAAATCTATGTTGTAAGGAATGTTTTCTGATGGATGCGTGGTTTTCATAGCTAAATTAATTTAAATTAAATTAATTTAATTGAGTGTTGGTAATTGGGAAGGTTGACAGTGGAGGAATAAGAGGCCTGAACTGTAGAACTCACCATCATTATAGGTCTTTACTCCAGCAACATGTCACGTCTGTGGCCGCACCCCAAGCACAGACACGGGCTGGGTGTCAGTGGCTTCAGTGCAGCTCTGAAGTGAAGGATTTGAGGGTGTCAGTGGAGGAGAAACTCCCCATGAGCCAGCAGTGTGTGCTTGTAGCTCAGAAGCCAACCCAGTCCTGGGCTGTGTCAAGAGAAGTGTGACCAGCAGGGCAAGGGAGGGGATTTTGCCCCTCTAACTGGGCTCTGGTGAGACCCCAACTGGAGTTACTGTGTCCAGTTCTGGAGCCCTCAACACAAGAAGGACATTGAGCTNTCTATAAACATGGAAAGGGTGAGTGTCAGGAGGATGGAGCCAGGATCTTCTCAGTGACCTCCAATGATAGGACAAGGGGCAATGGGTGCAGCTGGAACACAGAAGGTTCCACAGAAACCATTTGTCAGAATGAGGGTGGGAGAAGAGTGTCCCAGGCTGCCCAGAGAGGGTGTGGGGTCTCCTCTGGAGACATTCAAACCCCACCTGGACAACTTCCTGTGGGACCTGATCTGGGTGTTCCTGCTCCAGGAGCAGGTTGGACTAGATGATCTCTTGAGGTCACATCTAACCTCTGACATTCTGTGATTCTGTATGTGTGTGACTTAAAATGTTCATGGTCTTTATTGCCTTTATAGAAGACCTGAGTAGAACAAAGTGCTTGAACACTTGTGCCTGGTCCATAGTAAAGTCTCACACACAGAAAACACACCAGGGGCTGGTTTTGCTGCACCTTTTTTCTGATTCAGGTCCTCAGTGCCTATTTTTGTAGTAACATTTAAGCAATTAACAGCTTAAAATCACTAAAATCTTGAATTATGAGTATCTTGTCCTAAAAGCTTCTTCTCAGCACCAGAGCACCATCTGCTGGCACCCTTTCAGCCCCTATCCTCACTGCAGTGAAAACCTCACCAATGTTTATTTTTTTAAATGAAAAGAAAGTTAAAGCTTTTTAGAAGTTACATAAATAAATCTCATCTGTGTCTGCTCTGGTGTAGTCAATGAGGAGTTTTTAATCTCCCAGAAAAAAAAAACCCAGAGCTGGAGAGCTTGGGGAATTTTAGGTGAACTTCTACAGTTCACTTTTTATTCTTAAATCAGACTGGTGGGGGGTGTGAGCAATGCACAGGTTGTTTTAAGTGACTGAAATGCTGGTGTTTTTTCATGCATTTCTTTAATGAAATATATGGAAAGGCTGAAGGAGTTGGGGTTGTTGAGCCTGGAGAAGAGAAGACTTAGGGGGGACCTCAGAGGAGCTTCTCAATACCTGAAGGAAGGGGCTACAGAAAGGCTGGGGTAGGACTTTTGAATAGGGTCCAGGAGGGCAGGACTAGGAGCGATGGATGTAAATTGTACGAGGGGAGATTTAGGCTTTTAGAGAAGAAAGAAGTTCTTCACTGTGAGGGTGGTGAGACACTGGAAGAGGTTGCCCAGAGAGGCTGTGGATGCCTCCTCAATCCCTGGAGGTGTTTAAGGCCAGGCTGGATGAGGCACTGAGCAACCTGGTGTGGTGGGAGGTGTCCCTGCCTATGGCAGGGGGGTTGTATCTTGATGATCATGAAGGTCCCTTCAAACCCAAACCGTTGGAAGGCTGTAATTGTAGATCTCACAAGTGAAAGCTGGGCTGCTGCCCCAGATCCTGGCTGCCCTGGATGAGGACTCTAAGACAACTCGACTGCTGGCCTGTCAGATTGTTGGTGCTCTCCTGAAGGCCTGTGGGAAGCAGTTTGATGAAGATGACTTTACTAAGACTTACACAGGTGAGTGTGAGAGTGTAATTTGTTTTTTTCAATCAAGATCCGATGTTGAATAACTGTACTTGCTTTATTTACCCAAAGTGTTGTAGTTCCCTGAGTTTTGAAAGCAGGATCACATAGCATTCCTTAGGCAACCACAGGATTCATGGAGCAGGGTGTCCCCTAACCATGGATTCTCAGTAGCTTTTTGTGTGCCTCTGAATATTTTAGCAACAGAATTAAATAATAGTGATGCACTGTGTGCTGGCAGGAGCATCATAGAATGGTTTGGGTTGGAAGGGGCCTTCAAGATCATCCAGTCCCAACCCCCTGCCATGGGCAGGGACACCTCCCACCACACCAGGTTGCTCAGTGCCTCATCCAGCCTGGCCTTAAACGCCTCCAGGGATTGAGGGGGCATCCACAGCCTCTCTGGGCAACCTCTTCCAGTGTCTCACCACCCTCACAGCAAACAACTTCTTGCTTAGATCCACCCTAAATCTCCCCTCTTCCCATTTGCATCCATTCCTCCCAGTCCTGCCATTCTGGACCCTGTTCAAAAGTCCTACCCCAGCCTTCCTGGAACCCCCTTCCTTCAGCTCCTCAGCTCCTCTGAGGTCCCCCCTGAGCCTTCTCTTCTCCAGGCTCAACAACCCCAACTCCTTCAGCCTGTCCTCAGAAGGCAGTTGCTCCAGCCCTCTCAGCATCTTCATGTCCCTCCTCTGGACCTGCTCCAACAGCTCAATGTCCTTCTGTTGAGGGCTCCAGAACTGGACACAGTAACTCCAGTTGGGGTCTCACCAGAGCCCAGCAGAGGGGCAAAATCCCCTCCCTTGCCCTGCTGGCCACACTTCTCTTGATGCAGCCCAGGATTTGGTCATCCTTCTGGGCTGCAAGTGTTCACTGCTGGCTCATGTTGAGTTTGTCCTCCAAAAAATACATAAAACCTTGCACATCAGTGAGATATAATGGATGCAACAAGTGTTTCATGGCTTAATTGTTCTAGAGAATATCTAAACAAATACCCAACATTCATGGAACATGATGGAATGTGTGGAAGATGACTTCTTACCCATCACTCTTGACACCTTGCCACCTGTCTGCAATGCCACTGAAGGACCCATGGCAGGGGGGTTGGAACTAGATGATCTTTAAGGTCCCTTCCAACCCAAATCATTCTGTGATTCTATGACCCACTTCCCAGCCAGGCTCTGACCATCTCCTGCCTACTCCAAACTGGGAATCTTTGCTCCTCCACACTCCAAATTGGGAAACATCAGCTCCAGGGGGATGGGGACAGAGCCCTGTGCTGGAGCTTCCCAGTTCCTGCCCAGCAGGTGGCACTTTCAGATCAGCCAGTTCCAAGACCCCAACAGCCCACCAGACACAGCCAAAGTTTCCAAAAAACCTTTAGCTACATTACTTTAAACACATTTTTAAAAATTAATCATTTTCTATTCAGAAAGCTGCCAGGAAAAAAACCAAAACAACCCACCCCCTCATTGTGAGCAACAGCAATTCCTCATCAAAGCATTTCCTATAATGCCTTTTAAATACCATGCCATTTTTAAATGTTAATTTTTTTGAGGCATTTTCTTCTTTCCTTACAATGACTACAGATAAAAGTTCAAGGATTTAGGAGCTGGCTGGGAAAAAAAAAAAAAAAAAGGAAAAAAACCCTAAACCCAACCATCTTCCTGCTCCATTTCTTCCCTCAGAGTCTAAAAACTCTCCAGATCTGCATGACAACAATTCTAATTCCCCACAGTGGGAGCAGCAGGAAGGCTCCAGGGGAGGAAAATTGGTATTATTTGTATTTTTTTTTTTAAATTTTAAATTATTGCACTTTCCCAAGCATTGTCAAAAAACAGAACAAGAAAGACTGGCTGGAGATGGTATTAGGATAATTTCTTCTGCCAGCCATGGGACCCTGGAGACAATTCAAGGATTAAACAAGTGGTTGGGAGCAGAACCCACTCACCCCTGGGAGTTGAGGGATTCCTCTCCTTTCTGCAGCAACTGGGAGAGAACAGTGAAGAGCTTTAACCTCATCTGGGGATCCTTGTTTGGCTGGAGACATGTCTTCAGAACAGGGATGAAGTTGTTCAGAGCTTCACCTATGACAGGACCTAAAAACACCACTGTGTGAGACTCAGTTCAGAGCAAGAGGAAGTTCTATTTAACCTTTAATAAGTGAGTGCATTAAAATTTGCAACACAAACAAACAAGCCCCATAACAAGGCGTCATCCCAACATTTAGTTTCTCAAAGCAGAAGGAAGTTTGTGCTTGATAACGATGAACATCTGCAGGGTTTCACAGAGCAAGAATTCACACAGGCTCTCCCCAGGCCCTGCCCTGTCAACCTCCCTCCTTCTCCTGCTCCACAACAAACCCCTTTTCCTCTGGGAATTCCAGCTCTGTGGAAACCCCAGAAACCCCTTTCCCAGAAGGAGCTGCATGGTTGTCACATGAAAAATCCTCACACATGGAGGAATTCAATATTCATAGAATTCACTTTTTTTTTATTTTGCTTTCCATAACACTAATAGTTGAAGTGGGCTACAGAAAGGCAGGGTAGGACTTTTGAATAGGGTCCAGGATGGCAGGACTAGGAGGAATGGATGGAAATTGGAAGAGGGGAGATTTAGGTTGGATCTCAGAAAGAAGTTGCTCGGTGTGAGGGTGATGAGACACTGGAAGAGGTTGCCCAGAGAGGTTGTGGATGCCCCCTCAATCCCTGGAGGTGTTTAAGGCCAGGCTGGATGAGGCACTGAGCAACCTGGTGTAGTGGGAGGTGTCCCTGCCCATGGCAGGGGGGTTGGAACTGGATGATCTTGAAGGTCCCTTCCAACCCAAACCATTCTGTGATTCTAAAACAAAACCTCTCTGGGCAACTTGTCCCAGTGTCTCACCACTCTCACAGTAAATAATTTCTTTCTTATATCCAGCCTCACCTTCTCAAAGCTTTATTTTTAAGTTAATGAACCATTTCTAATGAACACTGAGCAACCTGGTGTAGTGGGAGGTGTCCCTGCCCATGGCAGGGGGGTTGGAACTGGATGATCTTGAAGGTCCCTTCCAACCCAAACCATTCTATGATTCTTGTGAATTCTCAGAATACAACACAACTCATTACAAAACCCCATCTGTGAGCTGATCAGCTTCTTCTGGGCTGGGGGAGGTCTCACACCACTGACTGAGCACTGAGCCAAACCTGAGTGAGTGCTGATGACATCAAACTGGAATATCTCTGGAGAATGGCAGTTCCAGCTCTCAGGTGAGGCTGAGACCCACTCCAGGAGCTCCACCATGTGCTGTCTGTAGAGAGCAAGAAAACCATCCAGCTGCTGCACTTGAGCTAAGGCAGACATTGTCTCCTCTACCTGTTAAAACAGAAACAGGACACTTTATCCTACTTGAAGCAATTATTAAAACAAGTTTTTAGAAAGTCCTAAACATGCTGGAAGAACAGAGGGAACTTGAGAAGGTTTCCATAGATCCTTCTTGGCTAATAAAGATTGACATTTAATGCCATCACTACCTCAGCAGCAGCAAGACTTTTCTGAACAAAAGAGATATAAAACAAGACATTGTTCACCAGTGATTTCAAAATAAATTATTTAAGAAATGCAATGAAAAAAAAAAAAAAGAGAGAATAAAAGAAATACGCCAGCAGAGCAATGTGTATCTTCTCATTAAATGTCTCATAGTTAAAACAAAAAAGAAAAAGAAAGAAGAAGGGTGATTGGGTGGGTTTTCTCTCCAAGCCAACAACTTTAAAGATCCATTATGTTCATGCTGATCATTAATGTGTTACCAAAAGAAGAGCCAAGACAGCTCAGGTCATGGGGAATGAACCAAAAAACCCATCTTTAGGTCAGCAGTTTGCTCCCTGCCCAGCTCAATGCAGGCTCAGCAGAGTGACAACCACTAGAGCTGTGTCCCCTGGGGACTGTGACCCAGCCACCCCCTCCCCACACAGCACAGGGCTCCCTTGGTGGTCTCCATCTTTGCCCTGAGCAACCAGAAACACTGACAAACAAAGAAAGCAAAGGCCAGGAGTGGAGCAAGACGTGAGTGCTGGCAATCAGGTCACAGCAGTGTGGTCTCTGCCACCTCCTGGCCCCTTGTCACAACAGCCTGCACTTAAATCTCTGAAGGATTCATGTTCACACTCAAAAATCTCTTGATCCTGAATAGATTTTTCTCCTGAAGAACAAATTTGTAATTGCAAAGCTCAATGTTCTAAGTGATTTTCACCTGTTTTATCAGGAACTTTGTGCCTTTTGTGCATTGAAGTTCTGCTACAGTCAATAAAAGGGGGAGAAATAACCAGGTTGCACCTGTCTTTGTGATAAATCAGAAAAATTGCAATTATTTCATCTCACTAACAGATTTCCTCTCTGCCTGCATGGGAGAAAGGCTAATGAGAAACTCTGTCACAACAACCTGCACTTAAATTTCTGAAGAATTTATGTTCACACTCAAAAATCTTTTGATCCTGAATAGATTTCTCCCCTGAGTAACAAATTTCTAATTGTAAACCTTGATGCTCTAAGTGATTGTCACCTGTTTTATCAGGGACTTCATGCTTTTTTATGCATTGAAATTCTGCAACAGTCAATAACCAGGGAGGGAAATAATTTGCTTTGTGACAAATTAGAAAAATTATTTCATCTCACTAACAGATTTCCTGGCTGCCTGTATGAGAGAAAGGCTAATGAGAAACTTCTCCTCCAAAGCCCTGTCAGCTTCACAAATCACCTCTAAGGGCAGGAACATCTTAAACCTCCCATAATCTCAGGAGATTAACTCTTCCATCTGTGAAAATCAGGCCTTATCTCCACAGAGGTGCCTTCCTTGTAGGAGTAGGAATTTGTAAGGTTTTACCCAGACATTGCTGATTGTACAGAGCACAGACAAGATAGTTCCAGCATCCCAGATGGGTATGGAAGGCTCACTCAAGTAAAAAAATACCCCAAAATCCCACTCTGCCACCAGGTCTCCATGAGACAGATATTCAAGTTGTCCCTCTTTGACCTGCAAAGTCTTTTCAGGGCTTGTTTCCAACCTTTGTGCTGCTTCATTTCTTTCAGAAGAGTTGTCTAAGCGTGTGGCTGTCAGCTTGGGGGGTCATAAATCTCAAAGCTCCAGAGCAGCCTGCCTGGGAGCAAAGGGAAGGGAGAAAAACAGCTCAGCTCAGTCCCAATTGTGCTCCACGAGGAGGGCTTCCTGATTGATTTGATATTTAGCTCAGGGATGAAAGAGGAAAAGAGAAACCAGGGGGGTGAGATAATGTTTAGCCCCAAAAGCTCATCTATTATTGGGGCATCACCAGATGGCCTGGATGTTCAAGCATTTCTGGGACATTCAAGCTTTTTGGTTCTGCTGAGGAGGTAAAAAGGTCAACTGAAATCTTCAAATTGTTGTCTGGAAATAAGATGGAACATCTACAGCTGCAAACTGAGATCTGGCAGAGCAGAAATAGCAGGAATTTGACTGAGAAATGATAATACTGATGGATCTTACAGCCTTCATGGGGACTTCTAAATATTGACTGACTCCCAGCACAGTGTCAGGGACAGGTCTCTGCAAAACAGCTCCAAAACTGAGCACAGAATCCAAATATTCCCTCCTGCTTCTTTCAATCTGATTATTTGTGAAGTTCCACCTCAATGTTTAACTATTTTCTATCATTTCTGAAGCAGACAGCTAGACACACACAGTTAGAGATGAAGGACAAGCAATCACCAACCAAAACTATCACCATCCAAGTTCTTAGCTCTTGCAAATTAGATTTGAAGGATTTATTCTTCTGGAGAAGTTGCATTATCTGTTTTTTAAACCCAAAATAATTTCAGCTGTGGAAAAAGATGAGGAGGCAGGTGTGTTATCAAAGACATGCAACAGAAAATCATTCCAAACTCTACCAATCTTTGTGGATCAGCTCTTCCTTAAGGTTTTTTGTGGTTTAAACATAGTATCAAGAAAAAGAACTCCAGTTTTGCTTAGATAAAGTGTCTTATTGAGAGTAAAAATCAGTAACACAATGGAATATTGCACCAGCTTGTAGTTTACCTTCTGTGTCAGGTGCTGGGAAGAGGGCAGGGCCATTATGGTCACCAAAACCTTCATGAGCTGCAAGCTGATTTCTCTGCAGTTCTCCTGACACACTTCAATCAGTGCTTGGACACAGCAAAGCAACTGCTCCATATAAAAGACCTAATTTTAAAATAAAAGCACAGACCTATTATGGTTTTGCTTTTAAGAAAATGGAACATTCTCTTCAAGAGGAAGGTCTGGAAAATGACAGAAATAAAGGGAAGGATTGGAAAGGGAGAAGAAGGGAAAAATCATAGATTGGTTTGGGTTGGAAGGGGGCCTTCAAGATCATCTAGTTCCAACCCCCCTGCCATGGGTAAGGACGCCTCCCACTAGATCAGGCTGGCCTTAAACACCTCCAGGGATTGAGGGGGAATCCACACCCTCTCTGGGCAACTTCTTCCACTGTCTCCCCACTCTCACCCTAAAGAATTTCTTTCTTAGATCCAGCCTAAATCTCCCCTCTTCCCATTTGCATCCATTCCTCCTAGTCCTGCCATAACATATCCTATGAAAAAGTCCTACCCCAGCCTTTCTGGAGCCCCTTCCTTCAGGTATTGAGAAGCTCCTCTGAGGTCCCTCCTGAGCCTTCTCTTCTCCAGGCTCAACAACCCCAACTCCTTCAGCCTGTCCACAGAAGGCAGTTGTTCCAGCCAGCTCAATGTCCTTTTTATGTTGAGGGCTCCAGAATTGGACACTGTAACTCCAGCTGGGGCCTCAGCAGAGCCCAGTAGAGGGGCTAAATGTGAGAAGCAGCAGTTCAGAGAAGAAGCAAGGCAGCCTGTTGGGTACTGCCCAGCTCTCACCTCTTCAGAGCCTTGCCCAGCCTCTGCAAGCACGTTGCCCAGGTCGGCCACATGGGGCTGTAAGGTTTCCTTCGGGCTCCCTCGAATCACAGCGGTGAGAACCATCAGACAGGACGGCTTCGGGGTCCTCTCCAGGGCTGATGTGATCAGCTTCAGCGACACCTTGGGGCTGACAAAGGTCCCAATCAGTTCTGCCGCCTTCACACACTGCAAAAACAGCAGAGCAACAGATTGAGGCTTGCCATCAGGAGACAGAGGAAGTTCTACACCCTGGGCTTTTTGGGTTTATGACTTCAGATGTTGCTTTCAGCACTTCAGCAGTTTCCCACTTGCTCAGTCATGATTACATACATGAAGAAATTAGAATCATAGAATGGTTTGGGTTGGAAAGGACCTTCAAGATCATCTAGTTCCAACCCCCCTGCCATGGGCAGAGACACCTCCCACTACACCAGGTTGCTCAGTGCCTCATCCAGCCTGGCCTTAAACACCTCCAGGGATTGAAGGGGCATCCACACCCTCTCTGGGCAACCTCTTCCAGCATCTCACCACCCTCACAGCAAACAACTTCTTGCTTAGATCCACCCTAAATCTCCCCTCTTTCCATTTGCATTCATTCCTCCTAGTCCTAACATCTTGGACCCTATTCAAAAGTCCTACCCAGCCTTTCTGGAGCCCCCTGAAGAGGGTATTGAGAAGCCACCATGGGGTCCCCCCTGAACCTTCTCTTCTCCAGACTGAACAACCCCAACTCCTTCAGCCTGTCCTCAGAAGGAAGGTGCTCCAGCCCTCTCAGCATCCTCATGTCCCTCCTCTGGACCCACTCCAACAGCTCAATGTCCTTTTTCTGTTGAGGGCTCCAGAACTGGACACAGTAACTCCAGTTGGGGAACCACAAAGCTCCTTCCTAAACCATTTATTATTTGATTGTTGGCTCATTTCCCCTCTGCACATAATTTTTAGCCTATATATTTAGCCACAGATTTTAAATTGCACACCAGCCTTTGAATGATCCTCTTTTTTCAGCCTGAGTGGAAGCAGGGAGATGTGATTTCTGTATTTTAAAGCTGCACTACATGCAACAGTTTCTTCTCACAAGGGGGAGGACTCAAACCAGGTATAACACACCCTGTGTAGCTCTGAACACTCCTCTGTATTTGCCAGAAAGACAGAAAAAGCCTGGAAGTGCCCTGGGAACTGGCAAAAAGGACAACAAAATGAAATGGTTAAAAAAATAGGAATAGATGTGTTTATCAATCCTGCTGATCAAAGCATTACCAGCATGGGCTGTTAGGAAGGAAAGAAAATGAAAAAAAAAAAAAAAAAAGGCATTTTACTGGCATTAAGTGAAGTATTCAAAGAGTGAATAGGGGTATCACAGGGAATAAAGTAAGCTTGGCTGGCATTAGGGCTGGATTATGCAGCAGGGAGGGAGAAGTGAAATTAACTCAAAAGGGCACGACCTGCACTTTTTTTTTAAAAAATGGAATTTGTTGCCCCGAGGCTTTTATACCATAATCCCCTGCTTATGATTTTTAAAGAGATCATTATCAGTGCTTGATGGGAATGGCATATCAGCTGAAGGAGTGCTTAAATAACTTTGCTATCAGTCTTCATGCTGGTAATTTGAGCAGTGTATGTGTGTATAATGTTCTCTTTTCTAGTGTCCATAAAAACCTGAGCCTGATCCTTCACTCAGGGGCAATTCCCACTGACCTAAGGTAAGGTCACCCCTCAGAAGAGTGACTCATATCTAGAGGGGAAAAGGCTTTAATTCAGAGTACAGTAGATACCTTAGCAGAGTAAACTTACATTTTTAACCACATCATTTTCTTCATCTGAGCAAGCCTGGTACAAAGTCCTGAGGAGCAGCTCCATGTGCTGTGTTATGTGATCCTCTGTGTGCAGCAGTAAGGTGTGCAGGAGCTCAGAGGCTTTCACCCTGGTGCTTGCAACCCAGTCTGTTAAATCGTGGCAGAGACCTGGGAGAATTTTGGAGAGGTTTCTTGATACAAGTTCCCGACATCCCAGTCCTGGCCGAGTCACTGGAAGGAAACAAGCAAACAAAAATAATTAAAAGAAAAAAGAAATATCAAAGGAAAAGTCAATGCTTGTTAATCTTTAGAAAAGTTTAAGGACTCCACAAAAAGAGCTACAAGTGCTTGCTTCAGCAACGGGCAGAATTCTCCTGCAAATGCTAAAAAAGGAGGTGACAGAGTTGTCTCAGGGTATTATCCTGCACTGATCTGTGTCTCTGAAGAGAAAAATGGACTCCAGTGGCCTGAAGAAAACAACAAGCTTCTAGAAAGTCCTATGAAATACCCAGAGCAGGAAAAAAATAAACAAAATTTTCAAGCATCTTTTGTCCATGAAAGATAACATTCTGGATTATGAAAACTGTCAATGAGTAGCAAAAGGTCAAATAAAGAAATCAACTTGAGAAAGCAAACGCAGCCTGTCCCACCTCAGGCAGAATCTTCTTTAAAGAATTTGAATCATCTTTTATCAGCAGTCCCTTGTTTCAGATGTTCAAAGGCAGGTATTTCCCCCTCTAGCTAGCCCCTGTCAAAGCTTCCCCTGCTGTAAAACTCTCTGCACCCATACCCCCGGGGCAGGAGGCAAAGCTCTGCTCTTCCTCTGACCTGCAGCACCGGGCAACCCTACATCAAAGCACAGGGGATCGTCTTAGAGGGTCATTATCTCCACAGTTGGACTGGGAGAGTTCATTAAAGTGGGCTATAAATTCCCAGTTAGAAAGAGATACTCCTGGAGGTTGAGTATGTCAGAAGCAAGAGCCACACAGCAAGGCTGGGGTAGGAATTTTTAATAGGATATGTGATGACAGGACTAGGAGTAAGGGATGCAAATTGGAAGAGGGGAGATTTAGGCTGGATAGAGGAAAGAAGTTCTTTACTGTGAGGTTGGTGAGAGACTGGAAGAGGTTGCCCAGAGAGGCTGTGGATGCCCCCTCAATCCCTGGAGGTGTTTAAGGCCAGGCTGGATGAGGCACTGAGCAACCTGGTGTAGTGGGAGGTGTCCCTGCCCATGGCAGGGGGTTGGAACTTGATGATCTTGAAGGTCCCTTCCAAACCAAACCATTCTATGATTCTAAAATAGAAGGGATCTTCAAAGGTCCTCTAGTACATAATTAAGTCATCTGAATAGATTATAATTGTATTAGAAAACTAATCAAAATGTGCGTGGAGGGGAAATGATACCTAAAAGTCACCATTAAGTGAGGTGCAGATGTATGTCACACTCAAGCCTTCATTTCACACCAAGGTGCAAGAGAAGTCAATGAAGTGCAGGGCTGAAATGTTGCCCTAAATTTGGGAAGTTTGAATTATATTAATTTTCATAAATAAACAATCTATGAAGTAATTGATAGAAGCCTCTTTCCAAATAAATAAAAAACAGTGTTCCCTCCTCAAAACCCAACACAAGCCTAGAGAAAGTGACCAAGGTGACAAAGCATTAGCAACAGAATCAAGCAAGAGCACATAAAGACCTTGATGACCTTCACAATATGAGGGTCACAACCAAACAAGTGAGTGGAGCTCAGACACTTGATTTGACAGCTCCCATACATTAAAAAATTCTCTGCCTGGCAAAAAAACCCCAGAAAGAAATATGTTCTGCCAGCACCAGTGGAAGTAAAAGCATTCTTTACCACTTCCAACCCCCTGAGGCAAGATCAGACATAAAATAAGGAGGGGAAGGGGGAGAGAAGATGTGGATTTGGTAACAGAACAACACCACTGTCTTCAAAGCTAAACCCTTCTGTCAAAGCAGTCAGCATTATGAAGTGCTTCCCCTTTCATTCAAGCATTACTGAGTAAAGCAACTTTAAAAGGAGAAAAAAAAAAAAATTTGATTTGTCTGATTTCAAAGGAGAAAGGAGTCCGGAACTCAGTGACATGGACAGGTTTTTGCTGCAGGGCTGACAGGTAGGCTCAAGACAAGCATCAACCTGTTCCTTCACACCAAGAGAGTTTTTGTTCTGTCAAATTTGAGTACAGAAATCAATAACTGACCCATTTCATCCCTCCTTCTCACCAAGACCTCTATGAATTATTTTTAAACATTAACTTTTTGAGCCTGAGACAGGAAACAAGCTTCAAGCTGCTGCAAACATAATTTTAAAGCTGTCTTTAAATCAACAGCACTGAGAAGTACCCTCCCCGTGCTCAGCATTTGGGGGTTTTGTAGAGAATAAAGGCAATCACTGCTCCTGCTCCCACAATCTTCACATGAACTGGTGGGTTTCAGTGAGCAAAGGAAGACTAAACTTTCTCACTGCCAATTCTTCTTTCATGACAATTTAAAAGATTATTAATCATAGAATGGTTTGGGTTGGAAGGGACCTTCAAGACCATCTAGTTCCAGCCCTCCTGCCATGGGGAGGAACACCTCCCACTACACAAGGTTGCTCAATGCCTCATCCAACCCGGCCTTAAACACGTCCAGGGATTGAGGGGACATCCACAACCTCCCTGGGCAACCTATTCCATGGTCTCACCACCTTCACAGCAAAGAACGTCTTGCTCAGATGCAGCCTAAATCTCCCCTCTTCCTATTTGCATCCATTCCTCTTAGTCCTGCCATCCTGGACCCTATTCAAAAGTCCTACCCCAGCCTTTCTGGAGCCCCCTGCAGGTATTGAGAAAATACTATGAGCCTTTTCTAGGCNGACTCACCATAACCCAGAAGAGGGGCAAAATCATTAATTAATTGTCTAGTTTTCATTATTTAAAGACTAAGCTCACAGGTTCCTTCCTCCTGCCTCTCTCTCTGCTCACCTCAGTGCCCCTTCCACCCCTGGCTGTGGGCTGGTGCTGAACTTTCTCTTTCAGCATGGACAGTTTCAGTCACTTTTTCTCCATAAAGTATTTTGAGATGAATGTAAAACTGAATGTAGTTACTGAACCAAATTTTTTTTAATAATTATATATAAATGCTATATATATATTTTTAATACATTAATATGCTACTCCTGTATGTCAAGTAACTTTTCATCTCATTATTGTGCTGCAGCTCTCAGGGATTATTCATAGAATCATAGACTCAGGACATAAAAAGCACTTTCAGTCCCTCACTCACCTCCTTTGGGATAATGAGCTGGTGGAATGGCAAAATCCATCTTATCCTTCAGTTCTTCTTCATTCTCCTTTTCCCACTGCAAGCCTATCTTCTCCCAGTAAGTCCAAGCCAGTTTTCTAGACATAAAATTACGAGGTTTATATCACTGTGTCCAAAAAGAAAAGCATTTTAAAATAAGAATTCATAGAATCATAGAATAGTTTGGGTTGGAAGGGACCTTCAAGTCCATCTAGTGCCAACCCCCCTGCCATAGGCAGGGACACCTCCCACTAGATCAGGCTGATCAGTGCCTTGTCCAACCTGGCCTTAAACACCTCCAGAAATTGTGACTCTTTATCTTCATCTCTCTCATAATATTTACTTGATTGTAGCATAAAAGGACAATATAACTGAAGTTACTGAGGAGAATGCCACCAGCTTGAGTTTAAGGAAAAGAAATAGACATATTTTTTTTCCTCGAGGCAATACATCTGTGAACACAGAGACATTTCCATGTATAACAACCCTTTAGGGGTACAAAAAAAAGTGAAGAGATGGGTTCTGCTTACGAATTTTCAGGAATTTCATCAGTAAAGCTGCCAAGTAACAGAGGGATCAGCTTGTGAAAATAGGAATATCTGTCTCGTAAGTGCAAGAGCCACCCTCCAATGACAGATGTAACAGTGTGCCGGACCTGTGTGGAGACAAAAAGGTTGTTTTAATTGTCAGGAAAATATTAAAATATGTTAAATAATTTGAATACACCCCCAAAAATTAAAGTATTTTAGTTAAGGTTAAGATGCAGGTTTTAAAATTACTGCCTTGACTGCATCTTATGAAGGGACCAATATAATAAGGGTTTGTTAAACACCTGATAAAGCCACAGAATGAAAACCCACAGAGATCTGCCAACATTTGAAAGAGAATAGAAAGCAAAAGGTGCCTACAAACTGCAGTTAGACAGCAGCTGAACAGGTCACCCACCTTGGTTTTAGAATCATAGAATAGTTTGGGTTGGAAAGAACCTTAAAGATCATCTAGTTCCAACCCCCTGCTACAGACAGGGACACCTCCCACTACACCAGGATGCTCAAGGCCTCATCCAGCCTGGCCTTAAGCATCTCCAGGGATTGAGGGGGTGTCCACAACCTCTCTGGAAAACCCCTTCCAGTGTCTCACCTTGACAGAGCCTGAATGTGACATATTTACACATCTCAGATGAATTAATGGAAAAAAACTGAGGAGAAACACTAAAAAAAACTACCCCGAAACAGATTCCAAATAAATCTGGAAAAATAAAAATTAAAAATAGAAGGAGAAAAGCACACCTTGGGAATCTCATCAAATAATCTCTGGGCCAGATGAGAGAGAACATCATCCACAGACTTGCCATTTCCATGCTGTATCACTGCTCCAGTGGCCTGAATGACATCGACACGGACTCTGTAGTGCTGGTGGGAGATTGTCTGCATCAGGGGTTTTATCAGAGATTCTGACTGCAGGTGGAAGTGCTCTGTTAAGGCAGAGAGAAAACAACTTCAAATAGGATGTTGTCCATGCAGGGGACAGATCTCCATCTCTGTAACACTCTAACCAGCAGCCCGATAAATGTCAGGGGTGTGCAGATTTGACTTTATACCAAGTTAGAGCTGAACACTGGCACATGTACACAGCCCTAGCCCCTCCTCACACTATTATTTCCATGCTGTGCCCACTCAGCACAGAACCACACAGTGGTTTAGGCTGGAAGGGACCTTTGGCTGAATCTAAGAAGTTGTTTGCTGTGAGGGAGGTGAGACAGTGGAAGAGGTTTCCCAGAGAGGCTGTGGATGCCCCCTCAATCCCTGGAGGTGTTTAAGGGCAGGCTGGATGAGGCACTGAGCAACCTGGTGTGGTGGGAGGTGTCCCTGTCCGTGGCAGCGGGGGTTGGAACTAGATGATTTGAAGGTCCCAAACCATCCCAAACCATTCTATGACTCGTTGGGAGCAGTGAGCAACACTGGGAACAAGATTTTACAGAAACAAGGACACCTGGTACTTGTGTAGATAGTGGGTATGTTTAGTCAGTAGGCTTTAAGATGGGAAAGTAACTGATAAAATATAACTGCGAGGATGGAAAACTACTGCTTGCTAACAAGCTGCTACATAAACCACACTACAGCTCAGTATAGGGACTTCCATCATCATTCAGAATCTGTGTCCTAATATAGAATGAAAGAAATTTTTGGGTTGGAAGGGACCCTCAAGATCATCTAGTTCCAACCCCTCTGCCACGGGCAGGGACACCTCCCACTAGATCAGGCTGCTCAGTGCCTCATCCAGCCTGGCCTTAAACACCTCCAGGGATTGGGGGGGCATTCACAACCTCTCTGGGCAACCTCTTCCAGTGTCTCACCACCCTCACAGCAAAGAATTTCTTTCTTCTCTCCAGCCTAAATCTCCCCTTTTCCAATTTTCATCCATTTCTCCTAATCCCGCCATCCTAGATACTATTCAAAAGTCCTACCCCAGCCTTTCTGTAGCCCCCTTCTTTCAGGTATTGAGAAACCTCTCTGAGGTGTCCCCTGAGCCCTCTCTTCACATCTCCCTGCCTGCATCCCAGTCACCCCCATGTATCTCTTGTCCCCCCAGGATGCTGCGGGGTCCCCCCAGTTCCTCCTTGTCCCCACCTGGCAGGGCCTGTGCACAGGCCACGGCACAGCGGCAGCTCTCTCGCCTGACCTCGGCGTAGGGATCGAGGAGGGTGGCCTGCAGGATGCGGGTGACCTCGCTGAGGTGAGGGGCCATGTCGGCCCCGCAGCGCCGCAGCAGCAGCCCCAGCAGCTGCACCAGGCCCAGCCGCAGCTCCTCACTGGGCTCGGCGGCCGGCGGAGGGCACAGACGCCGGGACAGAGTCGGCAGAAGGACGGGCAGAGCTTCGGAGGGCCGGTCCCCGCGGCTGAGCCCGTGATGGAGGAGCTGGAGGGCGAGATCCCGGCAGCGCTCGGCCGCGTCCCCCGCCAGGCAGCGCGACAGCGGCTTCACCAGCTGCGTCCCGAAAACCTCCTGCACCGCGGCCCCCGACAGCGGCCGCTCCTGCACCTCGGCCCGGATGGCCTCTAGCGCCCGCAGCCGAGCCGCTCTCCCGCACTCGGGCTCCTGCAGCGAGCTGAGGGGCCGGCTCAAGGCCTGAGCCAGTTCGGACGCCGCCATGCTGCCGGCCTGTCGCTAAGGAAGTGCGGCCGCGTCGCGAAGGACGCGCGGGGCTTTTACGACGGCGGTGGAGCGCTTTACGGCTGTGCCGGCTGTGAGGTGAGAACCGGCAGCGCGGCCGGAGGAGGGGCCCGGCCCCAACCTCAACCCTCATCCCGATCCCGCCGCCCCCAAGGGCCGGTTGTGGCCCCACGGAGCCATTAGAGGAGCCGCTAGAGCGATGGCGAGCTGAGAGAAAGGCGGCGCTGAGGGGAAAGGCGACGCGCTGAGTCCAAGGTCCTTATTCAGCCCTTGTGGTGCGGGAGGAGAGGGTGTGGAGCCGCTGGGAAGGGGGAAGAGCAGGCAGCAGAGGTGCTGGCCTGTGCACCAGTCACACCTCGGCCCTCAAAGGCCTCCTACACAGGTGTCACAGCTTTAATTTAAAGTGACCGAGGTGGGGCCACCCTTCCTGGTCCCCCCTGAGTCCTTGTGGCCAGCCTGTTCTTCATGGCCAGGACGGCCCTTCTGCCCCGTCCATCCTTTAGGGCCAGCTCACCCTTTACAAACAGGACATCTTTCATAGCCAGGCTGTCCTTTATGGTCAGAATCATAGAATAGTTCAGGTTGGAAGGGACCTTAAAGATCATCAAGTTCCAACCACCCTGCCATAGGCCAGTCTTTTCCTTCATGGCCACGTTGTCCTTTGTGGACAGGCCACCATCCCTCATGGCCAGGCCACCTTTCATAGCTAGCCCACCTCGGTGACCAGGTTGTTTTCTTCCATGTGGCCACCTCAGTCCTTCATGGGATGGCCACCAGCCTCCATGATCAGCCATGTGGCCAGCCCTGTCCTTCATGGCATGTTACCTTTCATGCCCAGGCCATTCTTTGTGGCCAGGCCACCATCCCTGCCTGATGGCCACCCTTAATGAGCAGCCTGTACTTTGTGACCTGGCTGTCTTGGCCACCCTGGTTCTTCATGAGATGGCCACCATCCTTCATAGCCTGGCCATTTTTCATGTCCACCCCCATCCTTCATGGAATGGCCACCATCCTTCATGGAATGGCCACCATCCTTCATTAGCCAGACCACCTTTCATGGCCAACCTTGTGGTTTACACAATGGCCACTGTCCATAATGGGATGGCCACCATCCTTCATGGCCAGACCACCCTTCATGGCCACTCACATCCTTCATGGAATGGCCACTGTCCTTCATGGGATGACCACCATCCATCATGGAGTGGCCTCCATCCTTCATAGCCAGGCCACCCTTCATTGGCAACCCACATCCTTCATGGAATGACCACCATCCCTCATGAGCAGACCACCCTTCATGGCCACCCCTGTCCTTCATGGGATGGCCACCATCCCTCATGAGATGGCCACCATCTTACATGGCCAGGCCACCCTTTATGGCCACCTACATCCTTCATGGAATGGCCAACATCCCTCATGAGCAGACCACCCTTCATGGCCACCCCTGTCCATCATGGAATAGCCATTTTCCTTCATGGAGTGGCCACTGTTCTTCATGGAATGGACACCACCCTTCATGGCCAGGCCACCTTTCATGTCCACCTCCATCCTTCATGGGATGGCCACCATCCTTCATAGCCAGACCCCCCTACATGGCTACCCACCCACATCCTTCCTGGAATGGCCACCATCCTTCATAGCCAGGCCACCTTTCATGGCCACCCTTGTGGTTTACACAATGGCCACTGTCCTTAATGGAATGGCTACCATCCATCATGAGCAGACCACCCTTCTTGGCCACCCACATCCCTCATGGAATGGCCATCATCCTTCATGGGATGGCTACCATCCTTCATGGCTAGACCACCCTTCATGGCCACCCACATCTTTCATGGAGTAGCCACTGTACTTCATGGAATGGCCATTCCACCATCTTTCATGGCCACCCCTGCCTTTCAGGGAATGGCCACTGTCCTTCATGGAGTGGCCCCTGTTCTTAATGGAATGGCCACCACCCTTCATGTCCACCACCATCCTTCATGACCACCACCATCCTTCATGGAATAGCCACCATCCATCATGAAATGGCCACCATCCTTCATGGTCAGGCCACCCTTCATGGAATGGCCACCATCCATCATGGAATGGCCACCATCCTTCATAGCCAGGCCACCCTTCATTGGCCACCCACATCCTTCATGGGATGTCCACCACTCTTCAAGGCCAGGCCACCCTTCATGGCCACCCCTGTCCTTCATGGAATGGCCGCCATCCATCATGGAATGGCTAGGCCACCTTTCATGTCCACCCCCATCCATCATGGAATGGCCACTGTCCTTCATGGAATGGCCACCATCCCTCATGAGCAGACCACCCTTCATGGCCACCTCTGTCCTTCATGGGATGGCCACCATCCTTCATGAGATGGCCACTGTCCTTCATGTAGTGGCCATTGTTCTTCATGGAATGGCCACCATCCATCATGGAAAGGCCACCATCCTTCATGGCCAGGCCACCTTTCATGGCCACCCTTATGGTTTACACAATGGCCACCGTTCTTCCCGTGCTGGCCCCCATCTCTGAGGGCCGGGCAGTGTTTGCGGTGCGGCCCGTGCCGATGTCGGTGTCGCGGGGGCCGTGCGGGCGGTACCGGAGCGGAGGAGGCGTTGGGGAGGCCGCGCCCGCCGGTGCGTGAGGGCGGCGGCGGCGACACTTCCTGCGGGGCCTTTGTGCGGGGAGCGAGGGGAAGCGGCGGCCGCAGTGCGGATCCCACCGGGGGAGCCTCCTCTTTGCGGGGAAGGGGAGAGAAGCGGCCGCCGCTCCGCCGCCTCCAGGTATTTACCGGCTTCCTCCATCCTCCCCCCTAGCCCCCCTTATCCCTCCGGAAAGATCCGAGCCTTCCCGACCCATCCGCCGGGCCCAGGGATGCGCTGCGGGATCCTCGCGGGGCCTTTTCCGGTGTAACGGCCGGTTGGGTTCGGAACGCCGCGGGTGTATGTTCGGTGGGGGAAATAATGAGTGTTTTGGGGGTTGTTTCCCCCCAAACTCCTGCTCCCCATCTCTCCGAGGGCCCGGGAGAAGATGTTGAAGAGGGAGAAGATGCTAAAGAGGGAGAAGATGCTAAAGAGGGAGAAGATGTTAAAGAAGGGGATGTTAAAGATGTTAAATTTGACCACAAATTCCTTCTGCTGCAGGGAAGCGGCTGGTAGTGCTGGGAAGGAAGGAGGGAGGGAGGGAGGAAGTCCTCTCCGGGAACGGAGAAGCCGGGCTTTGCGCCGGCACCGAGTGGCTGTGGCTGGAACTCACGGCCCTATGGGATTAATTGCACCCTTATTTCCCAAGGCTGGTTGCTGTTCAGGAGTTAAAATGCTTGGTGTTGATGGTACATAGATGCCACATCCAGCACCTCCACATCCAGCATCCCCACATCCTGCATCTCCACGTCCTGCATCTCCACGTCCTGCATCCCCACGTCCAGCCCCAGGGCTTTGAAACCTTCCGAATTAATATCTCCTGGATAGGCAAGAGGCAACATTAAAATGTCTCTGCTCTGACGACAGAGGGCTGGGAGCTGCCTCTTATCTCTTCCTTGCACTATTTTCTTACCTCTCTCTGCCTGTTTTCTGTTTACAAGCCCGAAGATGGCTGCTGCTGCTGCTGCTTCTTCCTCCTCCTGCAGCGTGGAAGAGGATGAGAGCCTGAAGGGATGTGAGCTCTACGTTCAGAAACACAACATCCAGCAGATTCTGAAGGAGTGCATCGTCAACCTCTGCATAGCAAAGCCTGACCGGCCCATGAAGTTCCTCAGAGAGCACTTTGAAAAATTAGAGAAGGTCAGTGATTTTTTTTTTTTGTGGCTTGTATAATTTTTAAACTGAGGAAAGATTGTTTAGGGCATTGAGCAACCTGGTCTAGTGGGAGGTCTCCCTGTCCATGGCAGAGGAGATGATCTGCAAGATCCTTTCCAACCCAAATCTATGATTCTATGAAACATTTTACTTTGGGATGGTTTTTTTCCTTTTCAGTTTTAGATTTGATAAGAAAACAAGCTGCTAGGAGAAAAAAACCCAAACCATTGTGTGCTGAGGTCTACTGTAATGTTGGGTTTTGTGTAAAATTTGTGTGTTTGATGTCAAGTTTGACTCCCTCACCCGCCTGCCCATGAGGATTTTGTGGAGGGGAATTGCTCTGGGGAGGATTTTCTGCTGTAGGATGATATTTTGACTTGGTGGGTTGCGTGGTAACAGCTGAAGGGAGGCTTGTGAAGGTAGAGAAATCATTTCATTAAGTTTTTATCCTGTTTTAAGAAGACACTTGTCATGTATAGGTACTCTGAAGAATCTTAATTGTCTTAGGAGTTTGGCAGTTGCCTGTCACTGATTTTTTTTAGTGAGAATGAGCAATACACCAGCATGTTTTATCCTTTAATTTAATGTTAGCTCCTTTAATTTTGGTCCTCTGTAGGGAGAGGATTGAGAACCTTTGGGCTTAAGCATGATTTTTGAAATGAAATCCTACATTTTTCCACCAAAGTGTGATGCTTTGAGGTTATTTTTTTCAAAATCATCAAAATAGACAACACCTTCTACTGAAGGAACAGCTTATCTGTCAAAAACCCATGTGGGCAGTTTGAGATGGAGTGTGGGCTATTTGTCAAGTGGTTAAAAAGGGAGTTTATGGAAAATGTGTGGAGCTTGATCCACCACAGTGTGCTGGAGCTACCTCAGAGGTGAATATAGAAAAATGTTGACTTCATTTTTGTTGACTCCATCTCCTAAAATCAGAAAAGTGAGATTTATTATCAGGTGGGAGATCAGAGCAGATTGTAAATGCTTTTTCACCTTATTGTGGTGGCATCAGGGCTAGGGCCATCACCTTCAGCCTCCATCTAACCCCTGTCCCCATGCCATTAAGTGGCCCTGGAGATAATTCTTAGGTCTGACACTTTTGTGCCTGGGTTTGTTTCAGCAGGAGGGAGTTCAAGCACCTCAGGACAGAGCCAGGGAATGGGTGTTAGCTAAGAAACTGGCTGGAATTTGGTCCTGCTGGATTTAGTTGAGTACAGAGAAGGTACAGCATTAAAAACAGGGAACCCACCTTTTCTTGACAGTTCTTGCCTTACGTAAAAACATTAATTACTGAGAAGTTGAAGGCAAAGCCCTGGATTTCCAGCTATATTTGGGCTGCAGAACTTTTCATCAGTGTCAGGCTGCTTAGTGCTGGGATTCTGTGATCAAAGGTGGAGCTGGCTTGCCAAGCTGAGTTTGACTTCTGTTTGACTGAAGAAAAAAACCACAGTAAAGAGCAGAATTGATGAAGAAAATGGCACAGAAGGGGGGGGAAGCAGCAGGAACCTGCAGGGTATATTTAGGCACCTTTCAGAGCAGCAGCTTTGCTGCCTGGGCCATTTCTTTGCTGATGTCTTCTGTCCCCAAGCTCTCTCCTGGATTTATGGCCTTGGATTGCTGTGGATTTGCAGGACTTTGATGGAGCCAGGCTGATGCTGCTTGTCTTAAGGTACCATCCAGAAAGGGAGTTTCAGAACAACTTGGGCTCTTAGCAATGAAGTAAACCAAAATGAGCTGATCTGTCGTAGCACCACCTGGTGCTGTTACACAGCACTACACACACCTCTGCAAAAAATAAGGCTGCAGATTCACTCAGTGCTGGTAAAATCTGATTTATTTGTTTATCATAAAGAGTTTTGCATCAGCTAGTCCTGAGCTTCCACCACAGTGCTTTGCCTTTGGCATTTATTAGTATCTCGTGCTCCTGAGTGATGAGGTGCTGTTGGAAAACTTCCTGTGCTGAGACCATCTCTGCTGGATCTGTCCCACTGCAAGGAGGGATGTGCTCATGAACTACCCTGTGCATTTGTTGTGAATAAATAGAGAGTGGATTCCAGGTTTTGCTTTCAGTAAACATAGCAGTGCGTTTGAGGGGAAAGAAAGGAGGAAATATTTCCTTTAGAGTGTGCTTTGTGGTGTTGCTTTTGAAGGTAGTGAATAAATGGCAGGGAGGGGAGCAGGGATGGAGAGCAGTGATCCTGAATGGCTGGCCTGTGTGTAAACCTCTCCTTGGGTGGTTGCTGTGAAGCTCTAAAGGTGCTCTCTCCCTTCCTTCCTGTTTTATTTCCTTTTTGCTGCCATCTAAGACTCCCCCACTGAGGCTGGTGGCTGTGACACAGGATATAGTGAGACCTGTGTGCCAGCAATGGGCTCTTGTGGCCAAGAAGGCCAATGGCATCTTGGGGTGAATTAGAAGAAATGTGATCAGTAGGTGGAGAGAGGTTCTCCTCCCCCTCTGCTCTGCCCTGGTGAGGCCACATCTAGAGTATTGTGTTCAGTTGTGGTCTCCTCAGTTGAGGAAGGACAGGGAACTACTGGAGAGAGTCCAGTGTAGAGCCACAAAGGTGATGAAGGGATTGGAGCATCTCCCTTGTGAGGAAAGGCTAAAGGAGCTGGGGCTCTTTAGCTTGGAGAAGAGGAGACTGAGGGGTGACCTCAGTCATGTCTACAAATATGAAAAGGGTGAGTGTCAGGAGGGTGAAGCCAGGCTCTTCTCAGTGACACCCAATGATAGGACAAGGGGCAATGGGTGCAAGCTGGAATACAGGAGGTTCCACAGAAACAGGAGAAGGAACTGCCCTTGAGCATGAGGGAAGAGTGTCCCAGGCTGCCCAGAGAGGGTGTGGGGTCTCCTTCTCTGGAGACATTCGAACCCCACCTGGACACCTTCCTGTGTGACCTGATCTGGGTGTTCCTGCTCTGGCAGAGGGATTGGACTCAATGATCTTTTGAGGTCCCTTCCGCTCCCTGATGTTCTGGGATTCTCTGATTCCTGAGCTGTCAGCTGGAAGCCAAGCAAGGCCACCCAAGACAGCACCAGACTGTGGCTAACTGGATCAGAACCTACAATTTGGGAGCGTTCCACCAAAGCCAGTGCAGATACTAATGCCATTATGTTGTTTTGCAGTTGTCTCCCATGTATTTTCTCATTTTAAGGTGGACAGAGCTGGGCAGCATGATCATGTGTTGTCAGTGCTGGCCAAATAGCAGTGAGCTCTCCCGTTGTCATGGCAACAGAAGATGGTGAGGTGTTTACTTGGAAGTGAGTCCTGCCCGAGTGTTCTCTTCCAGCTGGGGCTGCAGATCCCTGCTCTTCAAAGAGTCCACCCCTCCCTTCAAATTCCTGCTGTGTTTGTGTGGTTTTACCCCAGGGTGTGTAGAAGATGGCTTTTTGAGAGCTTCACCCAGGGCAGAGTGTACATTTTGGGTTTTCAAAAGACACTCTTTAGTGCAGCTTCTGCTGTTTGTGTAAAAGGAGTTTGTAGTGAAGAGTCTTCCTTTTAAAATGAATCATCTGGTAACTCACTTTTCTAATCCTTTGATATCCTTTTGGCTTTAAAAAAGGTTTTTGGGTTTGAGAGCATGCTTTGTGATAATGATTTTATCTCCATGAGTCTTCTTTGGTGTATAAATCTATGGTGGGGCCAAGGAGATGATATTTATGATGCCTTCCAAGTGCCTTTTGTACAGTGTGTGTTGAAGAAATGTGTGTTTGATATTCAAATGGGTCAAACTGCTGCTCTCTCCTATCAGTAAATATGCTCTGGCTGAAGTGTAAGTGCTGCACACCATGAAATAATTACCCAGTTGCCTCCTCCTGGTTAAATTTTAGTGTGCTTTCAGCTGCTTGTTGTTCAAAAAGATCTTGATTACCTTTCATTAAGCTGATGAAGAAGATGCATTTAGTTGTGGCCACTTAAATATGAAGAATGCTGCACTATCAAAGAGATAATTTGATAGTTTCAGTAGCTAGTGGTATCTAATTCTTCAGCTGGATGTTTGGTTTTGATGATTAGGTATTAAATGTAATAACAAAATGCAGCCCACATGCTTTTCTGTGTCTCTGCATGTGCATAATTATAATCAAGGAAACCAGAGGCAGTTGGAGAGGAGTTTTCTTTGGGGAAGAAGTTGATGAGAAAGCTTAAATAGGACTTGTCCTTCTTCCACTGTGGGGAAAAAATCTGAGTAATTTTTTTATCTATCCTGTGCCACTATTTGGAATTTGAATTGGAAATGGGAAGTTTTCACTAAGTATAAGTTTCTTTAAGTATTTAACACATCTCAAGGCAGTTTTTTTAAGTTTTCTGGTCACAGTCACTAACCTCCATAGCTGTGCTGATGTAATCCCAATTTACAAACAAGTCATCTTAGAACTTGGCACTTTCTGAGCCAGGTCAAGACCTTAAAAAGTCAGAGTTTTAGCCAGCCCATTTAATCTCTGTGCTTATCTCTTAAATACTATGATAGTTCTCTAATCAAAACAAGAGTGTGTGTCTTGTTGCTTTGAATTCTGCAGCTTGAGAAATACATTATAAATAACTAAAATAAATAACTATTCAGGGGTTGGAACTAGATGATCTTTAAGGTCCCTTCCAACCCAAACCATTCTATGATTCTATGATTTATTTAAAGTAGTAATAATGCATCAAAGATTGGTGTCAGTGGGTTAATGAGAGGGGTATTGTCAGCGATGGTGAGGAAAGAAACTGGAGTAAGACCAGAAAAGACAAGTAGCATGACTGGATTTGTCAGACATTTGTAAACCCCAGTGGCAAAACATAGATTAATCATCTGTTTTTCTTGCAAGCTTCAAAATGGTGAAGTGGTAGCAGTCCTCTGCACAGCTCTTTTCTGGTGTCACATCTGATGAGTATAACTGTAGCTCGTTTCCTCTGTGGAGGAGACCAACTGGTGGTGTTGGTAACCCACCACACATCTAACACTGTTGTTCCTACATCCATCTGTGGGCTTCAACTGGAAATCTCATGGGGAATTAGCTGTGTGAGAGACAGACCAGCCTCTGTCAACTCCTTAGGAGAGAGGTTGGTTTTATGGGGTGGTGAAGGACCTCAGCTTTTTCTTCTGGTTAGTCTGCAATGTCACTGAACTTGGATTGTCTTAAAGCTGGTGGAGTTGTTGAGGGTGTTGTTGGGTGGTGGCTGGCTGTGTGTAACCCTGAGACTGGACAGGGAGCAAAGGTGTGCTGGGAGCAGGACACCAGGCTGAGGTGGTACCGGGATGGGCACCAGTAAACAGGTCCTCATTCCTTTTGCTGATGGACATGGATGATGCAAAGAGAGTTTTATTCCTTTGTGCTTTCCCTTGAATCCCAGGAAGCTGAAAAGGAGGGGATTTGGGGCTTGGGAAAATTGTAGTTATGGGTAATTTTGTTTATCCCATTTCATTACAAGTCATATAATTCAGCATATGAACTGACTAAGTTTTGCAACTCTGCCATCCTCTCTTGAAGGTTTTTCTATATGATTTCCTGCTCTCATTGCTGTCTCTTCAGGGATTCCCCTTTTTGTATTTTATTCTGCTTTCTAAGAGTGTGAAATTTGGAGAATAACCTCCCTCTTGGCCAGCTGGGGCTGGGCCAGCCACCATTCTTCATAGTCCCCTGGAGCCTACCTTGGATCTTGTTTGCTTGGGACCAGTTCCATTGATTGTAAAACTGTTCTGTGGCAGTACTTCTGTTGGAGGGAGCATCTTGGTGCTTTCTGGGGGTAGTAGGGCTGCAGAGCAGGGCGAGATGAAGAAACCCATCTAATATATCAATGTGTGACTTCTCATGTGGTCTCTGTACAGGAGTCAGAGACATGTAGGAGCCAACTGAGAAAACAGCAGCTGTGATGTTGGAAAGTGGGCTTGTTCTTTCTCTTTTTGAGCCAGAAGAGGCTGCAAAGTCGTGGCTGTAGATTGATTTCATGTAAGAAAAAGGTTGAGCAGGTCAAGTGTGGGAGTGAGGGTACCTGCACACACACTGCAGTTAGCATCACTCCTTCACACATCGAATAACAATATTTTAATCCCACACTGTGTCTTTTTTTTTTATATAAATTTGCCTGGATCCTCTATTTCAACCAGCAGATGTATAACAAGTCCATTGTAAACTTCAGCTCATCAAATGCACTCTTCTATAATTATTGAAAATATGGCAAATTGTTTTGGTCCACGAGTTCAAAGCAAAATAGAGAACATGCATTTAATTCTTGACAATTTTTCATCCTTGGTGCTGCTGCTTTGAAAAGGTGCTTGCAGTTTTGCACAAAAGGAATTAATTTTATTATTTGCTGGGTTTGAAGCACTTTAGGATTCTTCTTCATGCAGCCAGTATAGAGTATAAAAAGGAATGACATGGAAAATTTTAGTTGCAGCATTTACTGTTCTGATAGATTTGATCATTGTGTTCCTTTAATTAAATGCATGTTTGGAGAGACTTTTAAATTAGATATTTTTTTTAATGGGCTAAGAATCTGGTAAGAGATTCTAGTGGGAAGTGTCCCTGCCTATGGCAGAGGAGTTGGAATTAGATGATATTTAGGGTGTCCTTTCTAACCCAAACCATCCTATGATTCTCAGCAGCACAGAGGTGTAAACTGACCGTCACCCAAACACAGCAGTGAGGGTGCAAAAGTTCGAGTCCCTCGGGGAAGGGATGCTTCATTGTCTCTTTTTGCCTTGCAGGAAGAATGCAAACAAATTCTGGCCCGGCAGAAATCCAGCTCCCAGTCCGACTCTCACGACGATGAGATTTCTCCTCCCCCTCCCAACCCCGTGGTGAAAGCCCGGCGCAGGAGAGGGGGGGTGAGCGCCGAGGTGTACACTGAGGAAGATGCTGTTTCTTACGTCAGGAAGGTAATGTCTGGCCGTATGGCCCCAAAAAGGCAAAGAATTAGAAAAAATCTTTCAGGCTGAAAACTAGCAGGGAGGAGAATTCTTATGGCAATTAAATGATGCTTGCAAGTAAACGTGAGAAGGACATTGAGTTGTTGGAATGGGTGCAGAAGAAGGCCATGAAGATGATGACAAGGCTGGAGCACAACTCTTCTGAGGACAGGCTGAAGGAGTTGGGGTTGTTGAGGCTGGAGAAGAGAAGGCTCAAGGGGTATCTCAGAGGTACCTGAAGGAAGTGGGATACAGAAAGGCTGGGGGAGGACTTTTGAGTAGCATCCAGGATGGCAGGACTAGGAGGAGTGGATCCAAATTGGAAGAGGGGAGATTTAGGGTGGATCTAAGCAAGAAGTTCTTTGCTGTGAGGGTGGTGAGACATTGGAAGATGTTGCCCGGAGAGGTTGTGGATGCCCTCTCAATCCCTGGAGCTGGATGAGGCACTGAGCAACCTGGTGTAGTGGGAGGTGCAGGGGTTTGGAACTAGATGATTTTTAAGGTCCCTTCCAACCCAACCCATTCTATGGTTTTATGATAAATTTTAGCAGGGTATTAATGCACTGCACTCTTCAGAACCTCACATGATATTTCAAAATCCACTTTCAAACACTTTCCTTTCTGTGCAGTTTGTCATATCCCCCTTAAAAACTTCTAGGAAGGGATCACATTCCTCAGTGCTTCATGTGGACTCCAGCTGACTCTTCTGATAAGCAAAGGAAATAATCTTTCCCACACCCCTGAGTAATTCTGATTTATTTTTTAATGGAAGTTAACTTTGATTTTTGCTTTTTTCACCAGTAATGCCAATAAATGCTGACAGTAGCAGGGGTGGTCAGGATCCAGGAGAAGCCATAAGAATCTTATTCTTTGTGTTCTTTGGCTGGGACTGCTGTGATTTGAATTTCCAAGTGTCTGACTGATCTTAAATAGTAGTAATAATAATAATAATAATAATTTAGAGGATGGTTTCTTGGGGATGATTTGTTGTCAGGCTGCAGATGCTGCAAGGAATATAGAATGAACACTGGGGGGGTTTGTGTCACTGCTTTGTCTTCTGCCACCAGCAGATGAATCCCATGGATGTGAGTTTGTGGCAGTGATTTCTAGAGCATAGAAATAAAGGACAATGAGAGAACAAACCACAGGACTCATTTAGAAGTGTAAAAAAGCAAGGCAAGGGTTGTGTTAGACTATTGCAAACAGATGGAATTGGAGAGAGTAGCCAGGAAGAATCCCCTGGCTTGGATTGAGGTGTTGGATAGGAACTCAACTGGGTCATAAACCGAAGTAAAGGGTCCTGTGAAGGGGTGAGCTGTGGAAGAGCAGTGCTAAAGGCAAAGAAATGAGTGATGTCACTGGGGAGAGAATGGAAGGAGCCTGAGCTTTGTGATTTGAGCAAGAGCCTGGCACTGCTCCCTTCTGAGGAGCACGAAAGAAGGTCTCCGTGAAGGGTTGTTTCATTGCTTCATCCCTGAAGCTAGAGAAAGCAGGATTTGTCAACAAACATGACATAACATACAGTTAATAACAAACAGAGTGGCAGTCACTGTAAAGAAAAGTAGTGGCTTGAGGAGAACATTCAGGATTTACCTGAATGAGTGATGTAAGAAGAGGTCGAGTGATTCTTCTCGATGTNGAAAAGTAGTGGCTTGAGGAGAACATTCAGGATTTACCTGAATGAGTGATGTAAGAAGAGGTCGAGTGATTCTTCTCGATGTGGGGTTTTGGGTGATATTTTGTTACTGTGACACTTAAAGAATCTCTCCTGTATTTTCTCCCTCTTTGCCCCAAAATTTTGAACACTTGTGAGAACATGTACACACCAGGACTTTATCTCTCCAATAAAGAAATAAAAATGCCTCTTCATTCTCAAATGCAAGTCCTTTTGTTTATCTGGTTTTGAGCCAGGTGTGGTAATAGCACAACCCATACTGAGGACTAGGCTGTAATCAACACATTTTTACCTAAAGAAATGTTTCTTATTTCCTAGTTTTAACAGTAAGTTGCCTCTGATATTGTCTGTGGGAGAGGAAGAATATGAAATATGTTTTCCTCAGTCCAAGGGATTTGAAAGAAGGCCACAGAGCTGCCAGCACCTGCTAATTATAGTGTTTTATGGAGATTCTTCTCCCCACTCATCCCACATCTTAGATTTCTTTTCTACTTGTTGTATTGAGAACATAAACTCTTGTCTATACGTTATCCAACCTGTAATTTATTACTTTCTTTGTGGCTTTATATTATATCCTAGACCTGTTGCAGTGTTTGAGAACAAATTGCATCCATTATCTCCAGCAGTGGGATTCTCTGTAGATTTCAGGCTCTGCTGAAATGCAGCCAGGCCTGTGATGACCCTTGGTTCTGTTTTCCCCAGGTTATTCCAAAGGACTACAAAACCATGACTGCCCTGGCAAAGGCCATCTCCAAGAACGTGCTCTTTGCTCATCTGGATGACAATGAACGAAGGTATGAGGTGCTTTGTGGTTTAAAGGAATCTATGGCTTGACCCAAGGACCAGAAATTATATTAAATTTCATCCCAGGGATCAGAATGATCCTCCCTGATGTGTTTGAGCCTTACTAGATGCACCCTCATGTGCAGGCAAGGGTGACAGAGGGTAACATCACAAGCTAAAAAAGAGCAAGAACAGGTTAGAATTTATTCAGACTTATTTAATGTTTTCAGATCATCTGTGCCTGATAAACTCTACTCTAGGTTGGTTAAAGCAATCTCAGAAGTGTTAGTAGTTATTTCTGAGAACTCAGGGGAGGTAGGTCAAGTGCTGGAAGAGTGGGAGAGAGAAGGTATGATGCTTGTAAAGTGGTAAAAGAGAATTGCAGCTGAATTATTTTGTTCTTTATAAAACTGGAACAAACAAATGATGAGTAAACACTTGGAGGAAACCAAAAGGAGTGGTGGAAAGCCAGATGAGGAAGTTTCATCTGCTGTGCTGCTGTTTATTTTCTTCAGTACTTTCTACAATGAAGGAAACATCATTGTTGCATTGAATTTCATGGTTGACCATGGCTGAGGTGTTCAGGCTGGGGCAGGAGGGACTGGCAGGGCTTAAAATTCCTCATTTCCAGTGGTTGACTCTTAGAATTTTCCTTCTCCCCTAAAAAGATAGTGCTGTTAATGTGCTGTGGGGCTGTGCCTTGCCCATGACTTGTGTTGCTGCATAAAACTTGTTCATCAAGGAGTAAAGAGAGTAGATAAATATTTAACATGCACTTCCAGGCTCCACTTTTGGCATTACATGATTTTTACAAGCATTTCTTCTTTACTCTTTAATACACAAGCAAGCTGTAAAAGCCTGCAACAGCTTTCAGAATGCTTTTGTGTGTTTTATCACTTGGGTTAATAATAAATGGGTTTGTTTGAGCAGTAAACTGGTGTGAAACTGCCTTGGAAAAGAGTCAGGAAGTGGCATTTAATGTTTTTACTAAAATATTGGGTCCTAATAAAGGTGGAAAAATAGCACCAAGGAATGAAGCAAGAAGTAGAGAGACCTGCTGTGTTTTTACTGCAGCACAGGGTTGTGTTTAGTCTACTTGATGGCAAAGGTGGGAGAATAAAGGGTATTTCTTATTTTCACTGCTTGCTGGGGCCAAGATACAAAGATAGAAATTGGCACCAGTGCTGGGCATGCAACCAACCAGGGTTCTCTTGGAGCATAAATTCTTACCCTCTTCTCAAACACTGTGGGAGGGAGATGCCACTGTGATAGTGTAAGTAAAATGGGAGGGAAGTTGTTGGAGATGCCATCACCTTGCTGTTGGCATTGAGAAAACTGTTGTGCTGCCTTCTTTTCTTCAAAGTGTGTTCCCAGTAACCCAAGTGCAGTTGGGTAAGCTGTGATTGATAGTGTAGTGGGGTACTGTGGGGTCTTACTGGGCATAAAAGTGCCCTGGTTGAAGGACATAGTGTCCAAACAGAGCCTTCCTCATCATGCAGATGCCCCTAAGTTGTGCTGAGGGCTGCCACTGAGGGCAAACAAGTCTCCTGAAGACAAAACCTCAGAATTAGGTCCAAATTGTGCAGGGTGGGTGCAAATCAGACCTGTAACAATGATTTCTAGCAGTGAGGAAACATTCATAAATTGTGGGATATGTAGTTGTTAACAACAGATTGGGTTGATCCCCTTGAGTTTGTCTCCTGAAGTTTCATAGCTCTGGTTTTGTAATTTTCTGATCCTCAGTGGTGATAAAACAGTGTATTCTTTCTCTGTATGTTTTTCTTTTTTTTAATCTGTTTGGAGGTTTTGCACATCTGTTTTCTCAGCTGGATGAATCTATTTCTCATCTTCCTTTGCAGACCAGGTGCTTCAGCCCGCTCAACATTTTTGTTCCTCTCCTCAGCTTTCTTCACTTAATCCACCTCTTCCTTATTGCTTTATATTTTTCACAGCATATTATTGTAGGATCA
>VZTY01008978.1:964-12010 GCA_013400935.1 Turnix velox
AAGTATAGAATTCTGCTGCAGAAGATCAGAGTGCTCAGATGTTATTGCTAACACACTGCAATTATCATTTGTCAGCAATCACCAAGAGCAAGATCTGCCTTGTGCTTGAAGTTGGCTCCAAAGACCTTGTGCTCTAAACAGATCATTTCATGAAATAGCTGGAGGCTGCTGAAATTACAGGAAGAAATATTGGTATCTCTAGAAGCTTTTTGTCTCCAGCTATCCAGAACTGTTCTGTTGTGTTTAGAGTGACAGATCAAATACTACCTGACCACAAATACTTTTTTTTAAAGTAAAATATTACCTGGCAGCTGCAGAAAAATCCTTCAAGAAAGTACATTTGGCCCTTCTTTAACATTGCAACTGTGACACACTCACGTGGGATTGGTTATTTTCTTTTCTCCTGAATATTGTTATGAATATTCTTGTTTTCATGGCACTCACATTTCATTATAACCCTACTGCACCTTATCAGTGATAAAAACATTTAGTGAAGAGAAAGTCTTAATGGATAGTTTGAAGCTATAACTCCCACCCTGGCCACTACAGGGTTTGGGTTTATTTTTCTACAGAAATCCTACACTGCTATGACAAATAGGATAGGAGAAATAAGCCTTTAGCACAGAGCATTTTCTATCTTGATTTGGTCAAGCTGAACTTAAAAAGTCTTATTTAGATATTTCTTCTCTGGATTTTGAAATAACTGTATCAAGTTGTGAACAAAACAAGCAGACATATCAGTGATATATTTAAGTAACAGCTCTTATTGGGAGTTAGACTTGGAGTGGCTTAAAAAGCTAATAAAGCATCTCCCAGCTCAATCTACCATGAAGTTTAAAAATATATCTGTGTTTTAGAAAACCTTTATTTGCTTTCTGAGAGAGATTAAACCAACCCCTTGAATTTTGCTCCTTCACTTTGCATGTGAAGGAATGGACACCAGTATTTTTGTGCAGTCTGACATGTTGGTAAGAGCAAGTTTTGTACCTGAGGTCTGAGTACATTGGAAAGCTTTTGGTTTGTATGTTACTGATAAATCCTGAAAGAACATATTCAGAGCTTAACAGGATTTATAGATGAAGATTTCAAGAGCCAGCAATGCTCTTGGCCTGTCATTGTGCACTAGGTATCCCAAACAGATCACAATTCCTTCCCTTTGAAATAAAGGAGTGCTTAAAGCCAGAGTAAGAGATTGCAAGAAGCTTAATTATTGTCTTGCTTCAAGATGCAGACACTTGAGTTTGAACACCTCCAGCTGAAGTCTTAGACTAAAACAATTCCATAAAAAAACTAAAAATCAAGAATGGAGAATGGCTGTCCTGAGTTCTGGCTCCCAAGGGAAAACAGAAAAACCTCTCAGACCACCCCAGTGCATCACATTTCATGAAGACCAGGATGAATCTTCATGTTTCTAGTTCTGCTATTTTCAAATTGGTCAGGAATTTAGTATTTCACTAGGCTATCATCTCATCCACATGTGTGGCTCACTAGGAATTCACTGCAAGAAGTATATTTCATCCTGTATTTCTAGGAGAAAACTAAGACTGGGTGCAAAAAACCAGACCCCTATATTAAAAAGCCACATCAAAGGTAACTTGGTCAAAATGGTCTATCAAGATAATAATATGCCTTTTGTTGGAGAAAAAAAATAACTTATTCATAGAAATTAGGCATTAGAAATGCATTCAAGGTTATCTAGGAGAGCAGATGATTGAATTTAGTGTTGCAAAACATGGACTATGCAGCTTTCAAACTGCACCAGTTCCCTCTATTAGGCCAAGAAAAAGCTTCAGAAACTGCAGTCTCATGCTGGTGTGAGAGGACAACAGACAGGTGGGACCCCAGCCACACTCCACTGAAATGAATGCAGGGGTTCCTCTTAGCTTTCCTTCAGATTATTTATACCAGAAACCTTTCTGCTTCCATTTACAGATGGGTACCTAAAGTGCAGAGAGACAAATGGAATCATAGAATCTTAGAATAGTTGGGGTTGGAAGGGACCTTAAAGATCATCAAGTTCCAATCCCCCTGCCCATGGCAGGGACACCTCCCACTACATCAGGTTGCTCAGTGCCTTGTCCAGCCTGGCCTTAAACACCTCCAGGGCTTGAGGGGGCATCCACAACCTCTCTGGGCAACCTCTTCCACTGTTTCACTGCCCTCACCAGAAAGAATTTCTTTCTTATATCTAGCCTGAATCTACCCCCTTCCAATTTACATCCATTATTACTAGTAGAAAACTCAGACAGAGTGCAAAAAAAAACCACCCCTATATTAAAAACCCACATCAAAGATAACTTGGCCAAAATGGTCTATCAAGATAATAATATGCCTTTTGTTGGAGAAAAAAAATAACTTATTCATAGAAATTAGGCATTAGAAATGCATTCAAGGTTATCTAGGAGAGCAGATGATTGAATTTAGTGTTGCAAAACATGGACTATGCAGCTNCCACACACTGTATTTTCCTCTCCACCAGAGCCAAATGCTTAGGTTCAAGAATAAACCACCAAAAAAGAAGGGAGGCTGATATTTAAGCACTTCCTAATACGTGTGCACAACCCACATTCGTGAAGCCATTTCTTTCCTTCAAACAATGAACCCAGAGACATTGCACCCAGCTCAAGTTGCCCCCATATGGCACACAATGGTGTTTGCTTCTGCTCTAAGCAGCACCAGCTCCTAATCCCATAAGATGATTTAGCCTAAGCTAATGGTTTTTGGCCTTGGACAAAGAGTTAGCTGAGTTCTTACTGAAAAATGAGATGCAGACCACCATTTTACATTGATTCTCCTAAGCTCTTTGCCAAAGCTCTTGGATGTTTGCCTCTCAAACTGGTTCTCCTGTACCAGCTAGCCTTATAGAAATGGGGGAAAAGGAGAATTACAATGCCAGGAAAACCCTGACTGTCTACTCTTTTATTCTTCATTTAGTAATATGGCAAAAGTTCATTCCTCTGCTTAAAAATAATTTTTCAAGAATGTTTGGAAAGGAAAAATGAGCAGTACCTTAATGTGTTTGAGTATTAGCAGCATTTCCAGGTCTCCAGCCACATGAAACATAGGATGCCAGTGAAGCCAGCCAGTTCAAGCACTTCATCCTCCCATAAAGAGCAATCTAGGCTTGGGTTTTGTGGAGATATCCACTTAGAAGCTAAATAACTTCCTTCTAACAACCTTTCTCTCCCTAAACATGCAGATTTCCCAAACCTGGGAAAAAAACCCACCTGCTCCCTGCTCTCTAGTTCTCAGGTATGAGGCATCACCATATTGCCATGTTCTGTATGGCTGAGCTGTGTTGAGAGGAAACTACTCTCATGTTTGCTTTGTTTTATTTAAATGCTCAGATAAACAGGAGTGTGATCAAAGGACACACTAAGTATTTTCTACATGTCCTCTAGAAGGGAAGGAGGGATGGATCTGCAGTAAAGAAATGTCACATTCATGTAAGAAATAAACTGTAGTAATTCCAAAATGCTGTGACTGTGGAAGTAGCACAGATCTCATAACAAAACGCCACTGCCATCACTAATATGTCCTGAGCCTCATGTTATAAAAGCATAGTCATGGAATCATAGAGTGGTTTGGGTTGGAAGGGACCTTATAGATCATCTAGTTCCAACTCCCTGCCATGGGCAGGGACACCTCCCACTACATCAGGTTGCTCCATGCCTCATCCAACCTGGCCTTAAACACCTCCAGAGGGGGCATCCATAGCTTCTCTGGGCAACCTCTTCTAGTGTCTCACCACCCTCACCATAAAGAATTTATTTCTTGTATCCAGTGCTTCTTGTCTATTACTCAGAATCCTGGCTTTGGCAATTCAGGATCCTCATCATAGAATCATAGAATAGTTCAGGTTGGAAGGGATCTTAAAGATCATCGAGTTCCAACCCCCCTGCCATAGGCAGGGACACCTCCCACTACATCAGGCTGCTCAGTGCCTTGTCCAGCCTGGCCTTAAACACCTCCAGGGATTGAGGGGGCATCCACAGCCTCTCTGGGCAACCTCTTCCAGTCTCTCACTACCCTCACCCTAAAGAATTTCTTTCTTTTGTCTAGCCTGAATCTACCCCCTTCCAATTTCCATTCATTATTTCTAGTCCTCCCATCACATATCTCATTAAAAAGTCCTACCCCTGCCTTTCTGTAGCCCCCTTCAGGTATTGAGAAGCTACTCTGAGGTCCCCCCCTGAGCCTTCTCTTCAACAAGCTGAACAACCCCAACTCCTTCAACCTGTCTTCATCAGGCAGTTGCTCCAGCCCTTTGATCATCTTCGTGGTCTGCCTCTGGACCTGCTCCAACAGCTCATCCTTTGATTCCCCTTTTTCATGACAGGTCCATTTTGTGCTAAAACAAGTTTAATTTGTTTCCCCTTTTGTCCACCTGCTCTGCTGCCAGAATAGGGCCCCTCAGCCAATGTAGCTGGCCTTGTCTCCCAGTGAAGGGGAGGTTCATCAGCCTGTACAGCTCTAACAAAAGATATAAGGTGGTGTGACACAAAATGAAACTCTTCTGAGATAAGGATTTGTTAGATTCTCTGAGTAAGGAGAGCTGAGTGCAAAGGTGTGTGATACAAAGGCACTAAATGCCAGATACTAAGGAATTCACCCAAATTGCACTGAAAAAGGTGAAGAAGGCAGGAAGAATGTCTGTCACATCCAGCTCACCATTTCACACAACTTTGGTGCCAGGTCTGAGTTTGTGTGAGGGAACTCCCTGCCTACCTCAACATGTGAGCTTTTTAATCTTATTTTCTCTCCTGTCTTGCTGAGGGAAGGGAGAGAGAGAATGTCTGGATGAGCCCCACCACAATGCCATTGCTCTTCTCCATCATGCAGCTGGAGGTGCCACATCCAAGAAGGGAATCCCTCCTCTCCCTGAATCAGCAGAGGAAAACTCTCTAACGGGGTGAGGAATGGCTAGTGCCACCATTACTTGCCTGCATAGAGCTCAGTAACATCTAAAGTTGACCTGAATTAAAAGCTTTGGTAAAAAAACTCCCAAATATTCCTCAACTGGACAGTCCACACATGCAAAAAAGAAACCATGGCCTCATCCCTTTCTTACATGGGTCTGTTTGCCCTGAAAACCAGGTTTGGCACCACCACTGATGGGCACCAGGGTGCTGGCTGTAGTGTTAAGGCAGCAATCCCAGCCCTCAGGGCTTTCTCTTGCCAGCTGAATTAACCCATCTTTTAAAATCTCTATTGCTCCAAAGCAATATGTTTGCTTTTTTCCCCTTCCCCAGTGTTTCAGTAGCCACATATGTTTTTCCTTCCGAGAAGAGCTGGGAAACCAGGAGCCTGAAGCCAGGGGAGGCAGCAATCAGGGGTTTGAAGTGTTAATGGTACCACTGTGGGAACAGGGAGTCCCTTGAACTGCATTATTAGGAAATTAATAATGGGGTAACACCCTCTCCTGAGTGTTATAAATTTAGCACTAATTAGGACTTCTCTTTCTGGGCTATTTTAAGCAAGAAAATCTCCAGCCCGCAGTGTTACATTCAAATCCTCTTGTTTGGAGAACTAAATGATTCACAAACCTTGCTTTCTTCACTCAGCTACAGTCTTTTAAACTTTTCCCATTTCCCTTTTCTTTCTGACATGACTGGTTTGTCTTTCACTCAGCAGATCTTCCCCACAAAGAGGGTTTTCTTTGAACAAGATTTTACCCTACTGGCCATTCATTTCTCACAGTCCATCCCAAATTTTCAAAGATCCCCTCTTAGCATCAATTTTTTTGTCACGCATTTAATTTATTTATTGCTCAGATATTCCAGATGTTAAACCTCATGGAGTTATTGAAGCTGGTGAGCCATATTTTTTTTTGCCAAAAGTTTTTTGTATTTTAGCATTTCACAATTAATCATTAGAAAACTTCATCAGGCTTGCAAGGAAAAAGAGACCCTAATTAGATCAGAGGCCAAAGTGTCCCCCAGCTCTTCCTTTCTTCTTGCACTGCCCCAGATCTCATCTAAACCTTGCCTGAAGTCCAGAAAACAAATCTCACAGTTGATTGAATATATTTAATTGTGAATTGATGCCTAGACTTTTGCAGATATGTTTCAAATTCTGCCTGGTGGCTGTCTTGGCTAATTTGCCTATATCCAGGAAATGAATTTTTTTCTGAATTGTGATGTTGGGTGATATATGTCTGCCTTTCTGTAGAGAATATTGCTTCTTGCTAACAAAATCAACGTGCTGCTAAATGATTGACATGATGACAAAAGGTTTTAGCTTTTAATATTTAGGAAAAGACCAAGGGAGAAGAGAAAGCACTACAGGAGAGTAGAGCCAGCCTGGCTGTGGAAGAAGAAATCTGCTTCAATTCAGCAAAAGCCATAGCTTATTTTAGCAATAAAGGGGAAATCTAGATAGAAGGTTACATCTAGGTTACACTGAGTATTAAAAAAAATGTTAGTAGGGAGTCAGGGTTTAAAACATACCTGTACAATAGTCTGGAGAACATGTAGTGTGGAAGGAAACACAGTATGAAAACACACCACAAACTACTGTGCTTTGTCAAGGTGGCTTTTCATCAAATATTGCTAATTGCTGTTAAAATCTAGCCTTAAAAATCAATTAGAAAGGCAAGTTTGGCAGCAGTATTAATAACCTCTAAAACAAATGCAGCATGAGAAGAGGATTTCTGTGACCAGAGCTCAGCTCAGAAGGTTTTATCTCATGCCTATGAAAAATCACGTCTTCACAAAAGTGAGACTAAAGATATCACCTAGAAGAACTAGACAAAGACTTTCTCCTCTTCCTACTGTGGAGGGAAAACACACAACACAGTCATTTGTATTAACTTCTGTTCAACAACTGGTCAGAGAGAATATTCTGCACTGTATGAGGCTAAAGGAAAGACCAGTTTTACTTTTCCCTACTGCATCAGGCTAGATATAAGAAAGAAATTCTTTCCAGTGAGGGTGGTGAAACACTGGAAGAGGTTGCCCAGAGAGGCTGTGGATGCCCCCTCAATTGCTGGAGGTGTTTAAGGCCAGGCTGGACAAGGCACTGAGCAGCCTGATGTAGTGGGAGGTGCCTATGGCAGAGGGGTTGGAACTCCATGATCTTTAAGGTTCCTTCCAACCCCAACTATTCTATGATTCTATACAGTATTGAGGTGACAAAATCCTCTCTGCTAGCTGTGAGTCCTCTCTTCCCTCTATGTGGGCTAGAACTGCAGAAATAAGATGTGTGAGTGTGCAAGCTGAGCAGCAGGTTTGTAAATTGCAGGTGATTATTTAAAGTTGGTAAATACCAACCTTGAAGTCCTGCTAGTAGCCTTGGACTGGGAAGGACCTTGGAGGTCAATTCATTTCCCTTCTATTGCAGGCAGCCCTCTGAAAGAAACTGCATGATAAAGTGGTCGAGCTCCATCACAGAATTATTTTCTCCTGCTGTAATGATGAAGGAGGAGGAGGAAACCTACTGCAGCTGCTGGGAAATGTAGAAATCTTCCTCTTCACTGGCTCAATATACACTTACCCACTTTATTCACATCCTTTTTTTTTTCCTGCCAAAATTGTTCATCTGTACTTCTCTGTGATTTATTTATAGGGAGCCCTCTCTCAGCATTCATTGCAGGAGATAAAATAAGCCATCCTTTTTTAGTCTCCTTTCATAGAAAAGCCATACCATAATCTGCATCACTCTTGTATCACATCCCTTCACCTGCTCCAGTCTGAGCACAGGGACCATAACCAGCAAGAGCAGCTATATATTATCTTAACAGGGATTTTTACAGTGCCATTAACAGTCCCTTGTTCTTTTACTGCTCTGTTGTACTTCTAGACTCTGTGCACACAGAATTTTTCAGGCTTATTAATTATGTTATGCTGTTAACCATAAAATCCTGGTGTGTCATCTCATCTGGTCCCACTTCTGCTCCTTGGGAGTGTGGTCAGCATCTTGCAGGCAAAAATCCTTCAGTGCTTTTCATCTCATGCTTTTTCCTTGATAGCTCTTGTGGAGCATTTCAGCATGAAGATGTTTCAGCAGGCTTTACAAAAGCAAGTGAATCATTCAAAAAAAGAAGAAAAAACCACACTCCATCTTCTTTAGCATCACCAATTATTAGCTGCTCAGGATGCTTTGAAATCTATAGCTGCTTAAGGGAAGAAAAATAACCAGCTCTTCCCATCATTATGTTTTGTGTACTCTGCCTATGCAAGGAAGCTTTGTTAAATAAATGTGGTGAGGTTGATAGGCAAAAACCTCTTATGGCTTTAAAGAAGGGGATCCAGATCAGTTTTACTGATCATAGAATAGTTTGGGTTGGAAGGGACCTTAAAGATCATCTAGTTCCTACCCCCCTGCCATAGGCAGGGACACCTCCCACTACATCAGGCTGCTCAGTGTCTGGCCTTAAACACCTCCAGGGACTGAAGGGGCATCCACAACCTCTCTGGGCAACCTGTTCCAGTGTTTCACTGCCCTCACCACAAAGAATTTCTTTCTTATATCTAGCCTGAATCTCCCCTCTTACAATTTACATCCATTATTTCTAGTCCTCTCATCACGTATCTTGTTAAAAAGTCCTACTTCTTCCTTTCTGTAGCCCCTTTCAGGCACTGAGAAGCTACTCTGAGGTCCCCTCTTAGCCTTCTCTTCCCCAAGCTGAACAACCCCAACTCCTTCAGGCTGATCCAGAACAAGAAGGGATCTAAAAACTAATTGGTTGACAAGATAATTTCTAATGGTGTGGAAAACATTTCTCATTCTAGAAGCCAGTGGTTAGATTCTGTCTGATTCTGGTGGCTGGGCTTCTGTCTTCTGCTGCCTCAGGGGTGGGGATTGCCCAGTGTTTCCTCCACTCGATGGAGCTGGAGCAGCCTTTCAACTCTTGCTTCTGATTTGGATGATTTTGCTGCAGATTGTGCATAACAAGGGGCTATTTTTAAAAGGAGGCAGTGTTGTCTTTGTGGGCAGCTCAGGCTGGGTCACCATGTTCACTCCTTAGGTCACAGGCTGCTGGAGGGAAGTCACTGCACCCTTCAGTGGAGCTGCTGTCTGTCAGACAGAGCACCTCCATCAAGTTCTGACACAGATTTGCCAGAAATAAGGATCCCCTCCCAAGTCTGCCTACAGCTGCTGGCCCCAGTGAGTGTTTTCTACTCTTGCCCTCATTCCTCTCTCCCTCCTATCTCACCTCCCTAGGGCATTGTGCTCTCTTATGGTCTTTGCCATTGGATATACATCTCCATCTGCACCCTGAGCAGGACCACAGTGCTACCTCTGGAGGGAGATCCGTTCAGTTAGAGCTAATCTGGTCCCTGCCTAAGTGTAAGGGAACCTGATGGAGGCTAATTAAATGGAAAACCATCCATTCGTGCTGTCTCATTAGGGATTTGTCATAAAAAACCTCTTATGTTCCCTTACAAGCCTAAACAAGTGTGTTCATTGTGTAAAACTCAGCCATAAAGCTGTCTGGAGAGTAGTTAACATAGAATCACAGAATCACATATCTTATTAAAAAGTCCTACCCCTGTCTTTCCACAGACCCTCTTCAGGGACTGAGAAGCTACTAGGAGGTCCCTCCTGAGCCTTCTCTTCACCAGGCTGAACAACCCCAAATCCTTCAGCCTGTCAGGTTGGAAGGGACCTTAAAGATCATCAAGTTCCAACCCCCCTGCCATAGGCATGGACACCTCCCACCAGATNCTTGCAGAAATGGGACATCCCTTCCTCCAAGTGGGAAATAAGGCCAAGCCCAGAGCTCCTGCACTGACAGTCATATGGAGAGGATGTCTCTCCGTCTGGCCCTGATGGGAGCCAGAAATCAGAGGCAAAGAGCACTTGTTACTTTTTTTAGCCATGGCAAAGATGTCCAGAGGGTTAAAAAGCATAAATTTAATAATGGTTGCTTCCTGGTGGGTATGGAAGTTGCTTCACCTCTTCCTTTCAGAGGCAAAGAGCATGGCTTATCCATGGCAAAAATGTCCAGAGGTTTAGAAAGTATAAATTTAATAACAGCTGTTTCCTGGGGGGTATGGAAGTTGCCTCACCTCTTCCTTTCAGAGACAAAGAGCACTTGGTACTTTTTTAGCCATGGCAAAGATGTCCAGAGGTTTAAAAAGCATAAATTTAATAATTGTTGCTTCTTGGGGGGTATGGAAGTTGTCTCACCTCTTCCTTTCAGAGGCAAAGAGAGTGGCTTAGCCATGGCAAAGATGTCCAGAGGTTTAGAAAGTATAAATTTAATAACAGCTGTTTCCTGGGGGGTATGGAAGTTGCCTCACCTCTTCCTTTCAGAGACAAAGAGCACTTGGTACTTTTTTAGCCATGGCAAAGATGTCCGGAGGTTTAGAAAGTATAAATTTAATAACAGCTGTTTCCTGGGGGGTATGGAAGTTGCCTCACCTCTTCCTTTCAGAGGCAAAGAGCATGGCTTATCCATGGCAAAGATGTCCGGAGGTTTAGAAAGTATAAATTTAATAACAGCTGTTTCCTGGGGGGTATAGAAGTTGTCTGACCCCTTCCTTTGCATCTCCTCCTCGTGGCACTACTTTCAAGGAAAATTCAATTCCCTGTAGAGCAAATTAATTCAAGTTATGGGTTGCATCCCATCCCTTAGGTCTAAATGGTTGCTCACCTCAATGTCCTTTCAGGGTGAGCTTTTCCAAAATTCAGGCTGCAGAATTTCTGCCAAAAGGAGGGTTCCTGCTGAGGTTGGGGCATATCTTCCCATGGGCAGGAGGAGGTAAGTGCTTTCCTGGTGTGGAACAGCCTTGGGGTAATGCCAGCTGGTGTTTCTCTCCTTGCAGGCGTCGGAGGTGGAGCGGCAGCTCTCCCTGCAGGTCCACACCCTCCGGGAGGATTTTAGGGAAAAGAATTCCTCCAGCAGCCAACACATCGTAAGGTTGGAGAGTCTCCAGGCTGAGGTGAGTCACCCATCCTCCATCTCGCTTCTTCAAAAGGTGGTGGCCACGGCCAGGGCGGTTTTAACTTGTATAGCCAGCTCCTCTGAAGTGAGCAGACAAAGGGTGATGGTGGAGTAAAAAAAAAAAAGGGACAATAGAAAGAAAAAAGGAAAAAAAG
>VZTY01008979.1:0-12045 GCA_013400935.1 Turnix velox
CACCCCATCTCACCCCCCGTCACCCCTTGTCACCCCCCGGCAGGGCCCGTCACCCGCCACCCTCTCCTCCTTCCTCCCTCAGTAGGTTCCAGAGTAAACGTCCCTCTCGGCCCCACCCTCCAGCAGGGTTTAAAGCCCTGGGAAAAGGCTCGCGAGGGACAACTGGGGCACTTGGCTGCATTTCACTCCTCCATGGGCCCCAGGGCCCCTTCCGCGCCCCCAAATAATTACAGCGAGTGGCTTCAATACCTGCCACGGTCGTTAATTAATCTGTCCCTGAGCAGCGGCTGTGCTGGGGATGCCGGGCTTTCCCAGCAAGCTCCCACGCATGTCTAGGGTGCGCGTGTGTGCGTGTGCTGCCAGCGTGTGCACAAGGATGGATGGGTTCACACGCGTGTGCACAAGCACGTGCCTGCGTTTGCACATGCTCCTTGCATGTGTGTGCGAGTGTGTGCATCAGCACATGTGCTCACGAGCCTCCCTACACTTACTTACAAGTGTGCACACAGCCACAAGTACATACTTGTGAGATGTGCATGTGTCATAGACCCACCCCGGCCCAGGCAGGTGATGGGTCAAGCACCCAGGGTGGGTTTGGGTGGGTCTGGTATTCGTCCTGCCCAAAGCTGGAGCCCCGCTACCTCCCCTCACTGCCGCCTGGGTTTATTTTTAATGGTGTAGCCCCGGGTGATTCACACTCTTCTGCCTCTGCTCCGCGGCTCCAGCAAGTTTTCCGTGCCCAAAATAGATGTTCTGGAAGGAACGGGCCGAGTGGTGGCCCCCCCCCCCCACTTCTGCCAACGGGGATCCTGGCATCAGTGAGCTCACGTCTTCCCAGGGATTGTTTTTGGGGGTGATGCTGATGCAGATCCCTGAGAAGCGAGACTGTGGGGTGGTGTGTGACCTTGATGGGGAACATTGGGCTTTCTAGCAGGCACTGTCTGGAAGCTCCCTGCTTGCTAGACTGCCAGCCCTGTTAGGGGGACAGGGAGCCCTAGAGAGCAGAGAGCTGGGAACACACATGTCAGCTCCTTCCCAGGAGCAGAACATCCTTGCTGGAGCAGAGCATCACCCCAGGAGTACAGCATCCTTCCCAGGAGCAAGAGCATCATTACCAAGGGCAGACTCTACCTTGGTTCCAGCCCCACCAGCAGAAGTACCTAGCAAAGGTACCAATTCACAATAAATCATTTAAAAAAACAAAGGGAAAACTCCCACCTTTCCAAACCAGAAGAGGATACTAACCCCCTTCCTCTGTGCTGCCATCTCCACAGAGCCCAAAGCACCACATCCCAGCAGCAAAACGTGGGATCCTGGATGTCCTCCCACCTCAAAGTCAGAAGTCGCAGACAGCTGTAGCAGACACAAAGGTCTGAGGCACAGGAGGCCACTGGCCTGGACCAGAGCTATCCACTCCACAAGTACCTGAGGAATTAATGTTGTAGAATGATGCTTGCTAAATCCAAACCCAAAAGATGTCAAGGAAATGCTGGGTGGCATAAGTTGAGACTTAAGTCAGAACAATGTCCTTACTGGGACGAGAAGGTTCAGATCAGCATTTGCTGGTGCCAGGTGTGGTTAAGAGGAAAAAGCACTATTTACACTGTCTGTTCATAGCTCATTAGGGCTTGACAGCACATCAGACCCCAGCAAAATGAAGCAGCTATTGTTATTTAGATCTTTTGGGTTACACAATTTAAGAGAAATAATTGCATATCGAGTGACAGGGTGACAGGTCAGCAACCCTGGCTCTTCTCAGCCCTAAAAACGTAAGTATTCATGGCCAAAACAATGGAGAGAAGGAGCACAAGCTTCCCCATGGATTTGGAGAGTGCAAAAGAGCATCTTTCCCCAGGGAAGAGGGCACAGGGAGGCAGCCCTTCACCTCCCACACTCAGCAAGAGGAAAAAACCATCCTTCTCTTTCCCAAATCTACCAAAACTTCTGTGCTCTGGGGTGACTGGGCTGCAAAATCTCTTCTACTCTCCTGTTCAAGATGTAGCTCTTAGGAGGAGCAGTGTTTTGTTATCCCTGCAGAGAAGAGTGAAGAAATGCCAGGCTTGTCAATTTGTGAATATTCTTTAATTGAAAATTAATTCAAAATTTTAAAATTAAAGTTAAATAGCAAAGGATTTCCAATTCTAACTGTAGATCTCACTCACTAAAGACCACACATACAACAGCCCCATTGTCTGGGGTTTCTCCCTGAGAGATTCCTTGGCTTTGAGATAAACATTTTTCCAACAGGACACAATTCCAACCATCAATGGACAAGAATCATGCCTGTCCCAGCTTCATGGGTCAGCAGCACCACCTGATTCTTCTTCAAGAAAAATACTATCCTAACCTGTAGGATGCAGACCTGGAGATGAGCTTCCCACTCCAAGAAGGATGCATCAGAGGTGATAGATGATGGAAGAGTTGAGCAGTTGTTCTGTTCACACACTGCTCAGCTTCATGAGTTTGAGGTCTCCTTGAAGAGGCTTCAGAGAGTCTCCTTCTCAGGAAGAGCTGGAGGAGGTGGCAGCAGAAATGGTGGCTTGCAGCAGAGAGAGGACACAGAGAAGGACAAGAGCAGCAGAACACAGACTGCTGGTGCGCAAAAGGCAAGTGAAGCAAAACCAAGGTCACCATGTGTATTGTGGAAGTGCAGCCAGTGGGAACTCAAGGGGAAAAGTGGGGGTGCCTACACCTTCTCAGCATCTTCTCCCCACAAGGACAGTGTGTGACTGCAGCAGAGGCTGAACACAGCCTGAGCAGATGCCCAGCAAACTCTGGGGCCACCAGGGTGGGACACAGCCAGGTGCTCTACCACCAGCATCTCTGGAGCATGCCTTGCCTGTTCTCCTGCTAATAAAAACTCTTGCACAGTCTACCAAGCCCCAGCTGAGCATGAAAAAGCACCTTTTTCCTCTTTGGGGTCATTTATTTATAGATTTAAAGAAATAAAAATAGAAAAAGAGGCAAAGAGTGCACACTAAGGAAATAAATGAAATTCGTTGCAACAAAGGGAGAGCAAGAGCTGAGGGTGGGAAAGTGTCCCTTGGCCAAAGTGGCAGCTTTTGAAGGGCAGGATCATTCCTTCTGTGTGCACAGTGACGGAGGGCAGCAGGACTCTCCCTTCAAAACCCGCCAAATTCATTTTCACAGTATCCTACAAAGAGAGGCTGCGCTTGGACACCACGCCTGGGAAGAGAGTGGAGAGATGGCATGAGGCAGAGAGGACAGGCATAGCCCATGGTCAGGGCCGAGGCATCAGAGGATAAAGGGTAGCCATCAGTGTCCATTTCAGGTGTGACAAGGAGGGTGTGGCTTCAACCCATGCTATAGAGATTTGTCTTTGTGCTAATATGTGGAAGTAGGGGGAAAGGCCAGGCTTCCTGAAGAAGCTGATGCTGTGGGAGAGGTGGCAATAAGCTGACAAGTTCCTCCCCCCACCCTGTTCTTCAGCATAAAGCACTCTGTCCTTAACAAGAGCCACCAGCCCACGTTGGCAGCAGGGGCTCCCTTCCAGCTCCACACAAAGCCATCTCTGTACATGCACAGGCAGAAGAAAAGCTGGGGACTTTTGGTAAGAACAAGGGTTATTTTGCAGCAGGGAAAGGCCACTTCATCTTTGCTGCCCTCTCCAGGACTGGAACCCAGAGTGGGTGGCATCTGTGCTGTCCTGATGTGAGGAGGGACACTTACCCGAGAAGCTTGCAACGGAACTCAGCCAGCCGCTCGTAGGCATCTCGGAGATTCCTGACAGTCGCGTTGCTCCACAGCCTCTCGGCTACAGCCCCAGCTCTTGGCCTTGAGGAAGGAGGGACAGGGACAGTCATGTCAGGGGGGAGATGGAAATCTTCTCATCCAAAGCTCCAAACTCCCTAAACTTCCCTCACCAACATCCTTTATTACACAAAGGCTCTGGTATCAGAAGGTCCACCTGTGGATCAGGAGAGGACTGGAGTGACAGGACAGAGACCAGCTGCCTTGAACACATCCTGGCTGCTGCAGGTTGTGCAGAGACACAACATTACAGTCTTACAAACCTCATGAGTCTTACAAACTCAACATGAGCCAACAGTGTGCACTCGCAGCCAAGAAGGCCAACCAAATCCTGGGTTGCATCAAGAGGAGTGTGACCAGCAGGTCAAGAGAGGTGATTTTACCCCTCTACTCGGCACTGGTGAGACCCCACCTGGAGTATTGTGTCCAGTTCTGGAGCCCTCAACACAGGAAGGACATTGAGCTGTTGGAGAGGGTCCAGAGAAGGGCCACGAAGATGATCAAATTTCTGGAGCAACTGCCCTATGAGGACAGGCTGAAGGAGTTGGGGTTGTTCAGCCTGGAGAAGAGAAGGCTCAGAGGGGACCTCAGAGTAACTTCTCAGTACCTGAGGGGGTCCTACAGAAAGGCAGGGGAAGGAATTTTTAACATAATATTGGATGGGAGGACTAGAAACAATGGATATAAATTAGAGGGGGATAGATTTAGACTAGACATAAGAACGAAATTCTTTACAGTGTGAGTGGTGAAATACTGGAACAGGTTGCCCAGGGAGGTTGTGGATGCCCCATCTCTGGAGGTGTTCAAGACCAGGCTGGACAGGGCACTGGGCAGCCTGGTCTAGTGGGAGGTGTCCCTGCCTATGGCAGGGGGGTTGGAACTCGATGATCTTTAAGGTCCCTTCCAACCCAGACTATTCTATGATTCTATGATTTAATCCTCTGTGAGGCTGTTGTTAGCACAGAGGCGCTGCCAGGGGACATTAACAGACTAAACCCACAGCACATAGCATGTGTGGTTCAGGGAAAGGGGCCTGAGCCCTGCCCCATTAAGCCTAAGCCAATGTCCCCAGGGCTTCTCTTACCACAGCCTGGGGGTCAGGTTGGTGACATCCACGTATTCACCCCACATGCACGCCTCCCCGCCGATCACCTTCTCCTTCTGCTCAGGGCTGCCTGCCAGAGGAAACAGCATTCAGGTGACAGGGTGCTGTAAGACAATTTGGTGACTTATCATCCTGCCTAGAGGCATCTGTAACAGCAGACAGCGGCTCAGTGACAGAGGCAATAACTTGCCATTCCAGAAGGCCTTAGTACAAACCTCAGGCATAGCTGTTTTCTGACAGCAGCAAGGGAATGGGACATAGCACAGGAACAAAGGACATAGTCAGTCAAACAACTTCACCCCAGCAGTGAGAACAGATCAGCAAGACAACCAGCCTGGGCACTACCTCTGTGACAATAAGGGAAGGGGACAGAAGGAACACACCTTTGAACTTCAAGGGCTCCACTTGGTAGGCTTCCATCCAGTCCTGCCCATAGGAGATGCGATTGAGGTACCAGGGGGCAGAGAGCAGAGCCCTGTAGCCAGCTTTGGTGACATTTGCCATCTCCTCCATGTACGGTGGGGAGCTCTCCTTCCACACATGGACGATGGTGTCTGGCCTCACCTGAAGAGCACATGTGAACCCTATGCACACCATTAGCGCAGCAACAAGAGCACTACATCCCTTGTCAGCAAAGTGCTCTGACCCCTCCTCAGCTCCAAATAACCCAAAGGGAAACCGAGGCAGACACTGCTTTGACTCCTCAGCCACTTCCCATCTGGGTTGCAAAAGCAACAAAGGAAAAGAAAAGCCCATGTTCAGAGTTAAAACCTGCCTCTTGCAAGTGTATATATAAGAATCTGGAGGAAAGAGCCTACTGACAGCAGTGACAAGCAGCTCACTAGTAGCCTCACCTCAAGATGAAGAGCAGCCCTATAACAGAGTGCTTCCCACCAGCCCCAGCACAGCATCCCCAGAGCACACCAGTGTGTCTGCCTGGGGTGCTGACACTCGTCACCCCAGGGACACATCAGGGAGCTCTCACCTTCACTCCATTGTCAAACACCTCCTGCCACACGATGTAACCTTTGCCAAGGGAAGATACGATGTCCAGAAGCCTGAAGTGAAGACACTACTGAGTTTTGTGTGATCACAGCTACACTCCCCTCTCTTTGCTGGTTGCATACAGACAGAGCAGCAGCATCAATACCAATGCCCACAGCTTGACACAAAGGTGCTTCAGAAGGAGAAGGGAGAAAGCACAGCTCCTTATGAGGCTTCTTCCAGGCTTCTCTATGGTCAGTTTCCCAATAAAACACAGCTATGCTACTCCCTTGGGGATCAGGGAGATGTGCCAGAATGAGCATTCTCCTGAAAAGTGTCTCCATGTATCCTCAAACAGCAGAAGACATTTGTTCTGGTCACATAGTGCAGCTGCAATCATCCTTACCTCTGGATGTAGAAGGACTCTAATTTTTTGTAATCTTCTCCAAGACCCATCTGCTCCATGAAGGCACGGATTTTTGGATTGGATTTCCTGTGTACCAAAGAGAAGAGACTAAAAGCACTGCAACCTGAGCTCTGGAGTAAGCCCAAGACATGGCCACGTCCTTCCCACATCGGTCCAAGGCCAGCCCAGGCATTTCAAGAGCTGTGGCTGCACCAACACCAGCAGCTTCCCACAATCACCATCACCATGAGCACCCAGGCACCAACAACAGGGTCTGGAAGAGCAGGACACCAAAGAACTGCAGATTATCACAACCAAAAAGCAACAGGCTGGGTCTCTAGGCCCACATACTTCTCCCCAGTCCCCATCCAGACTGATCTGAGACTCACCAACATGTGAAGTCCACCTCGTCACCACCAAGGTGGAGAAAGAGGTCTGGGAACACGGTGCTGACCTCTTTAAACAGCTCAGTCACAAACTCGTAGGTGCTATTAAGGATGGGGTTGATGGGCCCAAAGGTTCCAGAAGGCTCCTTGCCCATAAAGCAGGGAGTCAGCAGGCCTGGAGCACCTGAAGGGTAACAAACACAGGACAATGAGGAAAGGGCTAAGTGTCACCATACCATTGCAAGGTGCCACAGTTTCCACTCTTCCAAGATTTCCCTTTGATATCTCTTGTTGTGGTGCCCACTGCTTTTTCAGGAGATTCCTACAGGAAGCCACACACAGAGCTGCTAGGGAAAGATAATGCCAGTGTGGTTCCCAGCACCCTGCCCTAGCTCCACACACCTGCTGCAGATGAGGAAGGGGGAAAGGCACATTTTTGACTGTGACCAAATGCACAAGGTGTACTCCAGTGTAGGCCATGACATCTGGAGGCAGGGGAAGGAGAAAGAAATGTTTTCCTAGAGACTCTCATGCTTCCAGGCAAGGAAAAAGAGGCATCTGCAGTCCTTGGAGCAGAGAGTGGGGCACAGCTGAGCCGAGCAAGGAAGCTTGGTCAGGTGTACCCCCCATTAAACCCAAGGTTGTTGCAATATCCACAATGTTGGTTTTGGCACAGTGGATGATCCCAAAAATAAAACAATATCACTCAAGAAGAGATAGAGTTTTCCCTTTGGATTTTGTTCCATAAGTTGGACTATTGGGTCCTGCTTCCCCCCAGACAAGACTTAACTCCTCCTCAAAGCCAGCCCATGGCTGTAACAAGCAGCTTTTGGGATTCAGGGTGCAGATCTCCTTTCTCCCCCCAGCACAACTAAGACTCTCCTCACAGCAGCAGCAGGAGGGTCTGTTCCTCACCTGGACCCCAGGAGAGCGTGTGCCCAGGAGTGTCGAACTCTGCAATGACCCTGATGCCACGCAGCCGGGCATACTCGATCACTGTCTGCACATCACTGGCTGTGTACACGTGGGTCATGGCATTGAAGGCTCCCTGGGAGAACAGGGGAAAGCTCAGCACCTTGCTCAGGTGCCCAGAGAGGGATCTGTTCGCCCTGTGCTGGACGCTACACAGTGATTGGGGTGGGTCACCTGTTTGCTGAGCTCTGGGAAGGTGAAGCTCTCATAGGGGAAAGACGGGTCGTCCACAATGTGCCAGTGAAACACATTGAATTTGTTGTAAGCCATGACATCCTGGGAAGGAATAGGAACAAAGAACAAAGATTAATATGCCCCATCCCTTCTGAAAGGTCACCCAGCTTGCCACAGGAACGGGACAAGGACCCTGTGCTCCAAACGGGCAAGTCAGAGTCCCCAGATGCTCCCCAGCATTCCAGAGGGGCTCAAACAATTGAGGTCATGGTGCCAACCCACTCTCCTGCTTCACGTAGGGACAAGCACGCTGGTTTTGTTCAAAAAAACTAGGTTTAACAATCTCTTCCTCAATGAGTTCCAATGCAGTGACCTATGCAGTAGACAGCTCCAAGGATCTTTGGAAAAGAGCAAGATAAAAACCAAAAAAGTCCTCCAGGCCACTCATGGAGCCTGTAGATAGCACAAAGGAAAGGACATTCAACTAAAACCCCATGGTATCCCAGCATAGGCTCCCTACCAGTGTTTCCAGGATGGCTCTCAGAGGCAGGTAGTGACGAGAAGTATCCAGCAAGATCCCCCGATGAGGGAAGCGGGGAAAGTCTGTGATTTCTGTCTTGTTGATGTAGTACTGCACGCAGAGAACACGAGGAAGAAGTGAGCAGGGCTCCAGGCAACAAAGCCATCAGCAAGAGACAATTAAGGTCACCTTTGTCCCCGGGGCCAGCAGGACAAGGAGGGGTGGACTCATTGTTTAGCATGTAGCCAGAAAGAGTCATGATGGTTTACCCACTCAGAAGGGAGGATCTGACTGGATCCATCAAATCCCTACTTGGCCCTTGGCAAGGTTGTGCTGCACTGCTCCCTCAGGGCATGCATCCTGGCAATCCTCAACCTGTCCCCATGGAGGCAGGACCATCATAGAGAGCTAAATGTCCCCAAGAGATGAGGCCAGGACTCACCGTGCCATTCTCATCTCTCCCAACAAGCTGGCTGAACGTCTCCAAGCCTGCAGGAAAACCATTACTTCCTCAGCACAGATTACCCCAAAGGAACTGTGTTCAATTAACAAGTCTATGGAATGAGTGAGGCACAGAGAGACATCCCAAAAGGCCTAAGGCAGAGAGAGCAGGAATGGCCCACAGAAAGCACACCTCACCTCTGAGAGCTCCCCAGATGGCATCCGCAGAGAGCAGCAAGGAGCCTTCAGAGACAGACAGCTTATCTGAAACAGCACCAGAGAGGCTGTAATGAAGTCCCACACTCTATCACATGCTGCTACAGGCCCCAGCAGCCCCATCTATGGGGTTGTAGTGGCACCAAGCAGAGGTTTTCATATAGAACTGCACCCTGGAATCACAGAGAATCCACGTTTGAGTTTGGCTTTTTTATATTAAACCTTTCCCACTGCTTTATCAGCATCCCTTCCCCAGTTTCTCAACAGTACAGCAACAATGCTGCCCCCCCAAAACTGTAAGTGCTGCATGGTGCTATTTCCAACTGATGGGCAAAGAAACATCCACTCCAGACACTCTTGCTCCCAGTCCCAATACTCACAGTTTTCCTTGGAATCCAAGCTGGGAAACCCATCACAGCCCGGTGTGGCAACAAAGACAACAAGCTGATTGCAGGGTGTACCCCAAGGAGACTCATTCTCTGCAAAGGACATAGACCACAGACATCAACACCACAGACAAAGGACATAGACCACAGACATCAACACTATCCTGGCTCTTCTTCATGCTTCCAGTCCACCACCACCTTCCCAGACAGCAATGGAGGCATGGGAGTATGTGTATTTTTAACATGGGTGGCAGAAACAGCCACCCCCTCCTTCACTTCAGAGCAGGAACAAGGGTGTTCACCAGGGGCTTCTTTCAATATAGGCAACCAGGCACATGAGTCGATCCCAACCATAAGCATAGAGAAGGTTTGCTGGTGAGGAAGGCTCCAGGGAAGATTTCACAGTGGAAACTTAGAAGGACAAGACAGAAGAGAGACATGAGAGAATGGTCTAACAACAGCCCCCTAGGCTTCCTGGACACCAGCCCCTGCTCTAAGCAACAGACACAACTACTGAAATCTTCTCCAGAAGAGGCGAAAAGCTTCATGTTTCTAAACTCTACCAGCACTGGGAATAAACCCAAAAGCTCTGCTACCCTTCTTAGAAAGGGGAAAGAAACACTGTGGAAAAGGGTGGAGAATAATTCCAAGCATAATGCAGGGTCAGTCTGAGTTAGAGGCCACACTAAGCACAGAATGGCTTCTGATCAGTTTTGTCCTCTGCACAGCAGGTTCCAGGTTCAGCAGCTGGAAAAATAAACCCAGCCACATTCAGACCCTAAGCAGGAGCCCTGGTCATGCTTCTCTATCTGAAGGAGCACCTCCAAGGATACACCAAAGTTGCACCCCCAACTCCAAAGGGATGTGTTCCTCTACTCACAGCAGTCACTAGCCAGGAAGAATGTGGATTAGTGGGGTGGGACCCTGCTAATCACAGCCATGCCTACACCCCCACATCCAGTTCCACACTGGGAACAGCTAGTGCTCAGTATGGTCAGTGAAAAATAAAAAGCTTGATTTTGAGTGATCAGAACCAAGCAGACATCAGAGACATCATGGTACCACCAGTGCTGAAGTGAAACACAGAGACCCCCTCCTCAAAAGCTTGTAGGATGCAGAATCCCCCAATTTCACTACGAAGGAAGGGAGAAACCTTCACATAGAGAAGAAAAACAGCTCAAAGACAGCCCTCAGTTCTGAGCCTTTCTTTTGCCTGCAGACGAGCTGGTAGCCAAGGCAACCTTGCAGATGTGCAACCTGGCATACCAGCACGGCAAGACCTGATTCCTCTGCTCAGCAACCCAGCAGCTCACTAGGGATGGCCACTCTCGAGCCTGGGGACAGAGAAAATACTTATTCTCATCAGAAGCCTCAAGAGAATTGGCCCCACCACCATGCTTAGACCCACTTGGAGAAACTGACAAACCCCAACATGTCCTTCTTGGTCAAGGACCACACCTAGAAGGCAATGCACAACAGGGATCAGGGACCCATCAGCCATGAAGGCTGAAGCTCATGGTTCCAAAGAGCACTGCAAGGGTGGACATTTATTAATTATGGTCATGGACTAAAGGATACAAATACTAAGGCAATGACCATGACAAGATGGCAGTAAAAAGACATCAGGTATGGTAGCTTCTGCCTTGAACCTCATGCAAGGTCCTGGGTCTCTCCAAGACTCATTTCAGAGATGTCCCACTTAATGACAAGAAACAAGTGAATCACAGCAAGAGAAATCTCAATGAGATATGGAACAAAATATGTCTTCTACACCCCAAGGGTGGTCAAACACTGCAGCAGGGGCTCAGTTCTCCATGCAGGAATACCACAGTTTCAGTGTGACAAAGAAGCTTGGCCTAACAGCAAAGTTATCTCCAGCTCCAGGCTAAGATTTGAGACAGGGCTTGACCAAGGACGCTCATACATCCCTAACTTAAATTAGTCCCCATTTTCATGTTAGAAGTCCATCATTAATGCAGTTCAGATGTAATCTTTCCTGCTTATTCAATTGACAGAGCAGCAGCTTTTGATGTCACTTCTCCTTTTGAAAATGGTTTCTGTCTTATTTTCTCTATTAATAGGAAATATTTTCCTCTGCACAGGGTTTCCATTGCCTGTTACTACTAACCACTCATGTGAGAAATCAAAATGAAGTCAAAGAGGGAAAAAACCCCACTAAAATTAAGGGTGCATTCTGAGTGTCATATAGCAGGGTGTGTGTAAATGCGGTGAGTACACACACAGAGCTCGATCTTGTGATCACAAGAAGCTGCTCCAAGCAATTTCATGGTCATATTTCCCCTCTGAAAGAAACAGGAAAATGTGAATAATTATATCAGCTGTTTAAGTCTAGTTCCTAGCAGGAAAAAAAAAAGAGACAAAGGAGTCTTCTCAGCGCCCAAATGAAAACTTACTTCTATTTCTACTCACAAAAGTTGAAGAAATAAAATAAGCCAAAAGGTTCTTCTCAGTGTTTCAAACTTGCTTTTATCAAGGCACGATGTGTTTGAGACCAAGGAGAGCAGCTTCCAAAGCCATCACCCTTCTCTGCTTTGATCAGTGGCTGACATTTAAAACACTGAGAAGAGGAGCTACTGGCTCTTTTTGATGATGAAGCAATTTCCTATTCACCAGCTACAGTGTTTCAGGTGCAACAGATCCACGCAGGCACTGAGCATCCCTGT
>VZTY01008980.1:0-78494 GCA_013400935.1 Turnix velox
CTATGATTCTATGAATGAGACTCCATTATAACCCAAAACCTTCCTTCAACTACAAGATTCTTTATATATGTGACTTTGATAGATACTACTGCCTCCCGTCTTTACATAGAAGAAATTTTATTTTTTCACATATATCACAAGTTTTTCACAAGTGTTTCAAAATTAGCCTTAATAATATGTCTGAGCTGATGCCAATATTTGCAGTCCTCTCTATACTCTCTCCCTGCATGCCTCCAGTATTCATATGACCCATGGAGAATTCCTAAAAACATTTTCACATTTCCACTACTAATTTTGCTAATTTCACATAATCTCTCTCCACCATGGAGTTATGTGCCAGGTACAGTCTAATGGAAGAGGTTAGTCAAGCATGGAGGGCACATCTACATTAAGGTTCCAGCTTAGATCAATGTACACACTCCTGAGCAGGACTCCTGGCTGCTCCCTTTTACTTTGCTTGGGTTCACACCGTAAAGCAACCATGGAAGCCATGACCTTCATTCCTTTTGCATGAACTCTACAATAGGCTCCAGAAGCCAGTCTGAAGGATTCCAGTCATGAAAGTGCACTCAGTCTGTGAGACTAGATCAAAGTGTGTCTGAAGTAAAAATAACCTTGAAATATGCACAGTATGGATATCAGCTCAATAGCACCAACTATTTCACTTCACAGATCCATCCCTACTGGACTGTACTATTTGCTAAAATGGACACTGACTCATCACACAGATCACAGAATCACAGAATCACAGAATGACCCGGGTTGGAAGGGACCCCAAGGATCACGTAACTCCAACCCCCCTGCCTAGCAGGGCCACCTAACAAACACATACAGAATCACAGAATGACCCGGGTTGGAAGGGATGACCCGGGTTGGAAGGGACTCATCTCTAAGCCATAGAACGCTACAGCAAAACCCTGCTTTAATGACAACTTAGGTATTTGCAATTGTAACTAAGCCTATGTCATACATAACATACTTTACAGAGTGCTTATTACCTGCAAAAGATTATTTAACCAATATTTTGTAGCTGTAAACTAATGCTTAAAGAAATAAAGAACATGCTATAGTCAGATTCTGAATGTATTCTAAATAAAGACAGCTTTTTCATGAATGATATTTCTCAAGTGCAAAACATTTCAAAAAGAAAACCTGATCCTTATCCCAATTTTGTAAGACCAAGGGGGGAATAAAGAGCATCCAGAAGTTGTTTCAGAGAGTACAAACAGCCCTTTTCTCTTTCTCTCTCTGACGTATATTCAGAAAATCCATAGAAAGCCTTTCCTCCCTTCTTCAAGGAGTAAAGCCCTCTAAAATTAAGTAGTATGAACACTTCTCTCATTTAGTGAGAGTACTGAAAAGCTATTTCAGAAACGAATGTAATTTGCAATGTGGATTTATGGGTATGAGATTCATGGTCATAACACACATAAGAAAAGAAGTAGATGAAACAAAACAATCACAACATTCAGAAAGCATCATCTCTGAGCAGCTTCAGAATAGCAAAGATTCTTAAGTCTGAAAGTGTAATTAAAATATATCATTCATTTTAACATCTTACATAAATTAGCTTGAAGGCAAATAGAAACTACCTTACACCTCGGCATTATTTTCCTTAATTGTTTAAACTATGTAGGCAATACCTCTTTCAGTCCAATGCCATAGCTCTGGGGTTGACATTTCTCCCGTAAGTTGTATCTCTTGTACAGCTGTTTGGCTAGATGTCCATGACAACCTTCAGCAAAGACAGTGACTTTAGCATGGAGTTCCAAGCCTCTTTCAAAGGTAGTCTGCAAAAGTAGAGCATTTCATCAGCACACCAAACTCATAGCAAGAAATTGGAGGGCAATAAAGTAATTTTACACCACTGTGTGGCACTGCCCAGGCCCCCAGAAACAAAAATATCTAGGTTTTGAAAAAGACAAAAAACCCCAAAAAACTAAAACAAAAAAACCCAACCAACCACACAAAATCATAGCTCACTTCAAACACAAAACCAACTAACTAACTAACTAACACAAAACCCCCTAACTAATCCTCATTACCAAAACACACGTGCCTCATTCTTGAGAAAATGCATAACTGAAAACAGGAGCATGTCTACACCCTACAGGAGACAGGCAACACTATACAGGGAAAATAAATTACTTTTCCTTGTCACCACCTCTTCCTCCATTGACTATATTCTCTCAAAGTAAGAATGAGTCTCTTCTTCTCATCTCCTGCATTTAAATGGGAAAAACCACTTGTACTTTTATGTGAACGTGAATACCTGTTGACACTATGCAGTCAGTAAGAAACCTTATAAAACAGTAAATTTTAAGAAAAAAACCCTTGTACCTGTAACTTCTGTCACCAAGTAATTCCCTGTGAAAGTTGTTCTGAGAAAGAATTTGGCACCTCAGAATAACTATGTATTACACAGGGAAGCAGCAAGCTTATGGCAGGTTTTGTATTGCACTAAAAATCAGCCAAAATCTGACATTTAGGGTGGGGAGTTACCTTCTGGATAAAGGAATGTAACTGACCAGCAAAGAGGTATAAAGCTTCAGTGTGTACTTTGTCCCAAAGAGGCAGAGTCAACAAATGTGACTGCAGTTGCAAATATCCAAGGAAACAGCCAGAAGCACACACTCTTAAGTGTTGCTAGTTACCAGCTGGAAAGTAACTATTTCCCCTGTGCACCTTTTTTCTAGGAGTTTCTGGAATCCTTTCCTTTGTTTCCTGATGTCACACATGCCAAAACACCCTCACAATAATTGCTTAAATCACCCTCAAACAAGCCTCATTTCTACAAAGCCTTTTTCTAGTAATTTCTGTTGTACTTTATCATGTTTTGAGATCAAAGCTTTCTGCTTCATTTTATATACCAAGTGGGAAGACACGTACTGAATTTTACACTTTTTCTTAGGCTGCAGAAAGACACTGGTGACAGTAAAAGCAGATAATCACAGTTTTCATAATTAGCTCCCTGGCTGTGTGGAAGACAGCTACTTACCTTAGGTGCTCCATCCTTTTGAATGCCCACATCATTAGTTGCTATCCCTTTCACACTACCGTCTTCATGAAAAAGAACCTTTGGAAACATTTAAACAAACAAAACATTTTAAAAAGTTCTAATGCAGAAATTCTGAGTGCTATGCCTTTAATAGTCAAACCTGAAAATGATGTATTCATGAACATACTGATCCACTCACACTTTACTGGATCTGGGCCAGGGAATTTTGACTTGTTACAGAATCATGGAATGTCAGGGATTGGAAGGGACCTCAAGAGATCATCTATTCCAAGCCCTCTGCCAGAGCAGCAACACCCAGGCCAGGTCACACAGGAATGTGACCAGGCAGGTGCTGAATGTCTCCACAGAAGAAGACTCCACAACCTTTCTGGGCAGCCTGTTCCAGTGCTCTGTCACCCTCACTGTGAAAAAGTTTTTTCTTGTATTTCTGTGGAACCTCCCATTTTCNATTCCTCATAAGGGAGATGCTCCAATCCCTTCATCATCTCTGTGACTCTGCACTGGACCCTCTCAAGCAGTTCCCTGTCCTTCTTGAACTGAGTGCCCCAGAACTGGACACAACACTCCAGATGTGGTCTCACCAGGGCAGAGTAGAGGGGGAGGAGAACCTCTCTCAACCTACTAATCATGTCCCTTCTAATACACCTCAGGATGCCATTGGCCTTCTTGTCCACAAGCACACACTGCTGGCTCATGGTCATCCTGCTGTTCACCAGGACCCCCAGGTCCCTTTCCCCCACAGTGCTCTCTAACACATTGGTCCCCAACTTATACTGATACATGGTGTTGTTCTTGTCTATATGTAAGATCCTACATTTGTTATATTTAATTGAATTTCTCCCTGCCCTTGAAACAGTTTTCCCAATACTCTTCTTCATAAGAGGAATGCTGTGAATGTACAAACAAATAGTGAGCTGGGGGGTGAAGTGGGGGTCCAAAAGCATCTTTCATATACACTCTGATTTCATTATTACCTCAGCTGCTGCATAGCCTGGATAAATCTCAACACCCAAAGCTTCTGCTTGTTCACCAAGCCAACTCACAAAGTGGCCCAGACGTACAATGTAATTTCCGTGATTAACCATGGGAAGTCCTAGGCAAAAATAGAGACACACATATATAAAAAACAGAACTCTAAGCAAAATATCAAAAGTTGTGTATGTCAGGTGTCACTTCTTGTACAGCTGCTATCTACATTGTCATATCAGATGTTATCAAGGCCTACAGGGACCCTAGTTATAATATTCTCCACATACTTGCTACATTACATTGAAACAAATCAATTATTTCATTCACGGAAAAGCTGAAAAAAAAAAAAATTAAATTTTTTACTACCTCATCAAATTTTACCTGGCAGAATTGGCACTGGAATTCTAGAATTCTTTGTTAAAATTCCAAACTTGTCTTCAGTTACAGGAGTTTTAAGTGGAGCCTAAATAAAATCAGAATACAGAAAGGGTACTGAGAGATGTGCTTTTCTAGCCAATCCAAGGCACTAAGTCATACCAGAATGAACCACCTCAGGAGTTCATTACAAGGCAGTGATTAATTGTAGTGTTTACATGGTCATACATACCCCCCGTTCCTTCCAGTCAGGAAAGAGCTCTTCTAAGGACCTTGGCTCAAGACAAGCACCAGAGAGTGTATGAGCACCAATCTGAGAAGCCTTTTCCACCAAGCAAACACGAATTTCTTTGCCGTGCTCAGCAGCTAACTGTTTAAGTCGAATGGCTGCAGAAAGACCTGCAGGGCCTCCTCCAACAATGACAACATCAGCCTCCTCCGCAAATCTCTCCATGTTCACCCCTTTAATATTAAAAAACATAATAACATAATAACCCGATTACCAATTTCCCCCAATCACCTTCTCAGTAAACCTTGCTCTGTGGTATCAGGTATCCCTGAAGTACTACTTAGCAGAAAATAAGGCAAATATTCATCAGAATACTTACTTCATTTCTTATAGGGCCACAAAAGAACGTTAGCATCCCAGTGTAATATTAGCTCTTTTAAGTTGCAATGAGATATAACATAACAACACATTCTTGGTGTCATGCACCATCTGAGAATGTTAAGACCTCAGTTATCTGGCTGTATCAAAGACACCCAGTGAAACACTACATATGAGAGAAACAAAAAAAAAAATAACCTAAGTGAGGTCATGTGACTTTATTTAACACTAATTAATCACTGTCTTTTCTGGAACTGAAGCCATTAAGTCACTGAATGTAGAGACCAGAATGACCCAAGATACATACTAATCTTATTTTGTCAGAAACTCTCACGGTAAGAACTGGAAAAATCCAACAGATACATGAATGACAGAATATAATCTTTTGTGATAGTCACTAAACAAACAGCTGCTCAGAAATAGTTTTTAATTAACCAGGGATCAAGTCTGATCCTGTTCTATACCACAAAAGACATTCAGCATGAGACAGCAACCACAGAATTCTATTTGGAATATTAGTACTGTATTTAAGAGCACAGATTTTCTGTAAAAAGGAAAAAAAATCATAAATGCATCTCAGTATCCTTAAACATGAGTAACAGCAATAAAAAAGAAGCTTTCAAAGTATGTGTTTTTTGCTTACCTTCCCATCGTTTGTCTTTGTCCCGAGGATGAATTGTATAGTGTGTAGTTATGCGAGGCACAGGGGCAGTAGAGGCACATCTTGTGGTATGCAGAGATGGAAGGCAGTCTCTCTTTACCAGCTTTAGAGCGTGAAAGGACTGACGTGCTGCAAAAGCAACAAACAAATGAGTAATTTGCTAAATTTTTTGACTTTTCAGAGATACAAGTGGCACAGAGTTATGAAAACTCCCGCACCTTCCCCCAGTCTACCAGGTGATGTGAAAACAAGGAATGATAAGTATAGATTTAAAAGTTAGGAACAAGCAGAATAATTTTATACCAGGGGAAGGGGGCAAGGAAAGTAAAGACTTCGACACAGAAACCACTCAATTTGCATCATACCACTCAATCTGCTGGCCAGTCATTTCTGACAGCTGACACTAGATAACGTGCATAAACAGGTGAAACAAATTTTAAATTCCTCTGTCCCTCCAAACTTAAAAAAAAGTCTATTTGTTTCAGACTTCTGAAATCTCAACACATTTTGAAACGCCATTTGATCTACTGATAGTAGCCAGTTCATCTAAATTAAATGTTCTGGTCCACTATAAAATCTCAAAATTAAAACCAAGCATACTTTACCCAAAGCTAGTAACACTAGATACAGTTTATCTCTACCTTTGCTGCAAATACATTTCACCATTGCAAGAAAATTAGAATTTGTTTCTATGCAAGCAGACTAAATGAGTTTAAAATGATGAAAATAGGCATCTGTTTGGAAGAGATACTACATGTTGCATTCTTGCTCTAATTTTCCTTTTTCAAAAAAAAATCATCAACACACGTACAATTTCTATTCAGAAAACTAGTATGACAAGCACTGAAACTAGTTAAATTTACAAGGTTTACAAACTAATGCATGGCAATAGTATTTTTCCTCATCTAAGGATTCCCTTTCTCTAATTTCCAGGGTGAAGGAGAGCACTGTATTTAGAGGAGAGTAGTTCCACAAAGTTATGTAAGTAAAGTCACCAACATCCTATGACTGAAATGTTGAGAATGATGACAGGTGAGGCCACAAACATCTTCCATTACAACTCCACATAGTAACAGTCAGGATAGTGGTCTCTACATGCAATGCAATAAGTATTATGTGTTGTTCTTTTACAGCAGTTTTGTACTTAATTATTAATCCTATCATCTTGTGGCTCTTAATTATCCTTTACCTGCAACCAGGCAGAATCTGAGAACAAGCACTAGATGACCTCTACGGATCCTTCCAACCCAAACCATTCTATGATTCTATCATCTATGTTATGACACTTGCACTGAATTTTTGAGATATTTTTATTTAAGCAGAAGTGACAGTACTATAAATTACAATGAGTAGTTAAAAAAATATCAACTATTTCATATGCATACAACAGCCGTGATACTCAGCTCAGAGCAGGCCTGATAATGGCGAATCATAGAGTAGTTTGGGTTGGAAGGGACCTTAAAGATCATCGAGTTCCAACCCCCCCTGCCACAGGCAGGGACACCTCCCACTAGATCAGGCTGCTCAGTGCCTTGTCCAGCCTGGCCTTAAACACCTCCAGAGAGGGGGCATCCACAGCCTCTCTGGGCAGGTCTAAGCCCTGGACAGGCAGATTCTTCACAGAGCACGTGCCACCGCCTTGCTGAGAGACTCTGTGACCTGAAGTCTAAGTTTTCATGAAATAAGCAGCCTCCAGGGAGAAAACTTACTCTTCTGCAGCTCTTTAAGAACTGCTGCTAGCACAACGTCTCTACAGGCACTTCGTCAGTAAGGGCAGGGGTGCAGGTGTTTTATTTCTATCCTTTAAGTCAAGTAACAGCCAGTACCGCTCCGGACAAAAGCTGCCTTCCAATGCCCGGTGTTACGGAGGGGTACGACACACCGCCAACCCGCATCTCGGACCCGGGCAGCGCTCAGGCCCCCCTGCGGAAGAGCCTAATAGGCGAGCGGGAAGACGGAGGCGGCTGGGCCGGGGGTGCTGCGTCCTGGCCGCTGTTGACACTCAACTGCGGGACACGGCCTCAGAATCCCCCGTTTGGGCCGCATGATCTTCCCCCCTGTTCTCAGCCCCGCTGCCCATCCAGCTGCTCTGCTCCAACCCGACCGCGACCTCTGCTCTCCTCGGCACGGCGCCAGCCGCCGACCNCCTCGCCTCCGCCCCCTGCTCCCCGCGACCGCCCCACAACCAGGACACGCCTGCGCACTCAGCTGCCGGACAAGGGCCTGGCTGGGATCATCCCGTCCCACCGCTGACACTACCGCTCCCAGCAGGGCCAGCCCATCTGCTGTCAAGTGTTCGAGGCTCGGAGGAAGCAGGGTGAGGTGTTCCAGTCCGTTCGGAGCGGCCGGCGAAGGAGAAGACTACCGGTCCCAGCCTGCAGTGCGGCGGCCTCGACCCCGAGCCGGCCCCCAGCGGGGGACGCCGGTAGGGTGGGGGCGGTGCCGCCGAGCGGAGCGGGAGATGGCCGAGGTGGAGCGGCAGGCTCCCGCTGTTGCCGCTGTGCCTGAAGAGTCGCCGGACCAGGCCGCGCTCCGACGGACTCGCGAGTGGTCACGGCCGCCGGAGCTGCTGGAGGAGGTGGAGATGCAGATCGGAGACGTGAGTGCGGGCGAGAGCCTATTCGGGAAGGCCGCCTGGAGGGGGCGGGGTGGGAGGCTGCGCCGGTACCGGCGATCCCCAACCTCTCTGCGCTACTTCCAGGCCGCCTTCTCGCTGGCGAAGGTCCTGGAGGCGACGTCGGACGTGTCGGCGCAGGTGGAGGAGCTGGCCACCAAGTGCGCGGAGAACGCCCGGTTCCTCAGAACATGGCGGGATCTGCTGCGCGAGGGCTACGAGTCCCTGAAGCCCAGCGGCTGAGCCAGGGCCCGGCGCGCTGCCCGCTGCTGGCGGGACGGGACGGGACGCGACGCGGGGGGAGGGTTGGTTTATTTTTCTCTCAAACGCCCTTTGTTAGGGTGCGGACCTGGATATTTTTCTTTTCCTTCGGCAGCTTTCAGGAATACTTGATGGCTTGTGCGGATGTTGCGTGTAAGCCATTGAGTAAAATGACTTTATTTAGGGAATTAGTTGAGACTTTTAGGTTCTTCTGCTGCAGCTCAAACGATCTCATACATAATATACTCTTTTTATTATTATTAATTTTTTCTGCTAATCTGGTGGATGCAAAGTTAGTATGAGTGGTGCACCCAGAGCTCCTTACTGGTGAGGAAGTGGTGTCTGCCCTCCTCTCCAAGGGCTTTCACCAGCAAGACCCCTGCCAGCTCCAGAGAAACTTGCTGAACTAACTCCAGGTTTCCTCTATGCCTTCTTATTCCTGTGGAGAATGGGTTAATACAACAGGCTGTCGCTTATTGACGAGCTTTAAATAAGACTCGTATCTCAAACCATACTATTTTTAGCAATATTGCAATATATTTCTATAAAGCTGCAACTGATATGCAAGATGTTTTATTGCTACAAACAATATTACATTATCTTTTGTTGGAGTGAAGTGCCTTATGGTGGACTATATATCTCTGCGTGGTAGAAGTTAAAAAGCATTATTCACTCATAGGATGGATTGTTTTGAACTGTTATGTAAAGGCTTGCATAGGTTAGAAAGGAATCTGTGAAGTGTGTTTTCCCATATCTTGGGAAGGACACTGGGGCCTTTTTTTGTATTTGGTCAAATTTTATATCTGCCTTAAGCAATTAGTAGTTATTTAGTTAACATAACCTTTAGGTCTGAAAGATCACTCATCTGTAATATGTATGTATAAGTCCTGTGATTTTACCAGAGCAATGTGAAAAAAGTAATGCTGAGATGCAAGGGGAGGCTGCAGAACACGACTGATTTATTAGTTGGACTTAATTCTACTGGTAGAAAGACTTTTTTAAGAGACAAACTGTGGTTTTCTTACCAAAACAATAAAGATTTTACAGATAAAAAATCTGACATAGTGAATATTCTTGCTTTATTCATAGAAAACAAAGCTCACATTGAATGTATCTGTAATCAAATTAAGTGAAAAAGAAGTGATCCTTGCCCGTCTCCTCTAGAGCAATTACAGCCATTGAGAAAGCTTGGCACGGTACACAAGTTCTGTCCAGCTGAGTTCCAATTGCCAAAATTAAAGATTATCCACGTGGCAGGATTTCACATAGACATTTTGAACTCCCCATGTTGCTAAGCAATTCAGAAAAGAAGTAGTTTTTTTCAGCAGAAAATCTTTTATTTCAATAAAACATACAGCAGTGGAAATAAGATGCTTAAACAATCTCCAATTTCAAGATAATCCGAAGTTCTGTAAACAGTTCAAGTGTGAGTCACACTTTTAAGATTCTACTTCTTACGCTGTTAAGAAGTAAGTGCAAACATTGGAAGTATCTTTTAACTTAAGAAAGCTTCAAATTACCAATGCAAAAGAAGCATTTCTTCTACCTTGGTGGCTCCTATGCTATCAGTCTGTGAGCACAGTACTGAAGGAAATAAAGAAGTTGCAATTATTCTTAGTGGAAAAGATTCACGTCAGTAACAATATGTGAAGGGATATGTGATTCTAGAGGATTGTTTTGGATTATAATTATTTTTCTTTTTTTACTATTTCTTGTAATGCTAGGAAGTAAAATGCCCTCAACAACACTGAATGGCTGTGCTCCTTTAACCATGATGAGTCCAATGAGAAGATGCGCAAAATGATTAAATCGTAGATAATATGATGCTGATTGTGCCTTCGATTTAGTCATCTCCTATCATTCCATGTACCAAAATACACATTTTAAGACTGAAATGGGCTGAAGTTTGCAAGCTGTGGGGAGCTACTTATGATAGCCTGTTTTGAAACAGTGAGGAAAAGAACAGCATTAAGATGTTGGTGTACTTGGTCCAGTCTTTCAAGGGAAGGATGCTGTTCTGAAGGGGAAAAGTTCCAACTAGCTACAGCTGGGGAACATGCAGTTGAAGAAACCATCTTCCTTTTTTTTTTTTTCCCTTCTGTCTGAATTAAAACAAGCATTCCATTTTCAGGATTGTCTTTACATGAGAAAATAGTTTGAAAACTTTTGATAGGAATAAAATTTTCACTTGTTTAGCTTTGACAAATGTAAGAAACTGGTCTAATTATGAGATTTAAGTATTTTTGTCAGATTTGCTACTCCCTAATGATTTTAAAAGCTGGTGCAGCCTAAGTAGAGCCAGTTAGAAATTCTAAGGAGGAAAAAATAATTCTTAATGAGGAAATCAATAAGCTCTTAAATTCAAGTGTTGAAATGGCAACTATTTTTAGGAAAAAGTTTAATGAAATAACCTATTTATCCCCAAAGACAGGTGATTTTGAAGAATTCTGCTTTCAGGGTGAGTTATTTTAAATAACAGTTTGTATTTTCCACGTTCCCAGCTTCTGTGAGGAAACAAACCAAACAAGTGACTTCTTGTTCTGATCTAGGACAGATTATTAAAATGTCAGGTTCCCTCCTGAGCTGGTAGAATTGTGTCAGTTCCACCTGCAAAGAAACACACCACTCCCTCTTCTTCCTGCTTAGGTGAGCATGAGCCAAGGTGTCATACCTACCTCCCTTGTGTTTCCTCCTTGCTGCAATGCAGTAAGCCCACAGATGTGGAGCTGACAGTGTAGATGTCACCACCAAGATTCAAAATGTATTTACGTGTATGAATTTAGTCGTGTTGACTGTGTAGTCACTGAAGCATCAGAGGAGTCTGTACAAAGCACAGGCTTTGTTAGCTTTGGGGTGATTTCTTGCTCTGGCCACATCTCTACCCAAATGAATGACGGACCGTAACCTTTCTGACTGCCTTTCTCTTTTTTGGATCTTCTTTGTCTGTAATTATGCCAAACCTGATGAATCATTTCTTTGAATGGTCTTGTAGTCAGAGTGTAGAGAAGAGGATTCAAAGCACTGTTTATTGGCAGTATAAAAATTACCACCCAAGAGGTTATGGTACCTTAGGGAGGGGAAAATAAAAAAAAAGAGGAAGTTGTAACATCCATTCAAGCATTTGTTACCTGTTAGTTAATAGAAGTATTTGATGTCTGCACAGCCCAGTTCTCCTGGTGGTCACAAGCTCCTAGGTTGAGTTCATGTCACAACAGGTACTTCTCCATTTCTTCTTCCTGCTGGGTTTGCACGGCCCTCTTATCTCACTTCTTTTTCAGGATGCCCTTCCAAAACTGAACACTTTTTACTCTTCCAGTGGTTCTGTTCAGCTCTCTTTGCAGTGCCATGGCTCCCCGTTTGTCCTGGCACACTTCTTATTCTACCTGAGCCCCATTTTCTTGCCCCAAAACTTTTTGTCCCTGCTTTGCTCCATGAGTCTTCCTATGATCTCTGTTCCCTATCCTCTTCCCATGACTAGTCACATTCAATCCTAATGATGTTCCTGATGTCCTGTCCTACAAAGCAACATATACCAACCCCTGCATCCCCTCAGAGACTGTTTTTCTCCTCAGCACCAGGGCTTCTCCATTCTTTCTCCTGCAAAGGACATTGTAAATATCTTCCTTATTTTCCTCTTGCCTCATTGAGACAGTTTCTGTGTTCACATCATCTTCCTTTCTGAAGGTTGCCTGTACCAGAGCCTGTGCATTCCGCACACCCTTCTTGTCCTTACCCTTTGGGAGGTAAGTCAGCTTGTTCTTAGAGGGGCAGGATTAAAGTGCTGAAAGATGCTGCTTGTTTCACAAATTGTAGGCAATGTTATGAGCATCAACAGGAATGTATTGATATCATAATAAAGTCATTATCCTGCATTAGGCCCAATAGGCCACTCCAAATGACAGTAGGGCTCCCCCTTCTCTCTCAAAAGAGCTGGGAGATGTTCCATCACTGAAGATGTTCCTGGTCAGGCTGGATTGGGCTCTGAGCAACCTGATCTAGCTGAAGATGGTCCTGCTCACTGCAGGAGTTTGAAATAGATGTCTTTACTGTTCTCTTCCAAACCAAACTATTCCATCTTTCTGTGATGTCTTTAATCTTATGAGATGGGTAATTACAGTTCAATCTGGTTTACCTAATGCAGAACATTCACTTTCTGAATAAAAAATACAGTGTAGTTTTTAATCTTTTAGGTTGGGCTGTTTTCATATGCTGATAAATTCATAACATAAAGAAGGCAAGCATGGCTGTATCTAACTTCATGTATTGAACTACAAATAACAGAAAAAGAAAGTTATTTCAGGGTAATAACTGTGTTATTAAATCAAGGTATAGAACTCTGTATCTTCCTGAGCCATATTTGGGCAACAGAAACAACAAAAAAGCTAAGAAAAGCCAGAGAAATTCAGCCTTAGTTTTCAAATACGTTTTGTACATTTCATAGAATCATAGAATAGTTCAGGTTGGAAGGGACCTTAAAGATCATCAAGTTCCAACCCCTCTGCCATAGGCAGGGACACCTCCCACTAGATCAGGCTGCTCAGTGCCATGTCCTGTGCAGACAGACATGAATTACTTGAATTTTGGCAATTCTTTTTGGCTCATTCAAAGGTCCTGGTTTGAGGTGAAACAATTTTTCTGTTTCATAATTTTACTTTTTAGCTGGACCTCTTCTAACTGACTAAACTCTGATGTCAGCAGCATATTGTTCAGAAACTCTTCACTCAGAGTGGTAAGACTGGATTATATGATTGAATGCTATGCAGAGAGGCCCTTGCTTATACTTTTTGTTATAACAAACAAGACCTATTAATTTTGTCATTTGGCCCATTAATTTTGTTATTTGCCTTGTTGGAGAGTCAGAACTGGAAAAGGGTAAAGGGTCCAACCTGCAGTGAGTTGTGACCAGGACAAGGGGCCCAAACTGACCAGCAGGAGTATTCCATCCCACCTGCCCTGTGCTCAGCATAAACACTTGTTACAGCAATATAGTTTTCTTCTGAAGTAGAAATTACACTCTTCATATGCACACAAACAGCTTCACAAAAGAACGAACGTACCTGGTATTTCCACTTGCAGGAGAGAAAGCAGCTTCAAAATAAAAATCGGTATCCAGCATAGTGCATCAGTAAACACAATGAAGAAGAAACGCTTAGCAAGGATCATCTCCTTTTTGATATGATTCCGAATTTCAGTAGCTGTAATAGCTGTTTGATGAACACTGTAGAACATACTCCCATAGGAAAACACAATGATGATAAAGGCTGCTAAGTTTACACCTGTTTAAAAAGTTAATGAGTTATAATTTAAGAGCATAATGGTGATTTCACAGCACTTATTTGCAGGCTGGGTAGTAAAGAAATACATTGCATCTAAATTGCTGATCTCAGAATATCTGAGACTGTATTCACTGAATTGTTGCCTCTACTCTGGTATTTATTTCATTCATTGTCACATGATAAATTGCTGCCATTTGACCCAAAACACTTAGTTCTCCTTTGGCCTTATTCGTTGCTCTGCTTCCCTGACCAATTCTATTAATTTAAGAACTTATTGCTCATTAATTTCTTTCTGTTTTCTCAGCCCTTCATACATCTAGTATAGTGGAGGCTGGAAAGAGCCTCTAAGTGCTTACTGAAGTATCTGCATATGAGATGTGAACATGACAGCAAAGTCACTTATGAAAATCATGTTCATTTGCAGCTCCAATGCATATGAAGAAGAAATGCAACTTACCTAAAAAAATTACAACGGAATAAATCTGACTTCCTGTACTTTCTGATTGTTCTGAATGAAGAGGAAAACAGACGCCATTGGTGCCGTAGTAGTTCCTGAAAAATTCCTTATTGCTCAGTGGGATAAAAGCAACAGCAAACCCAATTATCCAGATGAGAACCAAAATGGAAATTGTCCTGCATTTTCTCGGCTTCAAACACCTAAAAGGATAAACTATGCAGATGTATTTTTCCAGGGTTAGGTAAGTCAACAGTAAGACTGAGACCTCTGTAGACAGAATAGCCAGGGATCCCACCAATTGACAATGAATACTGTCCATCCACAACTGAGCGTGCTTGTTGTATTCTCCACGGTATTTAAGATCAAAAGCTCCAATCACAAATAAATATATTCCCATCAGACAGTCAGCACCTGTGGGCACAGTGCTTAACATCATTATTTACACATCTGAATTTTCCATTCTCTGCATCAATTTACATTGGAAAACAGACATGCAGACATACATACTTGTATTATACATATATTTAAAAGTCAGCTATTATATAGCTGTAAAATCATTGTAGCTGGAATTCTATCGTGATTTTGTGACTTACAACAAAAGCAGCTCCATTTCTCTTTTTTAAATCTTCAGCTGGACTGACAGTCTATATTTCATACTTGTTTCCAACTCGATTTGTTGAACTTTAGATAAAATTTTTTGCAAGTAGAAACATATGTGGCTTAAATTATAGAAATACTCTTGCAACCTTTTTTTTTATATTAGGTGTTACTCCTTTTCATATTTTGATAGTCTTTTGACAGGCTGAGAGAGCTGGGGCTGTTGAGCCTGGAGAAGAGAAGGCTCCTGGGATACCCTGTAGCTGTCTACCAGTACCTGAAAGGGGCCTACAGGAAAGACAGGCAGGGACTGCTTGGTAGAGAATGTAGCAATAGGACAAGGAGCAATGGTTTCAAACTAGAGCAGGACAGGTTTAGATTAGACAACAGGAAGAAGTTCTTCACCCAAGTGTGGTGAGGCATGGGAACAGGTTGGAATAGGTTGTCTATCAAGGCCAAGCTTGATGGAGTCCTGAGCAACCTAATCTAGTACAGGATGTCCCTGGTTCTTGCAAAGGGGTTGGACTTGATGGCCTTTAAAGGTCCCTTCCAACTCGGTGCATTCTATGATTCTATGATACTGACATTTAGCTTGAGATAGTTTGTTTTGAGTAAGGCATCTCCAATAGATTCTAAGTTAAGTTTTGATTTGTCCACCTTCTGCAAATTCCAAACTGATGTGCTAGTCTTCTAAGACTAGTCATGGCAGAGGAGCTGGCGACACAGAGCTGAAGGTTTCCCAGGAGTTCTGGCTAGTTTTGTGAGGTGTTCAGATCACTGCCATTGCTAAACAACAAAGATTCAAAGGTCATTGACATGCTATGTTTAGGAGTGTTGTGATCATTTTTAGGTACTGTTGACAGTGGACTTTCAAAATGTAACTAATAGCATTAGGAAGACACTCCTGCATCGAGACAGGACAGATTATGGTGACTGTAGTGCCAAATAGTTAATCCATAAACCCATCTTGTCTTCAGGACTAGAGTTAAAAAAAAAAACCCAAACAACCCTCATTCTTAGTATTGGAGAGCTAGGAGTGATTTTCTATGTTTGCATAAGAAACATTTTGCTCATGTGAAAAATACAGAGTAACTATTTTTTGCACATATGCAAATTCCTATTTAATCAAAAATGCAATGTAAAATTTAAGTTTATGGCCCTTTTAAAAAACTTGAAATTATATTTCTCCTTGCTGAAGAGAGCATGAATTTGACACAACACCCACAGCATTAAAATTTAACATAAAACCTTTGGAACTTATGAACAGCCTGTTGGTATAGAACAAAAGCAGCCTCTAATGAGACCTCCTGATACACAAGATGCACAACATTTTGCATTGTCATTTGCAACAATATGGAAGTTCACTTACTCCATTGATGGAAATATGTCACTATATTATAAGAAAAAATACCATCTGTACTATGTGCAGACTAAAACAATATTCTTTTACACATGAATACTCACAGCAAAGAGACATTATTGAGATGGCGTGAAGCTTATTCTCTGATCTGATGTAAGGCCTCATGCAGATAACAAAAATATTTCCAAAGCATGTGATGGCAGATACAACCCAGACAAACACTCTCTGTATGATGCTAGCTAAAAGATTCTCAAGGGAGGAAATCCCATCAGTGTTGGGCTTGCAGCTGCGCACATGAGGGGCATATCCACAGTACTGGAATTTCTTAAAATATCTGTTAATGAAAAATAGAAACAGACAAGTGATTGTTCTCATTTGTCTATCAGAGTATCAGCACTCTCTAGTAACTATTCAGAAAACATTCTGAATGAAGAAAAATAAAATAGAAACTATCAAATTTTAACAACTGAGCACATGTTGCTTCTCATACATATCGTGCTTTTTCAACTACCCAGTATTCTGTAAATTTTAAAATACAGACCAAATAAATCAAGTCTACTTACATGTGGGAAAGGTTTCTCAGGGGCTTGAACATTCTCCTCTGGATGTTTGCAATTTCGATGCCCTCCAAGCTGCTGTAAACAACATGATTTCTCACTAAGAGGCTATAGAAACTCAGTAGTAAAAGAACAAACTTTATGAGCATTTAATTGTGCTTCTAAAAATTTAGGAAACTAGAGATCTGTCAGCCACTTGAAACTTGAATAGAAAGTGTGTAAAAACTGAAGTGCAATAAAATAAATTGCAGATAATTTTAATAAATTTGCTATTCTTCCAAAATCACAAAAGTGGCTCCCTCACTGCTTTGAGCAGTGCAATCTCCAATACTTGTGTTGCTCTTCCAAAGAATTGTTCTACTGATGTCCCTTCTAGTCTCTGAGAAAATAGTAACTTGTTTCAAAATAATATTTTACATATCTGTTCTGCCTTTTATCCCAAAGTGTGCCTTACTACACAAACAGACCACTGCAGGAATTCAGTCTTCATTGTGTCAAGAGCAGTAGGATGCTGGGACAGAGAATATGGCATGTAAGGGAAAATACTGGCTTTCTTGTGATATATAGATGGAATTTTACTTTACTTTAAATATATTGAAAATGGCATTATTATTTTCCTTGCAGTGCTGGATCAGTTTTTTACAGCTTCAGTTTTTGTGTTCTTCCAGTCCATCCTATTCACCTGTTAGATGTGCAACCAGTCAGAGGTCTTTGGTTCTCCTTGTGGGAAGCCTGATTTGTATTCACTGTTCAAAGATTGGAATGCAATATCCATGTGTGCTGTGAGCACATTTAGGCAAAAGTGGGGAAATGTACCTATCTCACTGATTGCTATGGGGTGATGGGCAGCTTTGCTAGGAGACAAGAGAAGCCTCCAGTATAGAAGTGCACTTGCTTATTTCAGGGAAGTTGGATTAGATGATCTTTAAAAGGTCCCTTCCCACCCAAACTGTTGCATAAGCCTATGATTCTGAAATGACGACTCATCTATCAGGCTAGTTATTGCAGACATGCAGTGGCCTGGGAAGATGTATTTAAATCTACTGCAGAGGAATTTCAGATTTGAGAGATTGTCTCTGCACTATCACAGTTTTAGGAAGAGCTCTGCTGAATGATTTTGAGTTGGAGACCCTGAGTTATTGTACCCACAAAACCTGCTCCTAAACCTTTCAAAAAGTTTTGTAAAAGTCCTGTCTCCTGCTGACCTGGCAGCTGAATTGTACTTGGTTTACAGTGTTCTTTGCATAGTGTTAGCAGTAGATTCTGTAAGAAGGAAAACATGTCCCCAAATTTCTACATATACCAATTTCTCTATAATTCCTGTCCTTACATATTCTAATGGCACCTATTCATGATGTTAATACCATCAGCTGAACCTTGCATGACCCTTTAGCCTTGTGAACAAATCACACAATGTGAAATGAGAGTTGCATTAGTCTTCTTCTATACCAGCAGAAAAGCCAAGCTGAATTTATGGTCTCTTTTTGTTGGAAAAGATTCCATATGAAACCAGTATTTTTATGAAGGAAAAATTGAGATTCGCTAGTAATTATTTTCCAGACTCAAATTGTTGAGGATCATCAACATTATGAAATATTTCAAGGGTAATTTCTTACAAAGTATATTCTAGATTATTTCCTTCTGAAGAAGGTGTGCACAAAGAGGCTACAGCTTAAATATAAAAAACTTGGTACTTACAGGGATTTGAGTTTAATTAGAAAATCAAACTGGTCTATTTGTATTTTCTTGATTGGGTTGTAAGAAAGGTTCCTGTAAATACAATATAGACAAAGTTAAGTATCTTTGTACATCTTCCTTGCACCTTGTTTGAAAAATAAAGTAAAACTACATAACCCATTTGCTTTTCCAGTCCTGTAGGAAAGACGTGTACAATTGCCAGTTCCAGTTGCAAATAAGAACATTCACTTGGTGTTATCCAGCTAGGTGAACCAGTAGAAAGAGTAGCCAGATGCTTTACAGGCATGCTATTGCCACGTACACACAGATGAACAGCTGCCTCCCCACAGCCTGATGTTCAAAGGTTTTGGCTGTAGAGGTATTTATTGAACTTCACACATTTGTCTTTCAAGCAAAAGATCCTAGCTGAACTACAAGCATTTAGAAATAAATCACAATTGATTTTGCTATTGGTTAAACTCTATTTTTTTCCTAATCATTCACCCAATTTCAAGAAGAGACAGAGGCAGTGGAAAGTAAAAAAGATGCTAGCATTAGATGCTTTCATTCTGTGCCAGAGTATTTTTAGAGACACTGCCTTTTGATTCTCCCAATATTTTTTTCCTTAGGTTCTCATTTTAAGACTGAAACTAAAATTCACAAAGTCAGTAAATGCAGGTCGACACACTTGGTTGTCCTAGTGTATTTGATGGATTCTCAGGCTGCTGGAAAAGCTCAAAAACAAGTTATTCCACATACTATCTCCTCTTTCCAGACAGGTCTTAAATTTTGTGACTAGTGCCTCTTTCAGATTATGTGAGAAAGACTGGGATTTTCCAACAGCAGCATTTGAGAATTTGCCTGTATACACCTCATGGGAAAAACAGATAATACCATTCTGGTTTTATAAAACCTTATGCTTTTTTTGAACTTTTTCACAGGAAAAAAAAAGCATTTTCAAGCAAGTCTTCTGTTTGATGCTCTTACATCTGTTTATTATCTCTTTTTAGAGCAAATTCTGATATTAATTAAACATTTTCCTAAAAAAATAATTTCTCATTATTATAGCTAGAATAGCTCATTTTATATATAATAACAAATTTTATTTATATATAATAATAGGATCTAGAAGAAGGTAGAATTTGATCTTGCTATCTTTTGGGACCTGACAATACACATCTACAAAACTATTCTGGGTGATATGTGACATAGAATCACTTTTGGGAGAAGCTTTTTCTAGGCAGAGCTTAAAGGATGCACACAAATAAAGGGGCTGTTTTCTTTCCCAGCATACATGGCCAAAAGCATGACAAAAAATGAATAATATTCAGTTATATATCACAATAATCAATAATTCTTACAGTTGTGAAAGGTCCTTTAGATCCTTAAATATATACGGAGGAAGTGATTCAATCTTGTTGCTAGCCAAATCTCTGCAGAAAGAGCCACAGGTAGGATACAGTAAGTTCTTTAAAGGCTCAGTAGTTTCACTGAACTCCTCATGACAAATAGCTTGCAAAATGTTATTTATAATATAGTTTATCACTAACTTTGACTATGAAAGAATGCCATTAAAGCAAGGTGGGAAGCTATATCCACCAGATGTCTCATTGTCCATTAGCCCAGATAAATAATTAGATAAGTAATTTAGCACTATTGTATTTACATCAAAAAGAAAATAAAATACCATTAGTTTAACTTGTAGAAGTTCGGAAATAAATTGCATTTACTGTTTCATTATGGGAATTTTCTCTCATGTGCTAACCAGCACTACATCTTCTCCTCATTTTTTTTTTTGTGCCTACCCATCTGCATACTTCCACTAAACACAGATTTTTAATAGCTGTGGGCAGAGGAGTAAAGGTCTCAATCTGAGTGAAACCAGTCTAAAAGACACTATGGTGATTTTAGATTAACTGAGGACTAGAAATAATGGATGCAAATTGGAAGGGGGTAGATTCAGACTTGACATAAGAAAGAAATTCTTTACAGTGAGGGTGGTGAAACATTGTAACAGAAAGGTTGTGGATGCCCCCTCTCTGGAGGTGTTCAAGGCTGGACAAGGCACTGAGCAGCCTGATCTAGTGGGAGGTGTCCCTGCCTATGGCAGGGGGGTTGGAACTCGATGATCTTTAAGGTCCCTTCTAACCTGAACTATGATTCTATGATATGATTCTATTCTGGAAATATAAAGATCTTATCAGCAAACACCCAATATCATTGATACTCTCAGAATATGCATTTTATGACTATTTCTTCTCTGTTAAAAATGCAGAAAACAAACCTGAGAAGGGTTCTATCTTCACAAGATGTTATATGAGACAGAGTTTACGATAAATTGCATTTGTTACATCAATTGTAAAACTTTGTGACTTGTCTTATCAGTGAGAGAAGAAATAAACTTACAGTTCATCTAGCATATGGAGAGAAGAAAAGCTATCTTCGTTGAAAGAGCTGATTTTGTTTCGTCTCATCACCCTGAAATAAACAAATGTACATTGCTGCTTCTTGACCTCTATTTGGTTTTGGAGAAAACATTTCATAAACTTCTACAATCACCTCTTCTCTCTTCTCAAATATTTGCCTAATTCAGTTATAAGGTGAGTCAGATGCAGAAGAGTATCATTTTAACATCTGACAAATAACTTCAATTGCCTCTACATGTGTGTGTGTGTGTATGTCCACACATATCCATAGGAGGCCTTTATAAATTGGATTACAACAGGAGGAAGATAAAGTGGTCTGTAAGACTTATGACCTAACCACATCTTGGACACAGGCACATGGCTGCACAACTTTTCCTTCACCTCTATTTCCTCTGCCCTTGAGCTTGCTCCTTAAATGAACAACCAAGATTTTCAAGCCAAGAGAAAGCTGAGAATAAGCACCCTGCACAAGGGTTAAAAACTAAATGTGACAGGTACTGGGGAACCTATTACTCTACAAAAGCCTGAAGGGATTTTCTGATGGTGATCACAATACCATTGTAATAAACATTAGCCAAACAAAGTCCTTCAAATGAACAAACAAGCTACATATTTTGTATGTTTTGAGCTTTTCATGATGAGATTTTTTTTTTGCCTCTTTTTCCAAGTAGAAATTTAGAGCAAAGTCTAAATCTTTCTATCAGTAAAAATCTCTTTAGTGAAGTTCAGATACATATATCAGCACAGAACTTTGGTATAGATGCAGACAGTGATCATGCTGTACATTGCTCATTTAAAACTGAACATTTTTATTTAATCTCCTGGGATCAAAATAACGCTCAGGAAGCTTTAATATTAGCTGTAATAAATAACTTGACTGTTCAGCAGCAGCAGCATATCTCACTCCAGCTGCATAGAATATATTATTACTTACAGTACAGTTAGAGTGTTGCAGGAGATGAAAGTGACATTTCTTACATGATGGATATGATTGCCTTCAAGGTCTCTGGGATACAGAAACAAAACATCAGTCATTGAAAATAAAGTCACTCAGTTACTTGAAGATAAAGAAAAATACTACCAAAACTTCACAACTGCAAAAAAGAGTGGTAGCCAGACATGTAATATGACCTGCAGGTCAACCTTACAGTAACCCAGGCACTCTACAAGATCCAGCCCCTCATTAGAAAAAGTGGCATTGAAGCAACACACAAAGACAATAAGATATTTTTCTAGTGAAGTTATGTAGACTTACAACCAGTTTAGTCTTGGCATATATTGGCACAGTGGTTTGTCAGGCAAACGAGCAAGAGAATTATTCATCATCTCTCTGAAAAAAAGGGATAGTGTAGCTATTATTCGCCAACAATTATAGGAAAAACTCCATGTCTAATATTTGTACTTTTGAAACAAAGGCAGTCAAAAGTTTGATAATTTTCTCCTAGTCTTGGAGGTAGCATAATTTTCTTAGATTTTCCCATATTTTTCCTGTAGCATTCTGCAGAGAAGTATTTTATCCTTTTACCCTGCCCCTGAGCATGGGGCAGATGGGACAGAATACTCCACCAGTCAGTTTTGGGTCACCTGTTCTGTCCTCTCCTCCACATAGATGTGACCCCTCTATGATTTTCTGCTTCTGACCTTCTAATAGGGAACTCAACAAAGTTGGCTGATCTTAGCTTTCATAGGAAGCTCTCTGCATACCATCCCTTGATATAAACTATAAACATCAAATCTTATCTGTTAGAAATGGATACCATCTGGAAAACATATTGTTAATTTCAGAGATTGCAATCAGTTATAAGAGACTTAACTGAAAAGTAAAATTATTGAAAAGAAAATTGATTTTGTTTGGCATCAAACCAGGACAATAAAATTTTTGGTTCTAATTCCATACTTACAGCAGAATAAGTGACTTGAGTCCATAAAATGTTAATGGAGAGATCCGATTTATCCTGTTGTTTTCAATTATCCTATGAACAACAGCAAATTGTGTCTTAGATTGACAATTGACTGCAGTTTTGAATTTAATAGATGTTAAAAAAATAACTGAAGTAGTTCTCTTCACATGCCCATTCAATTCACTTAAAAAATTACTGCATTAGTCCATAGCAGATCAAGGTATCAATCAAATGAATATCCCTCGAGAATGATTTTATTTAAAAAAGGAAACATCTTTCTTTACAGATTTAAAATTTTTTTGTTCAATAATTGGAATAATTTACCATGAAAACAAAGCAGCACCACATAATTGTGTTACACAGCAGTCCATCAGATCAATGCACATCCAGAATCCACTTTTTACTATATACTGATTCCCAAAAAAATTTGTACTGTTTTATAGTATCTAAGTTATTTCATGTAATAATTTGTAACAAGTGATAAGCATTCGTAAAAGTCATCAGTCACTGGAGCCATTAAGACCCCAAGAGCTAGTTTCTGCTCTTACCAAGATCAATCAGATTTTCCTTTGCACAGTGCAACAGAAGTTCCTTATTTATTATCCAGTATAAGACACCATTATCTTAAAAATGAAAGCATCCAAATATTTCTTTGTCTTGCTTTCATAATCCTTGAGAAAGCAAACATACAAGTAAGAAAACAACATACAGCCATTCAAGTCTATGTAGATCTTCAAAGACACCAGGCTTCAAACTGGTTATCCTGTTGTTGCTCAGGTATCTGAAACAAAACCCGACAAAGATAAATGAATGAAATTATTAATTAGCATCAGATGCATGAAAATTAGTTTTGAGATTTTTCCTTGATAATTTACTAGAACACTGCTAATTTTTTTCATAATTATCTTTTTTGATTAGGTAATTTTTCATGCTTGTCCTTGAAAAGTAACCCATTAAGTAAGCAAAAAAGCCCCTTTTATGTGATTCCAGCCTATCTCTCCTCAAGAGCCAATTCTTTCTGACAGAAGGAAATGCATGGGCTTGCATCTTCCACAGAAATGCCAGAGCAGGGCACGATTCTCTACAGTGACAACTCTTGGAACAATTATGGTGACTGTTTTTGCTTATCCGTAGGAAAACACAACAGTCTTCATGCTTTTAGTGTGTTGTATCTTAGGTCCTTCCCAGTTTCCTTCTTTGGAGTTACTCATTCCATGAATATTCCCAGGATCCTGTTCAGTCTCCACTGAGGGCATTAGTCAAGTGCAGATAACAGAACCAAGGGAAAAAAAAAGCCTGAGAAATGAAGTGAGGTGCTGTACTGTAAATGGTCTTTGTAGGTCAGAACAGCAGCTGTAATAACAGATAATCAACCACACTCATGTGATGGAAAAACAAGTGATATAACATAATGAAAAAATTCCCTTTAAAAATACTGCACAAACAGAAAGCTGAACTCAACAACACATTTTAGGTATTGTTTCTTTCACTGTTTTCCTTAGATGTTAGAAGCATCTTTCAAAAAGCTGCTGCAAAATAAAAGAAAGGAATGTTCTTTTTAATTTTATTACTTGCTTCATTATCCATATGAGTTCATGTCTGTTTCTGTAAATCAAAATATAGCATTAAAGAGTTTTGATTCATTCCAAGCTATTGCTTTTGTTTTGTTTTATTCCTTTTTCATTCTTTCAGACTTTGTGCAGTGAATTACCATACTGTGTCCACTTCTGGAGCCCTCAACACAAGGACATTGAGCTATTGGAGCGGGTCCCAAGGAGGGCCACGAAGATGGTCAAAGGGCTGGAGCAACTGCCCTATGAAGACAGGCTGAAGGAGTTGGGGTTGTTCAGCTTGGAGAAGCTGAGGGGACTTTATAGTAACTGAGGGGACTTTATAGTAACTTATCAGTACCTGAGGGGGTCCTACAGAAAGGCAGGGGAAGGACTTCTTATTAAGATATCTGATGGGAGGACCAGAAACAACGGATGCAAATTGGAAGGGGGTAGATTCAGACTTGATATAAGAAAGAAATTCTTTACAGTGAGGGTAGTGAAGCACTGGAACAGGTTGCCCAGAGAGGCTGTGGACTTCCCCTCTCTGGAGGTGTTCAAGGCCAGGCTGGACAAGGCACTGAGCAGCCTGATCTAGTAGGAGGTGTCCCTGCCTATGGCAGGGGGGGTTGGAACTTGATGATCTTTAAGGGCCCTTTCAACCTGAACTATTCTATGATTCAATGATTCTATGATTCATTGTGCAGATTTGGGTGCCCATGTGTATTTTCAAAGTGCTGTGCTGTCAGGTAAACTTGCATAGATAACTCTTAACTATGTTTCCTTTCTAAATCCAAGCATTGAGTTAAAGATTTGGATTATTTTTGCAGCTTCCTAACATTGAAACAAAAGGTGTCCATAGTGAGTTTCAAAACAATTCTGATTTCTCTTTACTTCAGCATTCAAAAAGCAATACTTACAGTTTTGTCAAGTTGAATAAACCCTTGAAAGCAAGTTCAGATATAGCTCTGATTTTATTATTCTGAAGGTACCTAAGAAGACAGAACAACTATTAATTCTCTAAGCATGTAAAGTCAGAGCTGGTATTAACAGGCAATTAAAATCTACTGAGGAATCTGAATGCATTTGTGATACTTGAAAAGGCAGCCAAACTTTTTACTTCTTAAATTCAACAATATCCATTTCACAACTATAGTTTAAAAGACTGCAAAGGTGTTTTACAAATGTTAGTCAGACACACTTGGTTTACTTGAGATGAACAACAAAATGTTTGTACACAGACTCCTGGTTTAGGTGCTAAACTTACAGTTCTCACCTTTGTGAACTGATCAATTGTTTAGCCAGAACCTGCTACAAGGAAAATTTTGCAAAATAAATGTCAAATTAACATGGTTCTGAATTTCACTTTTATGGTATCAGATAATCTTCAAATCGTGGCTTTTTAAGATGGTATAATGCAAATATGACTGTTGCTAATTTTCTGTAAAAAAAGAATGCTATTTTTTTCTATTTTTCTTTAACTTCCTTGAATAATTGAGTTTAAAACCACTATCAATTGCAAATGGTAAATCCTTCTAAAATAACTTCAAAGCGTTGTAGTGCTATCTCTGAGAAATATTTAAATACAAATCCTTTAAATTAAAATACAATCCATAAAGCATCCAGGTACATTTCTCTTAAAAATAGTAAGAAATCTGACATTGCTTTTGACAAAATGCATTTATGACAAACGCTGCTCAAAAACTTTCTAAAAATGCAGTTATCAGTAATAAGTCTGCTAAATAAATATCAAGCAATCATAATTACTTGACATTAAATAATATCAATATATTTTAATGATTACTTCTTTAAAAGGTATCTTTCATTAGTTTAAGGATGGCAATTAACTTGGTGAACACAAGGTGGTGCTGCAGTACAGTGCAGTTTCCAAAAAGTTGCAGCTCCTTTGAGATTTCTAGGAACTTAAAATGCCTCGAATTGGTGACTTAAGAGTCCTGCTCTAGACTTTTGCATTTAATCCTTAAGTTCACTGTCACTCTATAAAATAAATTTATTAAAGGCTATGATTTTTGAACAACCTATATAATATACATAGCACAGTATTGCTCTGCTGTAACATTTTGATAGTTGTGGCATTAAGAAATTGGTACCAGACATAACTAGGAGTAAGAAATGCCAAGCAAGTCAGCTCCCTTTGGCAACAGGAGTTTTGTGGAGTAAATGGATTAAGTTACACGAATATTTATTGCATATTACAGTTCATTATAAATCTTCCTTCAGACATAATGAAATTTTAGCATTTTTCTGTCATCAAATAGACAATGTAAAAAAAAAATCAATATGCAGAAATTATGGATGTGTAAAGATAGAGATGTTGAATCAAGGTATTTGAGGAACACATGTTACACAATTAAATGAGGTACAGGTGGATAAGACAAAACAGAATTTCAGGTATAAGTTACCAACTAGATGCTAGTGCATGTATGTGAGAAGGCGAGGATGAACATTTAAGGCACTAAATAGATATTTTAAGTTGAAATATTCCCTTACAGGTTCTTAAGATCTTGGTATTTCTTGAAAATGTTGGCAGAAAGTTTCCTTAGTAGATTCCTCTGAAGAGACCTGTGGGAATGAATGCACACAGTAAAAATACTCCCATGGCTTCCTACAGTACAGCCACTTCTGTTAAAAGGACAGCTTTCACACTGCTAAGTAAAAAAAGCACTATGATACCATTGGAACACGCTACCTCTGTTTGTCTCAATATTTGTATTTATTTAAGCATCAAGCAAAATAATTCTTCACTGAAAAGTACTTTTCAGTATCTCCAGAGCAATTGCCAAAGATAATAGAAACACTGAAAGAGAGAATGTTTTGGGTTGGAAGGGACCTTAAAGATTATCTTGTTCCACTCACCTGCCTTGGACAGATGCACCTTCTGTCAGATTAGGCTCCTGAAAGTCCCATTCAGCCTGGCCTTCAACACTTTCAGGGAATGGGCATCTACAACTTCTCTGGCCAACTTGTTCCAGTGCCTCACCATGCTCATAGCCAAAAATTTTCCACTGATATCCAGTCTAAATCTATGTTCTCATGCTATCATTACGTGTCCTTGTAAAAGGTCCCTCTCCAGGTTTCCTGTAGGCTTTCATCAGGTACTGAAGGGCTGCTATAAGGTCTCCTGGGAGTCTTCACTTCCCTAGGCTGAACAACCACAGCTCTCTCAGCTTTTTGACATAGCAAAGGTGCTCCAGCCCCCTGAATGTTCTCGTGGCTCTACTCTAAACTTTTTCCACCAGGTCCATGTCCTTTTTATGCAGAAGGCTCCAGAGCTGGATGACACACTCCAGATGAAGTCTCATCAGTCCAGAGCAGAGGGGTGGAATCACTTTCTTTGACCTGCTGGCCGTGCCTCTTTTGTTGCAGCCTAGGGTGTGAGCCTTCTGTGCTGTGTGTACACATTGCTGGCTTGATTTGAGCATTAACTAAACCATAGATTCATTTCACATCTCAAATGCATATAGAGCTTATTTTCCAGTGCATGTGTCCCTATATCCTCATCTCCATTGGGCACTGACTCAAGTGTCCTATCCAGAACAAAAATAATTCAGGTTGGATTAGAAGACAGTCTGGACTGAAAGCCCCTCAACTGACTCACTACTTTTCCTAAAGCTAGGACTAAGACACTTAAGAACTCATTGCTGACCATGAGCCAACAACCAATTTACATATATATTCTACATCAGTCTTTGTTATGAAGCACTGAGTAATTTGAACATAGAATCAACAAAGAGAACCTCAGCCACAGTGAGAGCAAACTGGAACTGAAGAGGAAGGTCCATATCCTTGCTCTACAAAGAGGATCCCCAGGCAAGGATGTGTGATGCTGCTCCTATGCTCACCACACAGAAAACAGCTTCTTGACGTGCAAACTCAGCAATATCAACCATTCTCTAATCTTTTCCAGAAGTTTGGTTTATGCACACATATTTGTGTGATGATCCAACTAAGATTAAAGTCTTTTAAATAATGGCACATTCAGAGACATCAAATGAGAACTAGTAAGATTTGCTCAAGCAAGTAGTGCCACTGAGTTCAAGATTACAGACTTTATTGGCAGGAATACAGACTAGGAATACTGACAGGAACATAGAATAATAAAAAGGTCCTAGGCACCATGTCTTTAAAGGAAATGGTTCTTGTGAAGATTTCTTTAGATTTTGTGAGATTGTTGCTAGCTCAAGTCATTGTTACAAATATGAAATGATCACTTCACAGACCTTTTAAATTCCTTTTCTCTTTTTATTCAGGAAAAAGACTGTACTTGACAAATTAAAGGACTTGTCAACAGAGAGACACTATGCTTTCATGAGCACCAGATGAGCCACCTGGTTGGAATTATAAGGCTGTAATTATGTAAAGGTCGTAGGACTGATAGTCAGACCTGGACAGAGCAAGCTCTACTTACATTATGGTGATGTTGGAAGAGGCTGATGGAACAGTATGCAGCTTGGCATCATCACAGAAGATCTCCAGTCCTTGGCAGGTACACTCTGCTGGCACTGAACCTGCCACTGTGTGACAAGAATGTGGTTGAGGGACAATGTGAGATGAGGACAAAAAGAAACATGGTGTAAAAGAACACAGAGCACTAAGGCAAACATTCCAGGCTGTGTTAAACAACAATTAAGACATATGTTTTTACACAAGTGATGTAGACCCGGGAAGATTTTAACCATAAATACAAAGGGACACAAAAAATTACTTCATCTCCTGGTGTCTCTGAAAGAGCTTGTAGAAGCTTTAGGTTATCTACACAAGAATCCATAACAGTAGCAGTTCTTTAGATTTTTGCATCCTTCATTTAGATTATTCAGTCCTCTCATATTTACCAGAATGAGCATAATCAAATCAAATAGAGTCAGGAAGTCTTTCTTTCCCATCTCCATGCTTTAAGTTAGTGCTCACAGTAGCAGCACAGTCAGAAAATCTCTATAAAGAGATGAGCATCCACAGAAGTTGAGGGATTTGCAAGAATTTGACCAATGAAGAATTTATTAATCTGAGATTCAATTCTGTTTTACCATCAATGAAACTTGGTTTCTCTTTCTGATAAGGATGTATTTCCTTCCTTCCAGGAATCATCAGTAATAATCACACAAATAATATCAGTAGTTACTCACAGCACTCAAGTGTCTTTGTCTGAAATGCATACAGAGATTTCAGTTCATTGAATTTGTCCTTTGTATAATGTTTATCAAATTGCAGAGACCATCCATTGTTGTCTTCTAATTAAAAAAAAAAAACAAAACAAAAACACAGACAGATTAGAATAGAAGGTATAATTACAAATTATCACTAAATTTCATTGCATCAAGTTTTATGTAAATAGCATACTCTTTCCAAAACATTTTATAGACCACTAGATGACTTTATCTATAGCTGCCTAATCATCTGTAGGTAAGGAGACAATCAGCTGCACAGTAAGATCAGCTTATTACAACTTCAACTACATCATTCTCTATGACAAAGGATTATCTTTTGTTTCAGAATTTTCTGTTTACATAGCAAGAGGCAATTTTTTCTATCACTGTAAACATGCGGGTTTGTCACCTTGCCTAGGAAAGCTCAAATGACTGCAACCACTCTAAGAACTGCCTCATGCTGTCAACTCTTCTAAGTTCTTTCCTGAAAATCTGGATGAAGGCCAAATGAACAGTCAGTATGTTTAATTTAACCTTAATATGTTGTAATAAATCCATTAATGTGACATCAAACATTCCAGTTTTAACAGTTTGGTTACTGCATAGAGCGAAACAAAGTGGTTATGGCCATAAAGGTGAAAACTGAAGAACAGAACTTCCAGTTCCTTCCAACAAACTGGAATTTTGAGATACAGTGGAGTCAGAAATCTGACATTTGTAAATTAAGTGATCAGGTAACCACTTCCATAATAGGACAGAAATAAACACCATCAAAACCCACCCAACAACCAAGCAAACAAAAAGTCCCAACCACAAACCAACATAAAGGAGAAGGAATAAAGAGCTTGCTGAACTTGCCTTCGAAAGCTGTGACCCAATTTTAATTGTATTAATTTAAGCTTGTTTTCTCTTTGGCTTTGACAACACCCACATTCTTCAGTTTCAAAAATCTCATATGCACCGGTAGCATATAGGGTGGTACTTGCTAGCTGGTGAGTCATCAGTGATAATTGAAAACATTACTTTGTAGTGATACCCACTGCCAAATATTTAGATGAGATCTCCAACCATGACTCTCCTAGTCACTGTAGTTTCAATTTCAATCTTATGCTACACTAGCAGCAATCTTTCCCTCTGCAATATCACATGGTAATAGTTTAGTTAAATACAATTCCTCGCAGACACTTCCCTGTAAAACTTGATATTTAAGCAATCATGACTACTATATATACTGGCTTCAAAACAGGTTAGNTTTAGATGAGATCTCCAACCATGACTCTCCCAGTCACTGTAGTTTCAATCTTATGCTACACTAGCAGCAATCTTTCCCTCTGCAATATCACATGGTAATAGTTTAGTTAAATACAATTCCTCGCAAAAACTTCCCTGTAAAACTTGATATTTAAGCAATCATGACTACTATATATACTGGCTTCAAAACAGGTTAGACAAGGCCACCTCTCCCCATTCTGAAATGCTATCTCATTTTTTTCATGACACTTTACAACTCAGTTGTTTCCTCAGGTAGTTTAGGAAAACTATCTGGAAAAAATCTCCTGCAGCTGGCTACAGAGTGCCAGCAGATGGAGCCATTCTGAGAGATGTCTGCCTCCTTGCTGCCTAAACTGCAAAGGTATTTGCTGTTTAATAGATACTATGATGGATTAACTGACTTCAGGCAAGTAATATTTTATGTTATTATTAGTTTGTTATGCACTAATTGAAAAGATAAAGGATGAAAAGAAAATCAAGAACTGTTGTCAGGAGTTGATCTTTTAAGAGAGAATACACACTTGAAAAGTGCCATTTTCAGTCAAAAATTAATGTGAATTAATTTATGCCCTGCAATAATGCCAGCTTACCACCCAGAGAAGGCATTTAAGCACATTTAACCTATTTCCTCAAGAGGACGTGGCCTGCTCTGATCCATTACCAGTTTTGGCTGATTAAATCATGAAACTGATACTAAAACCAGCATATTGGTCTGGAGAAAAGGGGGTTGGCAGAATTGCAGAAATATTGCTCCTGCCTGTTCTAAATGCTAAGTGGGAGTTCAGTTTTAGGAGTACCTGCAATATGGAAGGTACAATTGATGAAGTGATTAGAACAGACTGTTTGCCAAGCAGAGAGTGCCTTATAAACCTATTGCCCCAAAGTCAGGACTGTCATGAGATTTCCCCTATCACTATTTCTGAATATCTAACTGGAGCACATCCACTGAAATTCATCTGTAGGACTGGACCCAGCAAATGCAACCCAAAAAAATTAGCTAAAATACAATATACATGAAGCAGGTGAGATTTAAGGAGAGAGGAATTGAGGGTTTTTAAACAGAAATTTGTAAAGACGTATTAAAAATTAGATTATTCTTGGAATATAATTGTACCAAACAAATAGTCAAAAATACATTCACAAAATATTTTTGGACCTTTTGGACCTTTTAAGTTTATAATTGCATTCACAGAAATCTTTGGACAACAACTTATTTCAGATTCTAAATATAAAGTTAAAAGCCATAAATTCTATTTTTCCTATAAGACAACTGTGGGAGAATGGCTATGTGACAAAGGGCAAGAAGAAGCTATGAAGGTTCTCATGGGAAAGGCAAAGACAGCACGTCCTTGAATCCAGCTGTGTTACAATAACAAGGTGCCACAGTTAGAAACAGCAGTAATTGCAGAGGGGATGGGATAAGCAAATGTACCTTTTACTTACCAACCAATAAGATATTGCCTAGTGTGGTTGCTAATGGGTGGACTGTATATAAGTGTGTGAAAAACCCAATAAATTGAAGCTTGCTTATCAATCATATTGATTGTCTGCATCTTCTTGCAGACAACGAACAAACTATGTATCAATTCTCTGCATTTCCCTGCTTCTGAAACTGAAGAATGAGATGGGGTTTTATTCCATCTTTTAGTGCTTTTCAAATACTTTGCTACATGACAACACATGTATGAGAGTTGACCATCACTGTAGTTCACATCTGCAGAGAAAAGGGATGAGCAGAGCCTCCTACACTAATAGGAATGAGGGAGCAGTTCACTATGAAGGCGAAGTTCAACAGCATTTTCAAGAAAGTCAAGAGGCAGCTGTGTAATTTTAAGTGTCCATAAAAGAGAAAGGGAAAAAAAGCACAGAGAAGGGAGAGCCTGGATTATTTTGTATTGGAGGCATTCCAGTGGTCTGGAATTTCTGGTCAGTTGATTCTAAATAATGGCCTTTTCTCATGGCATTGATATTTCTGCCTTCTAGAAATACAAAGGCATATCTGAACAGAAAAAAATAAGTCGTTCAAAGTTTTCTGACCTGCAAAAATATTTGCTTTGGGCCAAGATTTGTTCCCAAGACTTGGGCAGTCTTTGTTCTATACAAATTGTTTTGTCCAATCCTGGAAGAATGCATTGTGCAACTAGCTATATTTAGTACAACCATACTGTGAAGCACTCAATGCTGGAACTGTAAATCACTTTGTGATCTTGTTTAGAGTTTATATGGTAGGCTTGTGACTTGTTTACTTCTATTGAGACAACATTTTCCAAACACTTTAAAGAATGACTGGTAATAGAACTGGTCTTGAAGTCCCAAATCTTTCACTGGGGGAGTACAGCTCAGCTGAGAAATTGCTTTTTCCCCAGCCAGTTCTAAAATAGACTTTGTTGGCTGGACTTCTGTAAAAAAATGGAATCCAAGAAAGCAAGACATTAGCAAATCTTCCCCTACACAGGATAAATAAAATAAGTAATTGTAAAGCGGACTTATCTGACGAGAGATTCATACGCTGTCCTTGCTAAAAGTTGTCAATTACCATTTCTGATGGGAAAGGAATGGGAAAGACTGCATTAATCCTGACAAACTACAGATTTGAATAGTCTTCTCAATGACAGATTCAGTAATAGTTTTGTTCCATTAAAGACATATCTCTCATTTATTATGGAACAGGATATTATCTATAAGACTTTCCCCTCTCTTGGCCACGACTTCATGGATTAATATGCAGAGAAATACTATCACTTAAATGCTTAACTACTCTTTAGAGGTCCTTTGACTTTACCTTTGCTATTGGTGGCTATAACATATGGACATCCTTCTTTCTGACAGCTGATCAAACATTCTTTCTCTCACTGTAAGAAATGGCTTCAGGCTTCTCACAAAACATCTTTCAGTACAAAGAAGGAACACATGTCCTTAGGACAAAAAACAGTTCAGTTAATTTTTTTTTTACAGATGAGGGAATATAATTAACCTTTCCCATGGTGCTGGGACATAGAGAGTTTAATAACTGACCGTAAAACCAAAATAATGCTGAGATTTTACAAAGAAGAATGTTGCAGTGCCTGGAACACTCAACAAAGGGAGGGAATTTCACAGCCCCAGTGGAAAAAAACTGAGAACCTAAAACTAGACAACTGCCAGCCAAGGCAAAAGCAATTTTTCCCTCAGCAAACTGTGGGATGCCATTGATTGCATGCTTTACCTGATGATCAATTGAAATGTGGCTTGCTTGCTCACATGTGACAGTGCAATCACAGAAAACCTGACAGAATTAAATCAATTCAAAAAAGGTTCACACCTCTCTGAATGAGGTAGATTGCATACTTTGAGTTTTTTTCTTAATTAACTTAAATTAATCCTACGCAATTTTAAAGAAAATAGGCTGTCTCAAATTTCCAAAAGATTAACATTCTCAATACTGTTGCTTTATTTCTGTGAAATGGAGTATTCCAGGGAGTATTCCAGTTCATATAACAACACATCTAGTCCATATTGAATAATCCAATCTTCTATTCTGTTTCTTCAGAAGCATTTACAATTCTTAAAATAAATGTATCAGAATAAATTACAATAATAACCTAATAGCATTAATAAAACCATAAAACCTTGTATTGCATGAAATTCCCTCAGCAGCAAACCACTACTGTGGAAACCAGAAAAGGCAGAAGTCCAGTGAAATGTAAAAGTTCCTGTTAGTTATCAACTAAAATCTTTAAAGATCTCAATTAAAAACTCTATTAAAAGCCTCCAGAACTGCAGTAAAGCTATCCCATTTGCTGATATTTGCATATCAGTGTAAATCAGATTATTTCAGTATTATATACTATGAATGAATTGACAATTCATACTATGACAATTGCAGTGACACTAACATTTGGCTATATATAAAAAAATTCCCTATGAATCTTAAAGCCGTGTCTTTCACCAACTATTTGCCACATTTTGAGCATTCTGCTGACTTTCCAGTTTCCTCTTTTTTTTTCGTAAATACAAATTACCACCTAGGGCCCAAACTATATGGTCTCTCATACATTTAAATTTCATATTTCAAGCGTGATGAAAAAATATGCTATGCCAGGAAAAGAGCTAACTAACTAGAACATTATTCACTGCTAGTATTAATTTGAAAAATAAAGTCATCAAGTTCTTCTGCAATGTTCTGAGGCAGAAATAGAAAACTCAGACCCTTTGAAATTCCTTGATCCTTATGAGCAATCTCGTAATATTAAAAAATGTATGTTTTGTTTAGATATTTATAAACATCCCATAGAAATTTAAATTTCTGCTGTGGAAACCTAGATGAGTTAATGAACCTACTGAACTGCAATGATTCTCTGCCATTTATAGACCTTCAGAGAAACACATATGAAAACAACATGGCATCTATATAGATTGCTATTACTTTCATCATGTTGAAATTTAGAAAAGGGGTAGTATGTCATAAGTTATTAAATAAAAGCAAGTTAGTCATTCAGTGACTGCATGGCACACAGATGGGGCTTGGGCTTCTAGAGATAAACTGACCTCAAACAGATGCTCCCAGCTCAGGTTCTTTTGGAAACCTGCTGCTGTGATTTTAAGCCTATGAACTAGACAGAGCTTAATGAATATCTACAAGTGAACTTTACAACTGGGGAACTGAATGCTGCCTTTTGTTTCGAGGCCTGGAAGCAGCACAATGGTAAATACATTAAGCCAGTGAAGAACTCCCCCATAGAGTTAAAAGCAAACTAAATCTGCATGCCTGTTCTTGCTCTACTGGACTGGAAAAGTGTGGCTATGACACTGTGATTAAAAACCAAACACAGACACAGTACAATCGATGACTAACTGCCAAAAAAGCAGTTTTGCAGAACTATCAGCAGAACTGTCCAGAAGCCAAATTTCTAAACACTGAGGAAACTTGTACTCTCAAAATAGCTCAGGCTACTTTGTTCCATTAACTACTCTACATAATTAAAGACCTCGTTTATGTGAAAAAGACAAACTGAAATACCCTAGCATGGTGTTCCTTCTATTCTTCTTTTATTATTGCTATTAAGCAGAATGGAATTCAAATATGTAACAGTAGCTGCTGTTTTTTAAAATACCTCATTCATGGTGAAACAATTCGATCTACAAAAGTGCATGGGATTAGCCCAATTTTGGTTTCACAATTAATAACTCTGGTGACTGCATTTTAAACAATTCTTATGTTGAGATAATTTTTATTCTAAATGTGACTTTCACCTATAGAATTTGCACAGACCCATTTCCTCTGAAGATTTATTAGAAAATAATCAAGAATCTGTTTCAAAAACTAGTTGTGAGACGGAGCACAAAAGCTACTCTGGAGTGTGAAATGACAGTAACACTAATTTTAAACAAAGCACAGACCACTTGCACTTAATTTCCAATTAAGTTTAAGAAAAGTTAAGGCATTAATTTATGATAATTATATAGTACAGACTACATGGGGAGATACTGTATTTTCTATTTGCAGTTTTTCTTTGACAAGTGGCAAGAGATCACAATCTAGGTGCATTCATCTCATCTAGAGAAAAAAAAGAAAGATAAAATAATTCTGTTAGCACATTGTTTCCAACAGTCTTTGTTAGTCAGTAGTATTTAGGAACGCAAATACATGAGTCACAATCATTGCTTTTCTGAAACATCTGAGCTTTTCATTAGTTTCCTAATTTAGTTATGATTCTTTGCCTTGCCACTGATTTTAATGGAACCAGTCCAGGTCAGTTCTCACCAAGCTCAGCCCAGCTTCATTAGCCCAGGTGATGTGGCTGAAGCCTTTTTAATGTTCTTATTGTTTTCATTTTGAATTAGAATAGAACATAATTAATACAAGAGGTACAGATTTTAACTACATGTTTAGGTACTGTCAAACCTTAATGGAAGCTAGAAAAAACATTTAAATCTGAAGGCAGGACTATTTATAAAGAAATAACTGCAGCTGCACTTTACAACTAAGGGATTTTCAGAACCTGTAACTAGAAGATGCTGACACAGAGTGCTAAATGCATCAGAGTCAAAGCACTCAGGCCTTATGTTAGACTTCAAGACATAAAATAAACTTTCAAATTGATCAGAAAGGAGAAAAGAATGCTGTTTGAGATTTGATTATATTTCTATATTCTTCCATTTACAACCTCATACTAAACTAAATTCAAGAGCTAGTGGGTGGTTTTGGAAGAAGAAGCTAGAAGTAGGCTACACAAGAGTTTACTGGAAGGTTTTTCTCCAAGAATTGACATTGTGCAATCACAGCTGAATTTCAGTTACAATGAACAAATCACACTGACTACCCAGGACAATGGCTGGAATACTGGGGTCAATTGCAACAAAGAGAAGATCACACAGGAAAAGCAATTATTTAGTCTCTCAATATAAGTTTAACTGCATTGAGACTTCTTTCAGCACTTTGAAACTAACACATGACTACTAAATGATAACTGACCCAGTGATATATCTTGAAGAGATAATTATGCAAAAAATCATTAAACTGATATCACTTTTATCACAGCATTTAAGAGTAGGAAAATTTTCTTCAGGGAAAAGTGACCCATATTTGGGACAAAAACTTGCTCATTCAGTCCTCTGAGTACATGGAATATCAAAAACTTAAATTAGAAAACATAAAGTGGTTGTGTGTAATCTTTAAAATTTGGAGATTTAACTAGGGACCAGACAAAGGATTTTTAATTTTTTTTATCCAAAGCTATACAGAGTGTTGGTATTTTGGAAAAAAACCCCACATCCATGTGCCATCAATGTCTCTTGTCTGGTGTCCAAATTTCTACTGCACATATACATTATGATTCAACTTCTCATGTTCTTGCAATTTATCACATCAAAATTTCTTTTGCATATTTACTGTGCCACTTGGCTTCAGAGGGCTTTGCCTAAAGATTGTTTAGAATGTATGAAAAGTATTGTTGCAATTTAAAAATACAATGATTTAAACCACTGTTTTAGCCTCTATTCTACAAGTGTCACATAGGTACAAAATCAAATTTGACACCTGTAAACAAACAGGGAAAGGTCTTCCCTGGAAACTTAGGCATAAGTCGTTCTGTTTGAAATCAAATGTAGTCTCCATAGGACAAAAATCTATTAAACACCCTTTGGTTTGTCAACTTCAATCAAGCTTGGGCATAAAAGGATACTGGAATTGCTGTATTTTTTCCTCCCCCACATTTTGGGCTTTGCTAATAGATACAAAAACAACTCCAAGACAAATGTGCTATAGGCTAAACTTCTGCAGTGTTATACAATGCACTTGGTCTTTTCAAGAACTCAGTGCTTCAGATGGGATGAGCACAGGGCAGAACAGCAGAGAAAAAATTACTGCTTTACTAAAACCTAAGAAAGGAATGTCCTCAAAATCATAAGAGTTTATGACTAATTATGAAATTTTAAGTCATTAACTTTTATTTTAAAATACTGCATTCATAACAATTTTGTAGAAACACCTACTTCTACTTGATGGATTATGTTTTCAGGTTCAAAAGGTATGACTGTATTTTCTATGCACACTTAGCTTTATCTCATGATAGTTTAAAGATTGCCTCCCACCACTTTAGGAATGATAAACTACTGGCCCTCTTCTTTCACTGCAGTTCTCCACGTTGCCTCAAGCCCCTCCCCATCAGAATAACACACACAGTATTTTTTGGATTTGGGAAACCCAACTAGGTGACAAAGGCAAGAGAGTTTTCAAAGACATTCTACTACAATATTCCGGCTATAATTTGTGCCTTTCCAGAAGGAGAAGAAATACTGAAGTCAAACTAATGAGCAGGATGTCACCACCCTGAGGTTAAGCACTAACACAGCAGTCAGAGATCAAACGGCTGTTCCCAGCTCTGCCTCTGATCTTATTTTCAGGGCATTGCACCTCTCGGGAACTCGGTTTTATGTTAATTCTTTGGACACATGGTGGAGGTGAAAGAAGCAGCAGATTCATATCTTCATAGAACTCACCATGAAGCCAAACTTTATCTGCTTTGGTCGGATGTGAATGCTGATTACAGTGCAGATGAAAACACAGTGAGGACTCAATTTGTTTTGAAATATTTATCATTGTGTTCTGCTGTTACTGGGCACGCAGCTCACAAAACAAGATTAATATTGCAAGTCTCAAAGATTACAATAATAAATTCTCCACACTATTTGGAGATGGGCAACTTTACTCAGGGACAGAATTGCTATGAGGTAGTTGGAACGACTGGTTTCAGCATTGACAGAGTCTGTTGCCACCTTGGTTGCTCCTACTGATGTCTGTCACATTTTGTTTCAAGGGCATTTAAAGACTTACAAAGTAACTCTTGGAGGATCTAGGTGTGCTTTTTATGTTAGTTGCTTCTCTGGTGTCATTCACTGATGTTTCTTAGAAGTGCTATTCCAGTAATTGCAGTTGGTGTTGATATTCAGCACACTTGGGGGCTTGAATTGAACAGCTACACCAGGAAGTTCTTATTTATTTCTTAATTCCTTTGGGGTTCTACACTGATTTTTTTCCCCACCTAACACTTGTTTAACTGAATTTCTGACACTGGACAACTCAAAGCTCTTATTCAAATTTATGCAAGATGAATGTATGCAGGAATTTAAAAGCTGAGCTACTTAATTAGAGTACCTTGTAGATAGGATTAAAATTTTTAATGCACGAAACAATTACTACACTGGAATAGTTTCATTTTGAATTATGAAGGAACCAGATATAACTGGTGGCATGAAGCAGGCACAATAAAGCAGTCCTGGAAAACTGCAGCAAAGAAAACAGCTGGATGGTTTCTTTGTCTTGAGAATTAATCAATGAGGCTTCCTTTCTTGGATTTTAAGCAAGATGAACAGCCACAAAGCAGACCTGTCCCACAAAGATTCCCACACATTGAAGAAAATTCCATCAGAATGTTCCATATTGTCAGGCAAGGAATTGACTTTTCCTTTATTTGAACAAAGGATGACTTCAGCAACAGTTTGTGAGAATATCTAAATGCAGAGAATATCACCTTAACGCATTATACATGGCATACATTTCTAAATGAGAATAGGAGTTCAAGATAGAAGAAAATCACTAATCACAGAATCACACAGAATCACAGAATGACCCGGGTTGGAAGGGACCTCAAGGATCATGTAGTTCCAACCCCCCTGCCTAGCAGGGCCACCAAACAAACACATTTACTAGATCAGGTTGCCCAGGGCCCCGTCCAACCTGGCCTTGAACACCTCCAAGGACGGGGCATCCACAACCCTCCTCGGCAGCCTGTTTCAGGACCTAACCACTCTCCTAGTAAAGAACTTCCCCATAACATCCAACCTAAATCTTCCCTCCTTCAACTTGGATCCATTTCCCCTAGTCCTCTAGTTATTGAGTTTTCATAGAAACTCAATAAAATTATTCTTCATATTTTGTGATTTAGCCTTTCAGAAATTGCAGGTAACTTGTTCCTGAATTACTTTATCCAGAAGAGGATTCAATATCACAGTTCAATTATCTTTCAGGCTATCCTGTTGTATATAACCTCATTACAAAGCAGTGTATCCTAATTGCCATTTGATCAAGCTGTTTCAGCAAGTTCTTGTGTGTAGTCCTTCTGCTACTATATGAAATGCAACATGTAAAAATCAACTGTTTACAGTGCTTTGACTTATTAAACACAAGGGGCCACTATTGTTACCATATTTTTACACTGTAGGGCAAGACAATTACAGAATTCAGAATATAGTATGTTTATGACATTGCTGGAGGTCCACTACATGAGATTAGAATAAAAAGTGACTTTTGCATGGATTAAAACACCGAAATTCAACAAGCATAAGGCACTACACATAAGTACAAAAATAATCTTTGCAGATTCACAGTGAGAGCAGCTATTTTCAAACATTCCCTGACTCTGCTGAGAACACTTGTGAAAAACTACCTTTACCATGCTTTTTTTTTTTTTAAATTTCTTTCAGAAAAGATTTTTTTTATATATAGCCTGGAAGTTTCACTTCATACTTTTATTTTTATTTTCCTTTTTTAACTACTTCCCCAGAGCCTGATGGCAGCACACCTGGCTGGGACAGGCAAATCATTCATCTGACTGTCTGTGGGGAGCTAGAGGTAGAGTGTGCAGCAGGGCAAATGGTATGTGGCAGCCCTCCATGGCTATAGGCAGGCAACTAAGGGATAGAAAGTCTAGTTTCATAGAATCATAGAATGGTTTGGGTTGGAGAGTAGCTCTGAAACTATCTAGGCTGTTAGCAAGCTGACACTACCAGTAAATAAACTGTGCAAAGGCTGATTTACTCTACCTGTGCTCATAGCTCACACCCAAACGGCTAAACTCTCTTCCCACAAAATATTGAGAGGTCTTTCCCAGGTCTGTGTCACCATCTGAGCTGTGTCCAATACTGCTAGACAGATGCTGCTCAGCACAGATTAAAGCTGTGCTGGTACCATGCTCACAAATAAACAACATGGACATTAAAGTACCAGTGCAAAGCTCATGACCTTTCTCTATTCAATTTACAGCTGTAGTAAATCCTACAGACCAAGTCAAGCCCAACAAAATGCCAGTGAAAAGGATGGAGTGAAAAGGATCCCTAGTGGATTCTCATGGATTTTTACATTTCCAAACCCCAAAGCCTGAAAGCAGTACAGCTTGTACACCACACATACACTGTCACAATTATTCCCCTGAGTTAGGATATAAAAGATTTCTGAAATAACCTGAAAATTCTTCTTAATTACATTTCCTGGACAACTTTAAAAGTCATATTAAGCTCAATATAAATTATGCCAGTGCATATGCCTACCTTTCCTTAGCCAAGAATTTTGCTAGATCACATATTTCCATTTGTAAATACAAAAACAACACATACAAGCAAGCTCAAAGCAGGAATAAAATTGTGATACCATGTAAACAGAAACATGGTACTTCCTTACTAGGAAAACCAAACCCTCTGAAAAATGTTTAACTTTCTTACTGCTAATATTCTGCAACTTCTTGGCTAGTGTGGGCATCGCATGGATTTCAGTGACTGCGGGTGCTAGAAACAAAGAAAAGCCACGTACCACAGTTGTCTTCATCGGCCTGATTCCCGCAGTCATCCTCACCATTGCAGTGCAGCTGCTGGGGCAAACACTTTGTGATATTGCCACATGGAAAGTAGCCCAGGGGGCACCTGACCCCAACTCCAGAAACATGATCTTCCAAAGAGTCACAGATGACTAAATGGAAATAAAAATAATACACTTACTTTAACATGTTCTTGGTGTTTAAAGATCATGGAGCTTATGCTTTTATAAATACTTATTCGCATTTGAATGTGAATATCAAGCAATAAATACACATTAGTTCAATGGACATGCAATTACAATAGTCTATTAAGTTAACTTGACAAGAAACATTTATATCACCAGCTAATTAAATTTTCCTTTGATAGAAAGCAATCAGGTAATTCCTCGCCACACATCCCAGGAATAAGACATGCAAGACAAATGACCCAAGGCCACTATTTAAAAGGATTGTTCTACTTTGCACTAAAAATTAATTTATTATAGCAATATATCAGATAAGCTAAGCAGATATGGATTATATTAATTGGTCCTGAAATTGTAGACCCAGATAGATAAGTCTTCTTTACACAAAAGTCAGAATTACATATTCTTAAAGGTATTTAATTTTAAAGCAATTACTAAATGTAAACTGATCAAGCATCAAAGAACAAGGAAAGTAAGATCACAGTTTTGCTGAAGAGTGCTGAAGAAGATATAAAAGTGCCATCACTAATCCTTTGGAAGAGTTTGCAGCTTGGTGCGAAAGATTTGGATGTATGGCTCACAATCTGTAACTCTGAAGTTTAAGTAAGCAGACACTGTTCTGCCAAACCAATGCTTAGCATAAGTAATTTCACAGGAAATCCTGAGGGACTTAAGCAGCATGTAGGGAAAAGGTATCAGGATATTGATGAGGGGCAGCTGGAGCAGCTTGAGGACTCTGCTCTTCTCCTGTTCCTCAGTTCTGTCCTACAGGAGCACCATGCACCCACAGGGTCAAATGTTTAATCCCTTACGAGTGCCTTCAGTGCTATTTTCAGAAGACAAAGTATAAATCTTCTGTGCAACTTTTATAGTAATATATTCCTTAGTAATCTGAGAAAGATCTGATTTTTGTTCTTATTTTTCTCCTAGACTAATGGACCTGAAATTGAATCAAATACTTCAGATTGATAAGAAAATTTCTGGAAGAACTTTCACATGTTAAACCCTTGAAAACATTCACAGCTCTTGAAAACTGAAACACAGGAACAAGATCTGGAGAAAATTCTGGAATAAATACACTTTTACTTCCATATTTACAGAAACATCTTGCATAGAAAGTCATATATTCCAGCTAATAATAATTGTATGATTTTGGAAAGTTGGTTCACTTTATTCTACACATGTATAACTTATACACTTGCTCAAAGATACTTTTGCTTTAGATCTCTATCCTACCTATGTATAGGTACCAAAAGCAATGCTATATTATAGTCCTAGGATGAATTCACTCTTACATGTCCTTAAATCTCTCTGCTATTTCATGCTCCTATGCAGAATATTAGGTATAATCTGCTGCACCCAAAAACAAGTAGCAAAAAAACCCCAACTTATGCAGGCTAATTGTATCATGTTAAGCAAAAAGAACATGCATAGTACTTAGTGTGTAGGTAACACATCATACTTAAAAAAACAAATCACAGACAAGTGAGGATGTCTCATCAGTGCAATTATCTAACAATCTGAACAACTACTGAGACACCTGGTAAACAGACAACAGTCTGGAAAAGATCAAACATAAATAGAAAAAAAGTCAGAAAACTTGTAATTTGTCAAGCCGTTTTCCCTACACCCTGCAAGAATATTCAGACAGAGCTGAACTTTGTGCTTAAAGGGGTTGATCTCAAGGCAGTTTAAATCCCATATGAAGGTGTTTATTTTCTCACAGTACCATTCAGTGGATTATCATGGCATTTTCCAGAAAGTCTTATGAATTACTCAAACAGTACTAAACCCTGAACTAATTAATGAATTTACTTTCTGTTACAGTTTAGAAATAATTTTTGTGAGTTTGCAATTCCTCACTCTGTTTAGTGTTTTGAATTCTCTGTAAATTTGTAACCTTCATGTTGTTTATTCTGAATCTCTGCATAACTCATTTTGTGATATGTTGAATATTTTGTATGTGAATATCTGCCTGGGAAAAAAGATAACAAGGCATCAACACTGAACAACTTCATCCCAGTCAAATCATTGAAAGCACTGGTCTTTGTCCATTGACTCATTAACATCACTTTGTTTATGCAAAAAAAGACAGAAGTTTGGGCCCTGCAGACTGCAGAAGATTTATGAATGGAAAACCCCCCAACCCTCCAAAGAAATATTTAGCAAAGCTGACAAGGGCAGACAGGAGATAAACCACTAAAATCCATTGTAAAATGCTAGATAATATTCAAGTGTTGTCTTTTGGATTAAAGGAAATTGAAATGATGTCTTCTATGTGATGAAAACAGGTAAAGTTTGCACTGCAACAACAGCAAGAAAAAACGATGCTTCTAATTTTACAAATATAAACTGCACTGATACTAGAATTTATCATACTAAGATAATGATCTATCACTCTCTCTTTCACATGCAGTTTTAAGGGTGTTAACATTTCTACCTGCTATTGATTTTCCACTAAGGAGAAATTGAATCACTCTTCTAGAATACTGTTTCATAGTTCTTTTTTTTCTTAGCACATGAACTTCCTGATAGGATAGCTCTAAAAATACTGATTAATGATTATTTTGTCAGGTTCATGTCACTGTTTGTTTCATGTTGGTGCTAAGTCAAGGAAACAATGTCATCTTGTACTCTTTTCATTAATGTGTGGGTTTCGTCTCTGTTTCATATGCATGAAAGCCTCACTATTTTATAGGTTGTCTTCCCAGTTCATCTAGGATAGAACATGTCAGCTTTGCTTCTTACAGTCAAACTAGCATGTGAAAGCATGAAACTTCCTATAACACAAAGGTACTACCACCAGTAAATTATATAAATTATCAATTTGAACTTCATTATGGCTTGATTAGAGTAAGTTTAAGTCATTATTGTTATCTTGCACAGTGAACAGAAAAAAACCAATATCCTTCAGAGATATGGCAAAAAGTGGAGTAGACTGATAGATGAAGGAAGACTTGTTAAAGTGCATATAAAGAATTCAGCCATGAAAGTAGAAATTAGAGAGAAGTTGGAATCCAGGACACATTTATTTAGGCTTCAATAGTGAAGGTGAAAATTATAAATCTGTGACAGCCTAGATTATGCCAGAAAGTTTGCTTTGAGCAATATTCTAAATAAAAAAATATTACTTCTTTGTATACCTCAGATGCAAAATCATTGCCTGCTATTCTAATAACACATTTCATACATGTCAGCTGTACTGTCCCAGCATTTTTTTATTTTTCTTATAATGTTAAGAGTAAATAGTAAATTATTTGCAATATTTCTAGAATAAATAGAAAAGAAATAGGTGAACTGTAATCAGTACAAATGGCAAAACCACAAACAGCCACATTTCTGACAAGATGTTTGCTGTTTCAATGCAGAATAATTTTCTACCCAGTAGAAATTCATAGAAGCTCATAATTTTGCATATTAAATATTTGAGACTATTATGTATTCCTTCACTCTCATTTTTCTCAAACAAGAATCCATGTCATACATCTTTTAAGCTAGTCCAGATCTGTTGCTTTGAGGCACTTATTGTTAAGTCAGACATCTGTGATCTGTACTCTATCTTGAAGAAAGAGCACAACTTTCCCTCGAATTCCTGAAAATATAAGACTAATTTTCCTCTATTTTCCCTTTTAAATCAGTAAGCAAGAGTCAGGTATCATCTCGTAAAAGATGGCAAGGCTCTTTCCTCTGTTGCATGGATGCAGAATCACTAGGGAAAGAACACAGCAACTGCTCTTTAAGCTGTCATGAAAAGAATTCAAAATAGGGAATGCATTTAGCAAAGCCAAGAGCAAGACACTCCCAGGAGACCACAGCTTTTCTCCCTGCTAAATTGATTCATCAGACTCACTACTTTTGTGCATTCTATGAAAAATGGCAAGAGCTTTTGAACACAGAAACAGGGTCATTAATGTGCTTTGAGAAAGCAAACAAGATGCATGTTCACTAGAAAAACATGAACTGAGCACTTACATCTAGCGAATGTGACTCCATACCAGAAACAATACTGGGCTGATTAGACAGAATCAGAAGCAGTTATACCAATCAAAGCAGCCTGACTCACTACTTTGGTACTTTCTAGTGACATCAGTCACAATTGTACTGCATGTGGATACAAATAAGGGTATATAGAATCATTGAATCACTCAGGATGGAAAAGACCTCTCAGATCATTGAATGAAAATGTTAACCTAGCACAGCCAAACCCACCACTAAACCATGTACCTAAGGGCCACATATACACAGCTTTTAAATATTTCCAAGGGAAATACCCTGGGAGCTTTTTCCAAAGCTTGATAACTTTTTCAGAGGAGAAATTTTTTCTAATATCCAATCTAAACCTCCCCTAGCACAACTTGTCCTATTACCTGTTACTTGGGAAAAGAGACTGACCTCCACCTTTTTACAGACTCCTTTCAGGAGACCAAGAAAGAAGCAAATGATGGAGCTTATTCTTCCTCCAACCTGACCTATTTTAGTTCTGGTACTTCTAGACACAGTAGGAAAAAGGCAAGAGAGGGCTAAAAATTTTCTTTGGAAATGGTTATTTTAAACCAGAATATTTTCTTCAACTAAAACAGAAAGAAAAAATTAAAATTGATTTTGTCTGTCATTTTTTGTACTAGCCTAAATACTTCAAGATGATAACATATTAAAAAAATTCCTCTTCTGCTGAAAGTTATTTGAAGACCATGTGAACAGGTTTTAAAAAACATTCAGCATAATATAGAAGATAAGACCTCATAGGCCCATGAACTTTATTTTAAAAGATAAATCATCAGAACAAAGCTATAAAATAGATTTTTAACTATTGCTGATTCTAAACAGGAGCTGGTCCACAGATATCTCACCTATTTTTGCTATTTTCGAGCAATTTATGAGAGAGATTAGGATGAAGTTAGTTCAGTGTATTTCAGGATAGAAATACAAAGGTAACTTTCGTATAATTCCACTCAATATAATTTTATGAGCAGGAATGTATATATGTTTTTAAGAGCATGTAATTTTCTAATGACTTTCCTAAACTTGATACTTCTTTTAGGAAGAGCTTTCTAGTGATTTCTCTAATGTGTAATCAGAATACCACAGTATTAAGAACATTTTTATTAAAACTTGAAAACAGTCTGTAAGCAATGTATTGAAAATTAATACAATTGAACCTGCTGTTAATGTAGCTACTTGGAGTAACCCTTTGGGTAAAACTTGACACCTAACATAGGGCTTGCTATAGTGGTGACAAATGCTTAAAAGATTTAAACATCTGTACAGGATGTCCACAGAAGTATAATTAAATTGTTATCACTAGATAGCTTTTTCTGTGATTCTCTCCTCTCCTTTGCTAACTGTTCAGCCCTGATGTCTCTAGCATTTTCTAAATATCTGTAAAGCACATGCACCATCTTTGTAGTTTTAAGTTTCGTTGGGTTCAAGTGACACATTATTCAGAGTGCCAAATTGTTGCAACATCACAATTTCTAAAACAATAGAAATACTTTATACTTTGTTACTCTTGCAACTACAATTGCATCTTCTGTTTTACTGCATTACATTTAGCTTTAACAGACTGTATTAGATGTCATTCTAGGACTATGTAGTACTTGAACTACACGTAAATTTATAACCACCTCTGTAAAATTCCAGTTTTCATTATACACAATATAGTGCAAAGAATTTTAGCACAAAAGATGCATGCATTGGACTGCCTGTATTGAATCTCAGTCTGTTCATTATCTTGTATTTTACATTGTTATGGTACCTACACCTTTTGCTGTGGGTTTCTTGATGCTTTCATTTCAGAAGCATTTTCCAAATCAGAAAATTACATCTATCTTTTGGAGAATATAGACCCCATACTCTCATAAAATTACTAAAGTTAGTTATCAGTTATGCCCCAGGTAATGCAGTGTAATGAATCCAACTATATTGAGTAGCTGCCAGATAAATATGCTCTAGGGTCAGAAACCACCAGTGGAGTGATTCAGATGGGTCACAAAGTTCTGCGCTAAAGGATTTGGCTCCCATACTTTTATTTAATTTGCCTTTTTATTCTGCTTACATGGAACTTAGACTAAAAGGATTCTGATGCACAGAAAGAGCTGGAAAAGATAACGTTATTTGGAAAAGCTCCAATATGAAGTTAAAAGAATTTTATCTGGAAACAAATTTTGTTCCCACTCCGAAAGGATGAGGATTCAACTCAACAGCTAACAAAGGCACAAATTAATGAACAGTGACAAACCTTCCTGTCACTTGAAACACTATGGTTTAGGTTTGTGTGGTGTTCAATACAGAACAAAAATGAAGGCACTGATATAAAAGTGTTAAGTATACTGTGGTACTCAGTGCCATCCCACCTGAAAGGGTCAGACAAGGCAAAGACTAGCCAATAAAATCAAGGAGAACTCCCCTCCCAGATGATCATTCCTCCTCCCAATACATACTTTAGACAAGAGGATCAAGACCATCTGGTTATCAATAAGTTAACATTCCTCAAGCAACACTTACCTCATCTGGAAAACCAGTACTCCGAATTTAAATAAATAATGATAGTAATTAGGGACTACTATAAAGAAGCTCACATCAAACTTGGTTATTTGCACAACTTAACCCAGTCAGCCATATGCAAAGCAATAAAAATTGAGACACTAAGTAGTGAAAACGAAATAATATAAATTAAAAACCAGACATTTGTATTATGCTTCTTAAGTTTCCACAAAGAAAAGGCATATTTAAGCAACCTTCAGGACAGAACATCATGTAAAGGAAAGCAGTTTGTGTACATGTGCATTCATGCATGTCAGTAAAAAGAAATACAGGACCCAGGAAAGAATGTACTTGTAGCAAAGCCCGAGAGAAATCTGGAAGGAAAAAGAAAATGAAATTGAAGGGCAATGAACAGGGAAATTACTTACTGATATTTTGATTGTATGATGTTCTGAGAATACATTATTTGTAAAGGAGCAGAAGAGCAAAGAATTATACAACTATCATTAACTTCTCAGAACAGGAAATAATCATAACACTTTGCCAAAATTTTCTTATGGTGAAAAGAGCAAAAACTGTCTTATTTTCCTCTCACCCCTTTCCTCTGCCTAGCAATGAAAATTGCGTGGCTTAGCCCTAGCTTCTTTCTGGTATGCTCTTGTGATAGAGGGGGGAGGGAGGGAGGGTGAAGACTGTTATAATTAACATCTTGAAGTACAGATGACGGAAAAACAGATTTGACAAAGTCAGCCTAATCACACACAGAAGAAAAGAGCCTAAAGTAGGTGATATTTCTTGTTTATTCTATATCAACTTTTGCCATTCTGTCTCTTATTTTGCTAGAGGATTGCTCAAACTAAGCAAGCTGCACATTAGCCAAAACTTCAGAAGACTCAATATTTTTCCTCTTGTCCCAATTAACACAATCTTAAATAAATCTTTGTAAAATACTCTTAGGTAAGCTTTTTGTATCTAGGACTCCAGAGAGAGAAACGGAAAAAAGTGGTTTAGAATCATTACATAAAGTATTCAAAATGAAAAAACAATTTGGGTTTTTTTCATTCCTGTGCCTTTAAAAAAGTCTAAAACAATGCTAATGATAGTTCTTACAATGGAACTAAGCCAGCACAATTCAAAATGAAGCTCTGAAACATGCTTAAGATAAATTTTGTGACAATAAAAATACATTATTTCTTTGTGAACCTGAGACAGGATTATCTGATACATTTTATTTATCCACATACTTTTGCTAGTAAGAGCCATTTATAACCATTAAGAATTAAAACTTAATAAAAAACTAGAAGTTCAGATGTTGGAGGTTGCTGTACCCTATAAATCAATGAGATTCTACCCTCCTGAAGTATTATAAAAATAGAATCCTTTGTTGTTATGTTTAGAAGTCAAATATTTTGAAATTATTTTAGAGTACTCATTTAGAGGACTATTTTTTGAAAAATCAATTACTGACACTGTTCTTACATAAATACACTATTATTGGATTGTGACTCATGAATATTTGGTTCAGTTTAAAAATCTCAAGTTTTCTAGTCTCTATTTTATTTTACTATGAGTTAACATAACTCATTGCAATAAATTTTAACGCTCCACTTAAAGTTCCAGAAATTATGTCAAGTTAATAGGATTTCTGACTCTCTTAAAGTGAATAATGTCAGTTGGCTGAACCATGATCTGAGATGTGTGCCTTACTTCTTCTTTTGCAGGATACATAAAAGTGAGCGCACAGATTAAGAAGCATTGATTTTAAGGTTATAACCTTTACATTTTATACAAATATTAATGTACACAAAGAGATGTTGTACTAGCAGCACATAGGTGTAAGTTATCTCTAAATCAATTTCTCCTCAACCAAGTTAGAAAGGATAACTAGAAAGTACATTCAGAAGTTTGTCTCCGTTTTAGATGCAGTTTGACTAAACAATATTATGGATTTATGTGGATTTTGCCACATATAGTTTCTCATTCTCCTCTTTTATAGCCCACTCCAGTAAAATTAACGCATGATGATGTCCGTTCCTGAGTGAAATCTTGCTCTGTGAAACACAGCTTAAATTAGAGAGGCACTCACATGATCCATCTCTAGTGCATGCATATCAGGAGAGAGGACCAGAAGGAGAAGTTTGCTCCAGCAGTGGTCGGCTGCATCACCACAAACCTGTGACACCCTTCTGTTCAGTCTCCATCCACCCCAAATCTGAATTCCTGACTCAGGTGGTGGGGTTCCCAAGGCAAGGCATGAAGAAAGGACTAAAGAAAATGCAGGCTTGACTTCAGCAAGAGAGTAAAAAGCTGCTGCAATTAACTCCACGATGGCATCAGAAAGCAGATGGAGAAGAAATACTGGTACACAGCTAGCTGTTACCAGACATCACAATTTGGCTATGTGGTTGTTGGTTTTCATTTTTTAATAGGCTGAATAAGGCAATTATATCAGGATAACATATTTTTAACTAACGTAAAACAATCACTGGTTAGCAATATTTAGTCCTTTGTAACCTGGTGTAATTTAAAAACATCTGATAAAATTGACAAAACTGTAAATCCATAGATTAAAAAATTATTTCTCTGGGGAAGCAATTGGTCTGGTTAGAAAATTATTCAAAAGTAGTGAATATGCAAATGAAAGAAAAAAATAATATAACAATTAAGAACTAAAAAATGTATATGTACGCATGCTAGAGAAATAATCAGTACTTATTTTAAAATAACTATTTTTTCCTGTAAACATACTAAGAAAAAGAAAATGCTTATGTGATAAATAAGGCTTTGGAACATCAAAAAGGCCAGCTATTCAGTATCCATTCCTGATATATATTTGAAAGGAAGTAAGTGGTTCTCTTTTTATTGCTTGATGCTGAAAATATGTGCTGAAGATAAAGCAGCATTTTAAAAAATATATTTTTTAACAAGTCATAGGAGGAATTTCAAAATAATTGTTTGAGAAACACTTTGAAAATGAAGTTATTATACATGTTTTGAAGTATGAAGGAAATACCAAAAGAACCAGAGCGTGCAATATTATTTGAGTGCTAGAAAAGAATGACTGTATCTGAAAAATCAGTAACTATAGTTCCTAGGTAAAAAAAGGTAACAGTCAATTCAGGTCTTTACATGGAAGACAACATCAGGAAGTGTACTTTCATAGCACAGAAAGATAGACTTTCTTGAATAAACTTCTAAAAACGCAGATCATCTCCATCAACTGTTGACTCCTTCAAAATAATCGATCACATGGCTTTTAAATTAATTAACTAATTCCTTTTTTTTCCTCTCCATAGAGATCAAACTTTGATTTTAACTATGTTATGGCCAGATTTTAAGTTTCATGAAAGGATGCTCTCCTCTAAATTGCTGATTCTAAACAGGAGCTGGTCCACAGATATCTCACCTGATTTTAGTGTTATTTTTTTTAATTGCAGCTGAGAAACAAAGTAAAACAACAGAAAAGTACACGTATTTCTATGTAAAAGCAACAACAAGCAGACCCTTGCAAGCACTGTTTTTTCCTCTGCATTCAGCACTGCGCTGACAACCACACTTGTGATAGGAAAAAAGTCTCTGATGCCAGGTCATGCAAGTGCTTTTACATTTTCTCCAGAGCAGAGGAGGAAGAAGTAATGTTCACTGGCTTTGACAGGCCTAATTGACATATTCAAGTCTCAGTCTGGCCACATGGCCTCTGCAGTTCTCAGTGCAATAGTGGCACTTGCTCATCAAGAATAAGCATTTTGACCAAATACAGCATTGGGAACGCAGGTGGAACAGAGTGACCTGTGCTATATGGGAATTGGTGATTTAGCATCCTCTCTGAATAAAAGCCTGCTAAGTGATCTCATGTGCACCAGTCCCACAGGATCAGTGCAGCTGCTGCTGGGCTCTCCCACCCAACTTCCAGGCCAACCTCTTCTCCTGACATCAGCACTGTGGGGGCAAATTGTCCTCTCAGGGCCTGGTCTCTCCAACAGGCCACAGCTGATTGCTCCAGAAACTCAAATCCACATTTTCCTCTGGGTAATTGTATCTTGTCATATAACACAAGTTAACGGCATGCTGGATACCTCATAAGCACTGAGGATAAGATAGCATATAGTGACCATAATATTGGGTAAGTCTTCTTCACATATGCAAAGTCTCTTCTTTTTATCATACATTTTCCTCCTGTCTTATCTATAAAACAAGTTCCATACAGTTTGGTTTCTTCTCCTATGACAGGAACCATATGTAAACACCAGTTAATAGCACCATATATACTTTTAAATTTCATACTTTTTTATTAGTGCAGCTCCATATGGTAACACAGGCATTTGATCTGCACTTCAATTGGTCTCAACGGATTACTGACACCCTGGCTGTTTAGTCTATGATTTAACCACCAGTAATATTAAATTCCTCATCAGTTCCATAATGCAGCCACATTAAACAAACTTCACATTTTTTTAAGTTGTCTATTTCAAAGTCATATTTGGTGGCTTCAGAGTATAGGAGATCTGACACCATCAGGAAACTCTCAACAGTATTACTGGCAACAGTTCCTCTGATGAGTTTCACATTTGTCTCAAGCATCCAGGAAGATCGGTTAGAGGTTAGTTGATACTGCTGCATCTAGACCTGAACAGGTTCATTACCTCTAGTGGGATAGCTTGTCAGAGGACTAGCTCACAGACTGAGTGATTTGGTAGAGGAATTCTTCAGAAGCCCTTATTCATTTAAGAAAAGACTTTGCTGAATACAGGATTCACAGAATTGGTCATCATAGGCAAGGTACAAATTTTTAACTGTCTTAAAAATGAAAATTATTTAGTTAAGCTTTTCTTGTCATCTTGCCAAGGTGAAAAATAGTCCCCATTGCACATAAAATTTCAGAGCAAATGTTTACTATCTGGTAGAGTTGTGATAAACAGCCAAGACAGGTCTGCAAGAGGGGTACCCTGAGTGCTGCCAATGGGGATGTTCAAGCAGCCTTGCACGTGCTGCAGTTGCAGCCCATCTTGTGGAGCTAACAACAGTTTAACTTCCAAAGTTTTAATTTATTTTTGTGTAGAGATTTTACTACTGTCTAACATCAGAGGAATATTTCCTCAGAAGTAATTTTCATCTCTGATTTTCTGTAAATATTCTAAATTTCTGTTGTACACACAGACAAACGAGATGCACATTACTCTTCTAGCTACAGAGACAGCAGTCATATTAATGCTTAAGTTAAAAAGAAGCAAAGAGAAATTAACAAACATTATTACAGAAGGATTATTTGAGCTTTTGCAAAGGCTGAATTAATTTCATTTTCCTATTTACAAATCTGTAAGGGAACTTAAAATTGGTTACAAACTATGTAAACATGAGCCCTATCCACACAATCGTGAACTTACACTTCTCCAAACTATTTGGGATTATCTCTTTCCCACATTTGACAGAGACCACTTGGTATAGGAGAACTTGCCCTTGGAAACAGCTGTCACATGCATGAAGCACCAAAATGGCTAACAAGCTTCACATGGTTTGAAGAAAGCTTTCCTTGGAATTCTGAAGTGAGGAGAAGGGAAAGGGAAAAAAACCAAAAACCAGAAAGAGGAAGGGAGAGGAACTGTAGATGCAGAAATAAATAATAGGAGAGGAAAAACTTAGGTAGAGGCGCAGAGTATACAGGGTTAAAATAGTAACCGTCACAGTTTTTTCTCCCATGAGAAGCCTGAAAGATCCCTTTTGGAATTCACTTCAAGCGATTTAAGGTACTATTGTAGTTCGGTTTTTCTTAATGATTGATAAAACAATTGTTTGTGTGTCTGACATTTAGCCAAATGTAGGAGGGCAAAATAGTCTAGAGCCTAGAAAACTAACCAAAGTGTGTCTCCATACACAAAAGCTCACTATGACTGTTGCAGCAACTACAGTACATTGCCAGCCCTGGCTAGCTTCATGAGGGTGTGAGCCACCCAGACAGATCCTGGCCACCAGTCCTGGCTCCTTCTACCAGTTCCACAACCAGTCTGAAATGTACTTCTCTCCACATTACAACTGATGCTGTTGTGCTGTCAAAAAACATTAAATAGATGCTGTTTTGTTTTCAAAGAAGCCCTCACCCTGGACTACCATATTCCACCTGGGAAAGTAGCCACACAGTTGCTGAGAGTTGCTGGTGCATAAAAAATCTATGAAGGGGAAGAGTTAAAGAACTATTGGGGGTTTTAAGCAGATGTAGGTAGAACTGATATAGGTGGGTCAGGGGAGATCAGTTTTGTACAACAGGTATTTCTCGTTTTACTTCTTAAGAACTAGGAGCATCTGTGCATCGTAGAAATGAAAGAGATAAACCAAAAAAGACAGATAGTTCAACTGAAATTTTAAGAGTCCATAAACAAGAAATTTAGTTTCTAAGCACAACTATACTTACATCAGGAGTGTTTGTTTTAACACCAGGTAGCCTAAAACCTACTGTGGATGAAATCAGCCAGTTACAATTCAGGTTGCCAGCTAAAACTCTGAAAGGCTGTAAAGCTATGAGCAAAGTTCAGAGAAGTGACACTGAACAAGAACTCATTTTGGTGCAAAATAGGGCACTAACAGGCAACAGAGACACTGGGTAGGCTCTTACTTTATTCTGTGACTGCGCTGCTTCTTGTTTAACAAATCTAGATGAGGCATGTGGTTTTCTTGTGTTTTATAAATATATATTATTGTATAATATATAATGTTATAACACACAGATATGCTATATATGATGAGCCAATTAGGACCTAAAAAAGTAATGGCCATCATAACTGTAATGCTTAGAATCCTTGTTTTCAATTACAGTCCTCATCTGCTATCCTGTTTTGCAATAAGCTTTAACATAGTTTGGTAGATTTTACATATTCCATTGTTGAAATTAATTTTACCCAGCAGAAGTTATGTCAATAATAATTTGCACATCTTGCATGAATATTTCAATATTTCACAGTTTTGATATAGAAAGTAGAAATGTGAAAGGCTTAATTTGTCTGAAATGCTTTAGCTTTTATTCTGCATACCTTGAAGTACAAATTTTACATATTAGATTATTGCTCGTGGATAACATGGATGCATTTGAAGCTCTCAGCCTTGATAAGATCTCATTATCATACTCAATTTAATTCCAAATACCACTGTTTTTTTTTCATGCTCGCAGCTCACATATTAGCTAGTCCTCCAAAACAGAGCTATTCAGTGTTTTTCCATGGATTTAACCAAGCTTTGCAACTGCAAAAATAGTAGAGCTCTGTTCCCAAATCCCTAATATAGACAATAACTCTTACAAGTCTTACATTAAGCATGCTCATGTTAACCCAAAAATGTTTAATTTAAAAGCAGGAGAGAGAGCAAGCTGTTGTTTGATATGAAAGAGAAGGTGACAGAATTTAACCTTATGCTCCTATTAGTTTAATAAAATTGGTACCTTATGCATTATTTTAGTATTGACACTGCAATAAAAATATCTTTTTAATATAAAAATTGGAACTAAAGAAAATTATCTACCACATGTATCAGTATCGGCAGCTTCACAGGAACAGCTTTACCCAGGTTAAAAGCAGCACTCGAAAACAGGGTACTCAAATCGAATGAAGTAAGGAGAAGGTGAGGTGAAACTCCCACTACACTGATGGGATTTGCATGTGAAGGAAAAGTTAAACTTAATTCAGTCTCCATTTTACATGCAATGTTGCCTATCATGATGAATCAGACTATAGAAATTCCTGTTACCTGAACATAATTGACTTTTTGAGAACCACCAATTCTAGTAGCAATGCATAGTATCACTACAAGCTAGTGAATATGGATTTCAAAACATCTGAGTCAGTTCTATGTGTACATTCATTAAGTATTTATGCAAAGGTTAAATTATGGTTTTTAAAAATTTAGGTTATAACTATTAATTCTCAAAGCATGAAGTACAAAAAAAAATTGATCCTTACTTGTAGCTACTAACCTTGAGAGACTGAGTTTCACGCTTCAATTCTATCAAAGAATAATTGCTACAAAGAATTGTAAAATAATGCTGAGATTATCAGTCTTAAAAAAAATCCACTACTGAAGTTTATCAGCTGTCTACTTTGCAGTGTTTAAAACAAGGAAAATAAAAACCAGATTCACTTACCCTTGGCTCCAATAAGCAAGAACATGTAGAAGCAGTAGTCAGATGTCATATCTGTCCTTCAGCAGTTCAATGAATAAAGTCAATGAACGTTGTCTGTGTTACACCAGCCTGTGTGCTGCTCCTGCGGTCTGCTTCTGACAGCCTTCAGCAGTGCATGAAGCAAGCTCCCCGCTCTCCCCTGCCTTCCTCCCTCACACTGAAGTCTCCCTCTCTCCCTGCTTTCTGGCACACACACACGCAGACACCAAAGTTTCCTAGAGCTCTCCAGCTCCTCAGGCTTTCCCTTACAGGATGGGCTAGGTCTTCTCTGCAGCAGGAGAAAGGCTGGGCGCTGTGCATGGACACAGCTCTGCCCCAAGGAAAGCTGCTGCTGCACAGAATGCAGCCAGGTCCAGAGAATTGTCATCAATAGTCCCATTTTATCTTCCCCTGAATTTTTTGATGATCTGTAGTTGCAGTAATGAGCGAGGCATGAGAAACAGGGCTTTATTTAGGCTAATATGTTTGAAACCAAGTCTCTGCTATGGTTTAGATAAAAATATGTTGTTCCTCAAATAAGGGGAAGTTAAATTTATAAACATGGCCCCTTTGTAGAAATCCACTCACTCACTGAAATATAGAAAAATGTACAATGTAGGGGTTTTTTCTATCAGCATATCACTGCTTTTACACATTAACCAATCTTTGTCTAATGCTAAAGAAAACAACCTGAAACAGCTAAGAGGAAACATGTATCATATGGGAATAAGATTTTTCACAGATTTTCTACTTATTTAAACAGCTTGAGACATTCCTATCTAGCCCTATCTAGACTTTACTGTTACCAGCAGATTATGCTATACTCCATCATATACAGTCACACGATTAAAAGTTGTTTTTGTGATGTGAAAGCTGACACCCATCAGCACAGCAAGAAATATTTCAAAATGACCTGAGATGAACTTCAGTGAGAAGTTAAATTTTTCTTGCCCTAAAAGATTAATTTTTTTTAATGTCTTCTTTTTAAAAAATAAGCTTGATAGATTCAACAGCTTGCAAGGATTACAAGAGTCAGGGATCACTAATAATGTGCCAGTGGCTACATCAGATACTTAAGGAAGAAGCCCTCTCAGATCAAGGAAACAAGTGCAAGCACAGACACGTACATGAAGTGGTGAATTTAGAGAATGAGAAAAACATATAGCCAAAAGCAAAGTCTGCATTGTTGCTGTTGTCAAGTTGTCTGTAAAAAAGGTGCTATGAATGTGCAGTCTCTTGTTTCATGACATATAAGAAAATGAAATATAGAAGGAGTTAAACCAAAAAGTTCTCGTCTAAGTAAGTCTCAAGAAGTACGCTGGCATCCACTGTGTGAACACCAGTACTGTGCAGTAAACAGGCAAAAATAGATTAAATGTATTATGGACATTTACAAGATTCCTTTTATGATATGGGGAACAGTTTTGGATCATATCAACTAAAATCACACTTACCTCAAACAATATTCAAGAGTTAAGCTGACACTTGGATTTCCTGGGACTAATGCCTGACCTGAAAAGGGCTTCCACGGTGGGAAAATGAGAGGAAGGAACTATACTAAGAATATGGGGAATAAGACATATTTTCAAGAAAACCTCCACCTCTTTACTGCATGATGAGACTGAAACAATATTCTAGAGGAGAAATTTTTTTCCTAATACAGTTTCCTCTGTGGCTTTTCTTATGAGTGGTACATGCCTTCCACGCACATTTTCTGAAGCTCTGCCCCAATGGGAGTTGTCACTTTCCAGCCTTCCTCTTTTTCAAGGACCGTTAACAAGGATACTCATTAAAGTTAATTTTGCTGTGAACACTTACTCTGTGGAAAATCCACTGAGATCTTCCCTCTTCCAAATTTCTTATATGCTCTCAATACTACATAAAGAAGCAGAAGCACTTTCCAGCCTACTCTTTCAGTATAATTTTATTGAAACCAAGAAGCTAGAGCTACAGACAAGCACATTGCTGAACTCTGGAATGCAGAGCAGAAAAAGGAGGAGAAGCAAGCTCATTATTAAAGCAGAACATTAAATAGAACAGGCTAGTTTTTGACAAACAGCTTTGGCTTACCTTATTAGAACGCATTTTTTCCTGCTTCTTTGAAGAAGCAGTTCTGTACATTAGAAAGGCAATAAATACTTCCCTCTTGCCTAAAATGTAAAAAACTTACAACATTTTGGCGTTTTACATTTCTCTATTCAAGAAAATAGACATCATATGCTAAATTTTTACAGGACACAGAAATAAAACATAAGAACTACATTTTATTTCAAGCAGCTTTGAGAAGACATTTGATTCCTTTAGGATGGTCAGTATTTGCTTATATTTATTTCTACTTACAGCACAATTAAAATGCCAAAAATACAACACAAAACTGTAGGATGGGTTATGATGCAGATGCTTTCTCTTAAGTTCCCAAAAATGAGAAAGTTAAGCTGAATTAATTGGAATAAAAAGGTGTCATTTGACCTCTTTACTATTTATTGACAAAGGCTCACAATTAGACTGTTTCTGTTTTCACAGTTATCAGATGCCTCTCTAGAACTCTGGTTTTAAAACTCTAGGAACCCAGTTGACAAATCTGTGAGAGACACACTCTCCCACCTCCCTACCCTCACAAACATTAAACCAACATTGTGTCACCCACAGCACAGAATAACAGAAGACATTTATAAAGTATTTCAGAATGTTCTAGATGATCTGTAAGGTCCCTTCCAATTATTATTAAATCCAAATTATTATGGCTATTACACTGTTGAGAAAAGTCATCTCATGTTTCTATTACAAGCATTAGAAAACAAACTAAGTATACATGTATTTATGAGGCACTTTTGGATAAGTGTTACTAGTGAAATTCTAGCATCTTGTCTTTTTTAAAGTTCATATTAAGTGCTAAATAGAAAATCACAGAAGCAAGCAAATAACAGCAGTATGCTTCACCATTGCAAGTGTCACCATTCAAACCACAAGTACAGCAAGCTGTAAATCATTGCTACTATAGAAATTACCTAGAATTGCTTTTAGCTTGAAAAAAAGGTTTACTTACCCAAAAGCCGGAGCTCCTCTCTTGGAGATAATGAAATATTTTACCTAAAACTCTGACTCTGGCATGCTCAATACTACAGCTGATGGGCTTCAAGATTCAGTGCAGGTGGAAGCAAAAGTACCTCTAAGTTTCAGTCTATGTGGGGCAGATAGAAGCCTGCCTCGCTGCTACAAGGCTGTTCTAAGTCATGGCTAGTATGTGTATCAGGTGTCTCTGCTCTTTCCTGATGTGAGAATTTTCCTTGGCTTTAATAAAAGTAATTTCAAGGATGTTTAATGTTGTGTATCAAATCAAAGACCCACACAACAATGGGTATGTTAATGTTGATCATTAACCAAAGCTGGAAATACTGACTAGATTGTTAGCTGTTTTTCTGCCTGAGTGAAACATAAGAAGTGCTGAACAAAGCCCTGAAAGTTAAACTGGGCCTGTGTTGCCATCCCCAGTCATGACTATAATACAGTTAATATTTAGAATCAATACCCCAAGAGGTGAGCCTCTTGCTTTGTCAGACATTCAAAGGCCAAACTTCAGTTTTTGTATTACAGCAGTGTGAATAACTATGGCAGTTATGAGACTAAAGAACATAGCACTTAAAATGTAAATCCATCATTATGTACATCAATCCTACAATCCAAAAGATTTAACAGCATAAATGAACATAATTGGTTTAATTATACTTAATTTACTTTGCTTTCAAAGCTCCATTGCTATGCTTTGGAGAGATTGCAACTGAGAATAAGACATTTAAAATTTACAGGGCAACTATTGCCTTCGGAGGATATACTCCCTATTTATCATGTACATCGAGATTCCTTGAGTTGTGAGCAAACTAAACTAAAGGCCCCCTTAGGAAATGTACAAGAACATCTCAATAGCCTAAGCACAGAAAGATAAGAAAACACTTCATTTGCAGCAGCTCCTTCCAAACAGCAAGCTGTACTGCAGTAACTTTTTCTAGCAATCTCATATATTTCTCACTCAACCAGTGTTGAAAGAAAGTGTTATCTCTCATAAAGATCACTTTTCCCCATTGTACAATTGCAGGAAGTTAATAGGATTTGCCTCCCAAAGAGCCAGGGACAGGTGGCCCAACAGGCTGACAGCACCTTTGCTGTGGAGCCTCTGGATTTTCTCTTCACTCTCCTGGCCTCTAACAGCACAGCTGCAGCTGAGCTGGGATTATTGACATCTGCATCTGGAGAAAGGGAAGAGACTTTCCCCTGCTAGAAAAAATACCTGAGCTACATGGTGTCACCTTTATTACAAGGACAATACAGAATTTATATTATTTTAGTGATGGATGAATGCCAAGTGTTTCAATCAGAAATGAGTTCTACCAACCCTAAGCAAAACCAACTGTATGAAGTTCAGCCTCTTGTGCCAGCTTCCAGCTGCAGAATGAATTTAATTCCCTCATTAAGTCTTTAGTTGTGGTTCCAGAGGGGCTCACTGTTAGTGAAAAAGGCAGACAGAAGAGGAGAAAGGATTCAAGGATGCCAATTTGTCCCTTACATAACGTTTTTTTTTGCAAGTGAGACACTAGAGTGGCTGTAGACAATGATGTACAACCACTAGTATCTCGCAGGCTCTGAGCCCACTGAAATGCTTTCCTGTCTTCTGCAAAAGGTACTTTCTGCTGCTGGGGCATTTGGTGATCCTGTCCAGCTGTCCCTCTCTAGCTGGTGTGAGGAAATGTGCTCAGTCAAAGCAAACTTACTTGCTGCCTCCTTCATTCCCTCCACTTTTCTCCAGATGTCTCTTGGAGCTGGGTGTTTAGACTAGACCAAATAAAAGCTCACCAGTGTGCCTGACTGCTGGAATGTAGAAAGTATTGTTTCTTTCAAAACAACCTCGTATGTAAACTTTGCCAATTATATCTTTTCCTAATCAGTAATTTTCTGTCTTTCCATTGATTAAATGTATGATTGTATATGTATATAATATATATATACAATATATACTACAGGCATAGTATTAATGTCTTGCATTAACCATTTGGGAATGTCAAAGGAATAGAAAACAATGTCTTGCCTTTTCAGTATGATTCTTTTCCATTTTATCTCTGCCATACCTAGGAGACTGCACTTAAGCTCTGAGAAGAAAAGGGCAAACCTCCCAGATATGAATAGCTGAATGTAGTGCTGGAAAATGTGACTTTCATAAAAAGTTCACTAGTAATAAATATTATAAAACAAGATGGTACGAAATGCATAGTCATTTTCAATGTTGACATACTTCAATAGAATGAATTCTATAAAAGTACAGCTTGTAAAATTTTGAGGAGTGATGTCCTGAAGAAAATAAACCCTTTAAAATTAATCTGTCTTTTGTGAAGTAGGTGTGATTTCCAATCCAGCAATTCTTACATAATAGCTTTATCTACAATTCGAATTTTGTATTTCTGCAACAGCAGAAAACAGAGCAGAAAGAACAGAAGGGAGCTGGAAATTCAGAAATTCAGAAATTCACAAGAACATCATTATGTAATTATAGGTGACCAGTAAAATACCATCCTCCTCACATTAGTATGTACCCAGGATCTAACGTGGGTTGGGCTTTGAGATCATTGCATCAACTTAGTATCTGTGTAAAAGAACAAACCTAAACAGCACCCTAAACAATCAGTAAAGAAAGAATAGCTGCAGCTTTTGAGAAGTGCAAAATGGAAACTGCTTGATTGAGCTAGGAAAGACAGCAGGTTGTGAAACAGCTGATAGCCTGTGGTGAAAGAGCTTCTTCCTCTTTATGAAGGAGATTCGTTTTATTTAGGTGAGATTTCCTTCCTACAACTAAATTGTGCATGAAAAAAATCCCACTATTTTTCTCAGCAGCATCAGCCAAAATGAAGAATTTATTTCAATATTAGTCATGCAGTTCTAGTGCACTGGGAATGATATACATTTTTAAAGTAACTATGTAAAATGCACGGCTAAGCCATAGGAAGTTTTGACCTCAAGCTTTTTTCTTGTTTGTTTTTAGATTTTATTTTGAAATATATAGCTGAAAGTGCTACATTTGCAAGATGGAGTAAGTTTTACAAAATCAACATTTCAAGTAAAAACATTTGGTCTTTCCCCATTTGGCTGACTAAAAAGTAATTATTTTTTTTTCCCCCAGAAATTTTTTTCTAATTATCTCAAATGTTCTAATACCATAAATAAAGTATGATCTTGTCCTGGGATGATTTCCATGTTAATTCCAGAAAATATTCTTGTAGGATAACAAGTCAAAATTCCTAGACAAGTCTTCTGCTCTCTTTCTGGCTCAGTTTGGGGTTCTTTTTTTGTTCAGAAATGTCTGTTCAGTGAGAGAACGAGTTAATTTTCTTTTCCTTTTTCCCTTGTGTGCCCCTCTGAATATAAAAGAATTGGATGAAATCTTCCTCATCCCTCGCAAAAGCTTTTAATGGGGCTATGACATGAAAGGAAGCAACATGATCATTACTGGTTGGTGCTGACACACACGTATGTTAAAGCAGATAGCAGGGGCCATCGTTATGCTTTGTATGGAAGCTGACATTATTTGGGTGTACAGGTGTGCACTGAAATGAAGTCTTCAGAGGACTCAAGCAGATGAATACCTAGTTCCTAGATCCCGTTGAAGCAAATGAAACTTGCAGGTTCTTTAACTTGAAGATAAACTGTGTTTCCAGTGCTATGGAAGCACCAATTTAGCAGTCAATTTTACTTCTATAGAAACTATATGATTTCAACAGTCTGATGCCATTTTTAGATCCAGCCCTTATTGCTTGCTTAAAAGGGTTGGAACGTTTCTACAGGGCTTTCATCTCTCACAATTCAATGTACATTTTTTATTACCTTCATTTCTACCACCCACTGGCTTTTATCTGCATGATTCCAAGGAAATACAGATTAATAATTATTATTATTCCTTTTTTGAACTTGTAATTGCCCCAAAAGTTAAAAAAAATAAATAGGAACTGATAGGGACAATTCTAAGATGCAATAATTATTGTATTATCCTGACATAATTCAAATTTTTTGGTAGTAGTGTTGGCCTCCTAAAGAGCTGTATTTCTCTATCAATATATAATATATAAATCCTTTACAATTTTCATTATAAAAGATGAAACAATAACCGTGTGCTGAAGTGGTTTTAGCAAAAATAATTGAATTAAAATATTACAGAATATAAATCCAAAACCCAAGCAGAAATCATTCAGTTTATAGAGCATCCACATTTTGCACAGCTAGAGGTATGCTGGTGCTGTTCCAGAACAATGTGGAAAATGTTCATCTTTTTAAGAGGTACTTGTAACCCAGTGTCTATAAATGTGGTAGGAATCCATGTAAACATATTTTTGTTTTTAAAATCAGACAGCTTGATTTGCATAATGCTGCAAAAGAAAACAGTTATACTTTGTTTAAAGTGCAAAAATTGTCTAGCTCTTGGGATTTTTTGCCCCAGGCCTCCATGCTGGCTAATGAGCACATGGTTTAACTGAATCTGTATCACTTACAGCAATCACTGGAGAATTAGTGCCTAAATTTTTGCTACTGCAGCCTTTTGGTCTACACAGTCGTGTGAAGCATGTGGGGAAGTGCAGGCAGGTAAAAATGGCAGTCCCCAACACAGAGACCCACCTGATGAGGTCCTTAGGAAATGCTGAGGACAATGAAGTGGCAAAAGCCTGGCCCTGTCCCCAGAATGGAGTGAGCAGCACTTACTGTCCTCGGTCTCTCGTGAAGTAACTTTTTCTCACATCAAAGTATGGACGCCTTTCTCTAAGCACTCACTAATTAGGGCACTGTTCCAAGGCATTATAGAATAAAACTCCAGTCTTTTGCAAATCCTGCAGTCCTGGAAGCATTGAGACCAGCAGCTCTGTGTCTGGTAGAAAGAAGGAGGTACTTCTTTGCATCAGGAAATGGACTGGAAGGCGCTGTCAGGCCATGATGCAGGGATGATGGGATCCCTATCCTTCTGGTGCAATCCAGCCATTCCTACGGGGCCTCTCTGTGACTGCAATAGCTTCTTGCAGTGTCAGCTCTCACAGCCAGCATCACATTCAGCAGTTCCATAGATCCTGGTTTGTTAAGTGCGTTCTGTTCAGGGGCATGGACATTTCCTTTCAGCCCAAATGCTTTATCCAGATGGTACCCAACTTGCTGCAGAGACTGAGAGTGTTGGCAGTTTAAAGGGGGTTAGAAAGAGCAACAAGGCCATGAATGCTCTCCAGAAGGTGTGGGCAGGATTGTATTCCCCAATACAGCTCATCCAGCAGTTCTTCATGCTGAGAAATACAAGGGAATTGTGCTCCTGTGGCTGCCCAAATACACTTCTGTGTTTGCTGTGTGCAGTACACAGGATGCCCAGGTACCACATCAGCAGTTAATTGGTTGAAATGATAGAAAAGCAACACAGTAAATCTGCACTGACTTTACTCATTTTTCTAACTGCATCAGCAAACTGCAAATCAGTTTCTTATTAGTAACTGCTGAGCCAGACTAGCATTTTTCTTTAAATATGGTTAGTACAGCATGTTTAAGAAGCATGAGCACCGCTCATGAATATCAACAGTTCTCTCTTCCATAGCTAAGGTGGCTGCAGAACATGCTTCACAGTCCTCTAATTACAAATGCACCTATGGCAAGACCAGTTGCAATTCAGTAAAATATAGAAACAATGAAGAGGAAAGAACACTTCTTTGCTTGCCAAAAGACAGATTTCTGAAGGAAAGGTTTTGAGCAGTTCTTGTGTGATGATGAATTTGTTTCAACCTGTTACATTATTTTTCTTTTTTTAGAATCAGAGAAGTAGGAAAACAAGTAAGAAATAGTTAAATAGTGAAGTAAATTTTTAGAATAAGGTGATTTCATGTTTTTAACAAAAAAACTTTGGTTTTTTTACCCGTTATTGTAGCCTAAATTTAGTTCAATCATGTAGCTTCCAGTTTCAGGCAGGATAATGACAGATTTAAAAACCTTTTATGGACAGAGCAACATGAAAAAATTTGAAAGTAGTAACAAATTGTAAGATGCTTAAATTAATTTTTTCTCCCTATCTTGAGGAACTGACTAGTAGGCACTAATGATTCTATTTCCCAGTAGAAATAGAACAATCCCTTTCAGAGATATCTGCAAGGTAGGGATAATCATCCATAGGAATTTTTATCTTGTACTGATATCTATTATTTGATTCTAGGAGTTCAGGCAGCATTTTGAAATCATAGAATGGTTTGGGTTGGAAGGGACCTTAAAGATCATCTAGTTCTAGCCCCCTGCCATGGGCAGGGACACCTCCCACAAGACCATGCTGCTCAGTGCTTCATCTAGCCTGACCTGAAACTTTTGACACATCTGGAGAAAATACAGCTGCAGGAACGCTTTGGCTTGAAAAACTGCTGCAGTACAAAGTAAAAATAGGAGGCTTCAAAAAGCAGACTTCATAAGTCAAAGGTGAACTCTTCTGGTATACTGATCTCAAAAAAAAAAAAAAAAAGCAAAATGAAGAAGTCTGACAGCTCATTAAAGAGGCAGTTTTTAGAATAAAAGTGTAAAGGATAGTGTGCTAGTTTTGACTTGGATGGAGTTGATTTTTTTCACAGTAGCTACTATAGAGATAAGGTTTGGATTTGATTTGAAAACAGTGTGAGATACTTCCCTTATTCCTGAGCAGTTCTTATACAGAGTCAAGGCCTTTTCTGCTTCTCACACCACACCACCAGCCGGTAGACTGGGGAGGTGCAAGAAATTGGGAAGAAGCAAGCAGAAAGGCATTTGGAGTGATGAGGATTGTCTTCCCAAGTTAGTGTTAATGTGATGGAACCCTCCTTTCCTGGACACAGCTAAAGACCTGCCTGTTGATGGAAAACAGTGAATTGCTAGTTTTGCTTTACTTCACCCATTGAACTGTCTTAATCTCAACCTGTGAATTCTCTCACTTTTACTCTTCTGACACTCCCCTTGGTTCCACCAGTTGTGAGGGTGGAGTGAGTGAGCAGCTCAGCAGTGCTTCTCTGCTGACTGGGGTTAAATCACAACAGAACTGTACTGTTTATGGAAATGAAATCAGGTTGCTGAAGAAGAGTAAAAAGGTATAGATTAGGCACATGGGCCAAACTTAGATAACCAAAAGGAGAAATTTAGATGCAACCAGCATGAAACATCAAGAAATAGTTGTTTGGGAACTAATATGCTCAAGAAATATTTGGACACAATTTAAAGTGGAAAGTTTACTGATAAATTATGAAATCTACTTAGTAGAATTGCAATTAAAAGTATTTAATACTCGTTATCTGAATGTTTTCACTAAAACTACAAGGTGATCACGTGGCCAACAAAAGCAACAAAAAGGGGCAAGAAGGTAAAGAACATTTTGAGGTATATATAAACATCAAATACCTTCTTACTGCTCTGTCCCAATGATCTTCAGCCTGAAGCTTGAATGTTTGGCTAAGTCAATTAGACACTTTAATCTTTATCTTTGCAAACAGGCAAGTGTATGAAAACTTGACCTACTTTTCTGCCAGTTTGTATAAATTAAAATTTGTGGTCGAGCAAGTTAAATACTGAAAATATGCCAGGAAGTAATAGAAGAGTTTTAGTGAGTCTGTAGTTTATCAGAGATCAAAAGGTAACTTGATTTTGGTATATAAACACTTTCTGCAGAATTACTTTTGCTGGTTATCAATAAGCTATTTAATATAGCAGAGAAAGATGTAACATGAAGTGGCACCCAAGAGCTCAAAGCCAAGCATATGCTAACCACAAATAATGCATAGCTTTCCAACAATAATGATAATTATTCAGCAGAATAAATGATCACAGAAAGCCATGTTTTAGTCAACACATACATAATTTGGGCTCATTTGTGCAAAATTTCTGTGGAATTATATGTGTTTACTCCTTGTTCCTTACAGCTATTTCTCATGGACTTAACAAATCATTCATCCACATGGCCACAGCAGCCCAAGTACCCTTTTAGATTTGGGATCATGATGCCATGCAGGAGCTGTAGATTACATCTCAGAACAGATAATATGCATTTATTACTTATCACCTGATCAGAGTTCAACTACCTTCCAAATAAGACATGGGCACATTATGTGGATATGATGGGTTTACAAAAGCCTGAAATGACATTTGTAAAGTACAAATACATAGCTTTGGCATGGCAGATGCCACTGAGAATTTGGAAAAACTCTGCTCCTTTAATTTAAAGAATGAAAACATAATAAGGCTATACCAAAGAACTCCAAGTTTTTTAGTATGGACTTATAAGTTTTTTTCAGCAAAGTACAACCTTTTATATGAAACTGTGAGTTTCATAATACAACAAGCTACAGCTTAGTACAGACCACATAACAGCTTAGTGGGTATTGTTATTCAATAGTTCAAGAGAATTGTCAATTAAAAGTGTGAACAAGAGATGAAGAAAAGATAGGGGTATCTTCAGGTGTGAATTTTGAGCCAGCAGGCTAAACTGGTGTAAAAATAGAACAAACAAAAGTAATCAAGTCAATAGCACTATTGAAAATTGGCTTTGAAGCAGAATTTACCACAAGAAGAGCTCTGAAAATCCCCATTAACTAGACCATTGAGGTAGCAAGAAGTTTATCTTCTTCTGTATATACATAAAAGACTTAGGTAATAAAGGTTATACTATGCTACGATGGTGAAGGGATTTCCGAGATCTTGTAAAGGCACACCTTGTGACTTCAAGGGAGTGATTCTATCCCTTGAAAACAGCCAACAGACCCTATTTTTTTTCAGCTAAGCTCATGAGTATTGCAGCTTTTCCAAAGATAAACTAGTGTTGAGTCAGACTAGTCAGGTTTTCTACTTCCTCTTGTGCAGAGGTTATTGAGACCAAGACTGAAGGAAGTACCAGAAATCAAGTGTTACTTATTTCACTTACATGGGTATTTTTGTTATTTTTTTCTCTCTCCACTTAATCAGGTGCTATTTGCAGAATATTTAGGTGCTTAGTAATTTGAGAAGGCAATTTTTACATGAATATCAAACTAACAATAGTCAGCAGGTTTGAAAAACCTTTATACAGATAGAGATAATTTAGTTGTCTTCAGTGTTCCACATAATTTATAAAAGGATTGAGTATAAGTCTCATTCTCCCATTCTTTTAGCACAATACAGTTATTTCTGTTCAAAATAATTTGGACTCAGAACAGGCACTATATAAGGCAGAACAACTAATACTTTAAAGTAATTTTTTTTCAGGTTCCTCTTTTGCATATAGTTAAAAAAATAAACCCAGCAAATTTCCGAGGCTATAAATCTGTTTTATGTACATCATTATTTTGGGAAATTAAAAAGTTGAATAGAATTCTGTGTTCGTAATAACTTCTTTCCACTTATTGAAAAGAAGGAAAAAGCAACAGTTTTGTCACAATACTCTATTAAACTATTAAGCAGTGTTAAACAGTCAGTACAAGCCAATTAAACATGCCTCTACTTTTCTAGGTTAACAAAGCAGAATTTTATTCACCCCCTCTTCAACATGGTCTATAAAAATCAACCATGTGAAATATACCCCATACAGATCAGCAGTTCCCTCTCTACAGGGACATAAAAAGCACAATCATCAGGCTCTTTCAAGATCTGAAGTGTATTACTGCAATGTGCTTTACCATATTTCAAAATTGGCAAAGTGGCACATTGCACATTTTACCCAAAATTGGCAAAATGGCATTACAACTAGATGCATACCTCTCATTTCCTTCATCATTCAAAGGCATTAAAGCTACTAGAAATTCTACCTTACAATCAGAATATGGACTCTGGAAGAAGCAGCATGCCACAGGCATATAGGAAACGTGTCAGTACTAATGCTCTAACTCTCATGTGCTGTTAAGTGGTTTTCACAAGTGCAGGGAACTTTCCATAGCACATGCATGAAGGTCCACTTGCAATCATTACGTTTATTGGTCCCACTGAATGAACCATCTAGTCAGTTAATGCATGGCATGTTAAGCAGATTCAGGTTTTTCCTTTCACAGCAGAAGTCTAAAAACATTTGCACAGCAGACAACACAACATGCTTGGCTGTAGTTCTGCCACTGCTAAACCTCATGAGGTTTCCTAACTGAGCATATGTTGTGGGTCACAGATGGTAAGTACTCCTGATTTGTGAGATTATAGGGTAATGATAAGGTTTGCCTTGCTAAAAACCCACCAGTTTATGCATGGAGTTAATAATTATATTCAGCATTCCTTCTTATATTTCATGTCGGCATCCTTACTGTCTCCCCTGATAGTAACTTCTCCAAGACTCATAAAAAGCTGGTTGACTTTCATAGGACAGTTGTAAGAAGCTCTAAGGCTCTGACCTAGCACACCAATAACACTCTTCACACACAATCCTGCAGCTCTACCATTGTTCCTTTCCCATTCAGGGAAAACTCAAATGCTCTTTCAAACTGGAAAAGAATGGGTTTGATGGATGGACCACTCGCTGGATAAGGAGCTGGTTGAATGGTTGAACTCAAAGAGTTGCAGTCAATGGCTCCTTGTCCAAGTGGAAGCCAGTGATGAATGGTGTTCCCCAAGGATCAGTACTGGGATCAGTGGTATTTAACATCTTTGTAGGAGATATGGACGGTGGGATCGAGTGCACCCTCAGCAAATTTGCAGATGACACCAAGCTGTGTGGTGCAGTTGATACACCTGAAGGAAGGGATGCCATCCAGAGGGACCTTGACAGGCTTGAGAGGTGGGCCCAAGCCAACCTCATGAAGTTCAACAAGGCCAAGTGCAAGGTCCTGCACCTGGGTTGAAGCAATCCCAAGCACAGATACAGGCTGGGTGGAGAGTGGCTTGAGTGCAGCTCCGTAGAGAAAGACTTGGGTGTATCAGTTGATGACAAACTCAACATGAGCCAGCAGTGTGCACTCGCAGCCAAGAAGGCCCACCAAATCCTGGGTTGCATCAAGAGGAGTGTGACCAGCAGGTCAAGAGAGGTGATTTTACCCCTCTACTCGGCACTGGTGAGACCCCACCTGGAGTATTGCGTCCAGTTCTGGAGCCCTCAACACAGGAAGGACATTGAGCTATTGGAGAGGGTCCAGAGAAGGGCCACGAAGATGATCAAAGGGTTGGAGCAACTGCCCTATGAGGACAGGCTGAAGGAGTTGGGGTTGTTCAGCCTGGAGAAGAGAAGGCTCAGGGGGGACCTCATAGTAACTTATCAGTACCTGAGGGGGTCCTACAGAAAGGCAGGGGAAGGAATTTTTAACATAATATCAGACAGGAGGACTAGAAACAATGGATGTAAATTGGAGGGGGGTAGATTTAGATTAGACATAAGAAAGAAATTCTTTACGGTAAGGATGGTGAAACACTGGAACAGGTTGCCCAGGGAGGTTGTGGATGCCCCCTCTCTGGAGGTGTTCGAGACTAGGCTGGACAAGGCACTGGGCAGCCTGGTCTAGTGGGAGGTGTCCCTGCCTATGGCAGGGGGGTTGGAACTCGATGATCTTTAAGGTCCCTTCCAACCCAAACTATTCTATGATTCTATGATTCAAAGAGCAATACCTAGATGACCTCGTAAGAGCAGTGCAGAGATAAGAAATGAAAATGAGTCACATAATCCCGACTGGGGTCTAAATTTGGATTTTTTCAAAGTAAAGGCATTGGGTCAATTTAAATTTTTCACCTAGAGACTATGATTTGGTAACATATACAACCAAGCCATAAAAAGCCAATACTTCCTAGTTCCAATAGCTTCTTGCTCAACATGCCTTCCCTCAACCCATACTCCACCTTCTGGCACCCATTCTAGATGTCTGTAATAGGAATATCATGTTCCTGTGTATCCAGTGGAATATAAAAGGATTATTCAGAGTTTCCTGTTTTCTTTTGGGAAGCTCAATTGATTATATTGAGCTGTGATAGAGTATTAAGCTTTTGTATGTGCCCTCACAGACACAGCCATTACAAAATGCTGGAGACTGCTGAGGATTGTGAAGTAAAATTTAACTACGTTTACATTTTTTACTCATGCTTACCAAATACTGTTGTTAACATTTCACTTGAAGTCTGCCAGACTGCTTTCCATTTATTTCTTTCCACCTATGGCCTCTTTTCTTACAAACCAGATGCATTTTCCTGACGAAAGAATTCCTCCTTAGTGAGTATGATACATCACAGTCTCCTTGTTTTGATAACTATACAAGCTCTTGCCCAGAACTGTCTTTAAATCAAGCATATTGGTTGAAAAAAATCAACTGGGTTATTTCTAAAATTCTTTTTCTAAATATGCAAGTAATAAAAGAATATACTAATATCAATGCTTAAGAATAATTAATGGCTGAGGGCATATAAATCCACCTGAATTTCCAAATGAATCTCTTTCTAATGGCACCTGTGTGCTTTCATCCCTGCTCTGAGAAAGTCTTCAATCAAGCGCATTTTAAAAACTCTGTAATAAATAATAGGCAAATTAATATAGTTCACTCAAGTCTCCAGACTTGGGCAGAAGAAACATGTAACATTCCTATTTAATATTGTTGCTCAAAAATGTTCGTATTTCAAATATTGCATCAACTCTTATTTAAACACAGAGAGAAAGTAACAGTGAAAGTAAGAAAAACACATTCTTGGTTACCCTGAAATCTGTGGCTTTTCATGATAGATGAGATTGTATGTAATCATATTTTCATGTTGTTTAGGCACTTTTTGCATTTGATTTCTAGCTGTTAGTCAAGTTAGCAACAAGTCAAAAATTATGGTTGAAATAGCAGAGATATAAAATAACTCACAGTGGTAAAATGCTAGGCTCAGAGTACATCTGAGTATAAACATTTAGCTCAATATCAGGATACAACTAGCTAGCACATAGATGGGCAATAATACAAAACAGAAGAACTGGAAAAATAGATTTGTTTTGGAACTTATAAAAAACCTCAACACTGTCCTGGGGGACATTTTCATTAGCCAATTCATTCTAAGATTGAAGGAATGCCATGAAAGAAATAAATCACTCTGTTATCTCTCTTAAGGTATGGACAGTCAGCACTGACAGAGATGGGCAATCAGTGTTTATTGATTCATTCATTAGTTTTCCAGATTTGATGGACTAAGACTTGACTAGCTAAATATACTCTGATCCTGTCTGAGATGTGAAAGAAACCTTGACTTTGTTCTGCTATCTTTCTAGAATTAGAACCTTTGATATTATTAGGAGTTCATTAATTTCCCTTTAGTTTCATTTTCTTTTGAAATGTAATAATTATTATCCCAAGGAAGCATCAGACTCTTCTGCAGGAAATTTTGAGATCAGTTTTCTGAACTTGGGAAACATTGCTTTTTAATTTATTAGTGCAACAGAAAAACAGGATGTATGCCATCACTTGATGCAAGACTATTTGAAAACAGAGCTTCTTGCTCCTTGCTCATAGGTAATTTCTCTAATTAGCAAATTTTCCCAAAGGAGGATTTTTTCATGCACACCTACACAATGGCACAGACAGATGTTTGTGATAGGCCTGGTGGTAGCTATCAAAACCACATTTGTTTTCTAGCTGAGGAGTTGCTGTTTCCTCCCCATAGCAATGAATACCTCTTCCAGAAGTCAGCATCTCAGCCTATTGACAGAACAGCCACAATTACACCAAATCAGTTATTTGTACTGCATATACACACATGTTCTAACTAGACTGTACAATTCATTGTGTTTGCAATCACAGAGCTTAGTGGTATATGAAACACTGGCAATGAGAAAGAGCTGAAAATCTAGTGCCAAAGCATGGCTTCAAAAGGAAAGAGGGGAAGAAGATTGATTCCCTACATCCCAACTCAGGCATGCGTCCATTTGCATAGAGACACCACATGATCAAAGCTTCTTATCATAACAGATGAACAAGAATAATTTCGGTTTTGAACTTGTGAACTGCCCATCTATAACTTAAATCTCTCCTTGGTTTTGACAGATTTCAAAGTATATTCTGTTTATGTAATAATTTTACTTACATAAAGGCAAAGGAGATGAAGGTCATTGATTTACATAGGAATTTTGAATTTGAGATTTTCCCTTAAATCACTTCACTGAAGTAGCATAAGAAAAAATTTAGATCCCACAGTGCTATAGAACGTGTTAATATATCATTAAAAGCAATGAGAATGAAAATAAATAGTTCAATAATGCGAGCAGTTAGACTTGCAAAACTCTTCTTGAATGGGTATATTTTTTCCTTTTGTCATATCTTCCCATTAAAGTATTAATATATTTTCATTCCTCAAAGTTATTCTTATAATTAAAATGAAGTTTTTTGAACAATAAAGCTCCTTCCACTTGATCATCCAAGAAATTCTGTTCAATGTTACTGAACCTTTCCTTAGTGAAGGGACTGAAACCTGACAAGATAAAACCCCTGTGCTTTCCACTTCCCCCTGAATTTCCAGCTACTTACTAGAAGTTTCTTGCACTCATAAAATTAATTTAACATTGCTTATGATTCTCTTCTTTTCTCTTATTGGGACACACCACCATTTTCAGTACATATTAAAATCCCTTAGTTGTGCAAACATTCCTTAAAGAATTAAACTCCTTTCTCAGTAACAGTATGCTTAATAGGATTAGATTACAGATATAATGTGTTATTTTTGAAGGTAAAAATCTTCCATTTTGTAACAAATAAAGTTTTGGCTTATGTCCTGAAGTAACAAAGGGCCTCAGTTCCGTCAATGACAGTCAGATGACTATATGAATCTGTGAAGTGAACCAAGAAATCTGTGAAAGATTAATGCCACTGTCTGTCAGGTATGCTGATAATAACTTGAATGCCATTTAACATTTTCATCTGTTTCATTCTTTAACAGAATAGAGAGAGTGAATGTAGGAGATGAAGAATACTAGTGTATGCAGATAGTATTGATTTATGCTTTATTCTGGTGCAAGAGTGAACAGAATTCCAAGGACCTGAGCCAAAAATATTCAGGCATTCTTGTAATGAAAGATTAATCTGATTGAAATTCTCCAGGGAAAAGCTATAATAATTTTTTTTAAGAATTATATTAAACCCCCCCAATAGTTATATTATGGTTGGGACATAAAAGATATAACATTTTTCTCTACTGACAATCACTTTCAGCTCTGAATGTAGCCTGCCTGAACTTAATACTATGTCTCTACTAACAAAGATGAAGAGCCATAATAAATGCTTATCGGAAAATATTTTTGCATAATGTATTTTCCACTGTTAATATGGTTCCTTAGGTTATGAATTTTTCAAATGTTATAGAGCTGTTCACATGCTTCTAGTTAGGCAGATACTCCAAAATATGGGGTCATGCATACTACTGTAGTTTCAGGTCACAGAACCATATCACAGATACAAACATATTGCACCAAATGCTAGTATTATACTATTATTTGCATATATTTCTTTATATAATTCAATAACTTTTACTATAAGAAATAGACACTAAGCAACTGTGGTTATTTTGAGTCATTAACTCCCCCAGAGTAGGTTTCAGGTCACATATTTGCTTTATGCAATGTGGGCTTTGAAGATAACTGTTTAATTTTCTTTTCCTTTTCACTTGGAACCATTGAAAAGATGTGAAAGCTTAGCACTGAAAACCATGTATCTCAGCATGTGCATTTTAGTGCAATGATTTGCAATATGGGTTGATACCAGTGCAGTAAGAATAAATGAATTCTAAATCCATGCATTTTGTTACCCCCTAAATACAGATTTCTGTAACTTAGCTTTTTGCATTTGAAAATCAATATTCACTCCAAGATTCACCCTAGTTCCCAAACTAAAATAAAAAGCACTACCTAATGATTTGTCTTGCTGTTTGGTGGCTGTCTAAGGGTACAGAACAATTAGCAGAAGGTCTAGAGTAGTACTGAATTCTTTGTAGAAGATATTGACCTTCTGCAGTGATCATTCTCAGAAGGAATGGAAACTAAAGAAGTGGTATGAAAGTGTGGCCTCCATAAACAAATCCTCCTGCTGCATCTCTTCGCTGTGCAATTACTAGCCTTAAATATGGCAGGGAGAAGGAAAATAGAAGCAGAAAGATCAGGAGTAGCTGCAATTTGGTCAGCTTCCAACTTAGGTCAGCAGGTAAACTTTGAACAGCTTGTTGGCACTAACATGGTTGACAAGACTTGTCTCCTGTTCCCATGTAGTAGTACTCATAATCACAAGTTAATAATTGGTTAAAAAATTGTTTATATAAGCGTCTTGCAATGCACTAGATATACAGTGGGCAACATTTAATTAAGCTATTTATTGTAATTCTGTGCTTTGAATAAAAGATTTGTTTTTCATGGGTGATTAATTTTCCTTTTATTCATGTCTCGCTCCTATGCACCAGAGCAGTGTTCCCTTCATCTCTCCTATAGCTCTGAGTATTTATAGAAATAGTTCACTTCACCATCGAAACTTGTTGTTTCTTCCTACTGTTTGCCTTTTCCTTATTCTATTGTCTTGCTTTCTTCCTCCTTGTTGTAACCTTCTCTCAGATATTTACTGTCATACACATTCTCTGCTATCCTCTTTCCCATTCCCTCTTGCTTTCATGCCCCTGCCTTTCATATATTTTTCCCCTCCTTTCCTTTTACCATCTTTGTCAGGCCTTACTTAATGACACAGAAAAAACTGGCAATGCTTTTAAGCTGGTCTGCACTAGGGGCAAACTCTAGGGCTCTGAACTGTCTGCCTCAGAAAGCTCCAGGACTGATTTGAGGGGCTCACTCTCCTCACATCCACCAGGATTTTCTCCTCCTGGATGAATTTATAATACTATCTCAGGTGCATATGACCTCATTTTCTAAGTAGCACTTAGTTTCAAGGAAAGATTGCTCACATTATTGCAATGCAGGTGAATTTGTAGAATTACCATGACGTTTTGGGTCTAGTCTTGAAAGGAATTCTGATCAAATCAGGTCATCTAGAACCTTCAGGAAGCTCTAGGGCAAAACTAATTTGAAAAGTTAAGCGTGGCAAAAGGATCTTGTTAATGTATTTTTCATATGTAACCTGAATATTCAGGTATAATAATAACTACAAGTAATCTATTGCATAAAAATCCAAGAAAGATTAATGCAAGGAAGTAAAAGATATTTTATTGCCTCCTATTGAAATCCAGTATTCACCTATTGCAAAAGCTACAGAGGTAACCCAAGGTGGAAAAAAACCTAACACATGTCGCTCCACACTCACTAAACCACTCTGTTAACACCATTGGGAGTGTGATTTTAAAGCTGTCTCACCCAGATACTGACTTTAGATAAATAGATATTGAAATTACATTCTATTAATAGATGTGTCAAAATATTTCATGATAATAACCAAGAGTGGAATTTATTTTCTTTATGCATATCTAAGCCTATTTAAGAATAGAAACTTATATATGCAGACTAACAGAATATTTGAAAGGGATTTTTATCTAGGCTTTATAAACTTCAGCTACTTGATGTGCCTTTGCTTTGATGGCTTTGGAACTAGAGTGATTAGCACATTTAAATCTACCCATTAAAAGACTGTAGATGTGATTTTAATATATTTTCTTACTTTCTTTTGCAGGGACTTAGAAATGCTGCTTGTCTCTTATAAGATAATTCAATGTAAAATCGGGTTGAAAATGGAGTAAAAACCAAATTATGCTACTGGGGGTTATTCCCCTTATGATCACAGAATATTATTTCTTAAAATTACTAAAAAATTAACATTGCAGGAGTTGTTGATTAGAAAGAACTGCTGTGTGCAGTTTATGAATTCTGGTTGAGGATATTAAATCATTAGATTATTGAATACATTATTTATTAATGCATATCATCATCTGCAGGCTTGCAGGTGGGAAAGAAAACTCCTTGTGACTGACCCATTTCAAATGATGACAGGGAAAATGATGTAGGAAAATTAGAAGATTATCCCCAAAGCCTATCAAAAAATCACTTGCTTTGATCTTGACATGACTATGTATAGCTGATTTACAAACCCTAAATATTCATAATGAGGTAGCAGTGGAAAATGCTGTACTCAGGATACTGTCAGCAGTGATCCCTAAGACATAAAACTGCATGGCTGCTTCACAGCCATAGCTTTATGAAGGTGGAGGAAATCTATTTTCAGGATGCATATTTATATAATGAAAAAATCCTGGTCAAGGAGCTTAGCTTGGTCATTATATTTTTGCTATAACTTTTTTTTTATAACCTTGGTGCACTTGTAAGAGAAAATGACAGACAACTGTAATTTTAGGATAGGATAATGGAATAGAGTTTTTAAGGCCAGTTAGCAAGTCCATAAAAGAACCCGAGTCATTTGGTACTGTGCCTGGTGAACAGGATGGCTTTGCAGTACTGAAGGAGCCTCCCTGTTGCTGTAGAAATTGCCTGATCACTTTTAACAATGACATACACTTGCTCAGCTCCAATTTTGTAATGTACCTGTCACTATAGTCTCGAGGTATTTGCTAGTTTTAATAGTTTTACTGCAAATAACATTATTCCTCAGTACAGCCAGGGATCGAGCCATCTGCTTGCGCAGTATTGTTTCTTGAGCAATTGCTTAAGATTTTTATCCTTGTATAAGGATATTGATTTGGCTGTTCATCCACAGTCATGTCAAAACATTCTGGTCAAGGTGTGATTTGCAAGGAATAGCAAATGCTTTTGGAGATGCTTTTTTCAGTAAACTCTTTCAGATCCTTGCATAATCACTGAAGTAAATAGAAATAACATCGTATTTCCTCCATTTCAAGAATGAGAGTGAGCCATACAGAAGGAATTACGCAGCCCGTTGCTTTTGGAGAAACCGTGCTCACACCCACATAGAATCATAGAATCATAGAATAGTTTGGGTTGGAAGGGACCTTAAAGATCAT
>VZTY01008980.1:78899-96642 GCA_013400935.1 Turnix velox
TTGACCTGCTGGTCACACTCCTCTTGATGCAACCCAGGATTTGGTTGGCCTTCTTGGCTGCGAGTGTACACTGCTGGCTCATGTTGAGTTTGTCATCAACTGACACACCCAAGTCTTTCTCTACATCAACAGCAGTATATTCTTTAGCAATGCAAAATATTGTGTAGCAACTCTTTTTGACAACAATTAATCACAAGAAAAGATCTGCTTATTTTCCAGTGTAAGGAAATTCCTTGTTTCATTTCATAACATAAGATAGGCATGGATACAAGAACTGTATCCAGTCATGTATTTTCAGTCTTAAACAAGTGAGCTACATAATATACTAGAGGTGCAGCAAAATTCTGAACATCACTCTCAGAAGTGAGTCATTAACACCATATACATACACTCTCAATCCTACTTCCTGGGAGTAGAGGAGGTGTGGGGCAGCAAGATCAAATCCATGTCAAAGATAGAAGAAAATTGTCCCTATTAACTGTAATATAGTTCAAACTTGACCTTAATAAAGCAGGCTAAAAAGGCACATCCATTTTTACAGGAATCTGGACAGTACTTTCATGATTTAAGAGTCTTGAAAATGCAGTGGTGTTGGTCTGAGATGATGTTTGACAAAGTACAAGAAAACATGCTTTCCCCTCAATAAAGTTTTAAGCCAGTACATTAAATGCAAGAATTCTGATGGGATTATTTTACTTATTAAATCACCAACTACACAAAAATGATAAAGATAACATGGACTTCAGTATCAGATTCAGTATATTGAGTGTGAAATTTAGAATTAAGTAGATTGAGGGTAAAAAATTAGTCTTTGGTGACTGATGATTAGCTGATTAGAAAACATGATGAACTAATAATACTTCAACTATTGCATGTTAGTATCACTGAGGGAGCAATGCAGTTCCCAGAAAGAGGGAAATCTCATTAAACTTTCATTGAAATGAGAAATGGTGGTCAAGTTTAAAGTATAGTTCCCCCCCACACCTTTAAAAAAGAGATGAATTACATATAAAATTAGATTTTTATTTGAAATATTTTTTGCAGTTGTGAATGAGTATATTGAATTAATCAAATGACTGTTGCTTCATAATTTAATTAACTTAAGTATGGTCCCTCTTTGGCCATACATGAGTTTGCGCTTGTCAATTTCAGTCAGAATCATGGAAGACAGAATCCATAAAAATACAATGTTTTTAGTTCAGTTAGTATCAACAGTTACAGCTGATTTTTTACAATTCCTGTAGAAAAATATTAATTCTTCTATTATACATTTACATGTTACAGGTGATCACCCTAACCCAATTCACCACTACAGAGAATATTATTGATGTTTTTAATTGAGGAGCTAGAGCAAAACACCAACCAGCGTGCATTTGATGAACAGTGATACTGATTCAAAAAGATCTTTTAAATTACTCATATTGGTAAGAATCTATTCTGGTAGCGTAGAATTGTGTTTTAATATCTCTAACCAGCAATTGAGCAAATTGTCTATGAGAAATTCCTGAAGAACTTATTCCTATGCACAGAACAAGCAAATATTGCCTATGGCAGCCTCTCTGCTGCAAACATGTCTTTATGTGTTTTCATAATTCACAAACTTCATTGGCAAATCTAGAAGAAAACAGCATGTATTTCACATTGAACAGACTTGCATAAAGAATAAGTTATCCTCAACATTCTAATTTTTTTCCTTGAATTTTTCATAACTGGAAATATAGCATTCCCCAACTCCCTAAAAAAGCCTACAAAACAAACAAGCAAAAAACCAATAAGAAAAAGCTTAAATAATTATTGCCCACGTCTGTCCCCCCAACACTTCTCTGAATAACTGTTACCGGAACTGATCTCCATTTCTGTATCTTTTATGCCTTAATGAAGTCTCATACTTCCTCCTTCCTGCCATAGTAACTGACCAAGAAAAAAAGATCCATCTCAAACTCATGATCAATTTAACTGTAGCTGCACCTTGACTAGGAAAAAACTTTTCACCATTCTCTAAGGCAATTTTATAAGTCTAAAAATTTGGACAAATTTACCTACTGTCTCATCCTAAAGGAAAATAAATACCATTTCCCCTTAGATGGGAGGGAGTGTGGCTTCTATATCTACATTATTGATGATGAAAGGGGGCTTGTAGTAGTGCTAAAGATGATCAGCATGATACTGATGGCTCAGAGAGAGTCCAGAAATAAAATATGCAAGCCAAAAGAGACTAAAACATGCTGTTCAGGAGACAGAAGCATAGATGAAGGGAGAGGAGATAACTGATCAATAACCTTAAAGAAAAAACAAAATTTGGTGTTATACTGAACCAAAACTTCAATGAATCAGGTAGCTAAAGTTGTTGCAAAAAAGAGAAGTCTTTACAGTACACTCAGATATATTAAAAAGGGTTATTATTTTACTCCAGTTGATACTGGTGGGATCTCATTGGGCCAAGATGACATCTAGTTTGAAGTGTGTTCTTGAAGGAAAGCAGAGTCCGGAAGAGCAGTGAGAATGCCAAGAGATTTATAAAGCAAGACAACAGTATTTTGTTTGGAAAAAAGAAGACAGATTCTTGGAATAGAATTATTTAGATCAAAGAAGAAGCATTTTTTGTTAGCTCTTACAAAATTAATAGAAGAAAAGGTCAAAATATTGGAAGGCTGTTAGAGCTTTCATACCACAAACAGCAGTGTGGGTTCAAGAAGAAACAGCAGTCTGTTGCCTCTTCCTACAATATGAGCAGACCTCAGGCTTTAACAGGTGGCTGGTATTTTGTTTTTCAGTTGGTTTTTTTGTGCTTTTGTACTTTTCTTTTTTTTTTAGACTGCTACAGCAATTGCAGCCACATGAAACAAGACACTGGTGCAGAGATGTTCAAACATCCACTGCTGCCAAAAGGGACGAGCTGGCATCACACAGGTGCCTGAAGAGCTCGTGGACAGGTTCAACAGCTGACAGAATTCAATCAACACAACTTCTGACCATACAGTCCCTTCCTTTACACTGTTAAGGTCCCAGACTGCAAATAATTTCATGGGATACCTATCTCAAATGCATTTGCATAAGTCCAAGCTGCACCTTCACTTCTGCCAGGAGAGAGTCCAAATCTGATGACCTTGTACAAGGGATTAGCAGAGTGGCTGGAAGGGAGGAAAGAGGGGAGAATAACCACTGAAAAGCTTGTCTCTTGGTTTTTGCCCCATTTCCTACCCATTTATTATCTCTTGTTAGGACTAGAATTTATCTCCATGAATTCCATGCAGCTCACAGTTCTTTTTTGCTCCATGGAGCAAAGCTCCCACAGAACAACTTAGAAGAGGTGAGTTGACATGAAGGCCCAAAAATGATAGCTTGCTTTCTAAAAGACCAAGTACCATTCACTATATTTTTTGTAATAGGAGAGTTATTAATGATGGATTTAGGTCACTATTTCTAGCCACTTTACACGTTTTGTTACTGAGATGCTGGTTTCCATTTCAGGAGTACATGACTGTCTTCTATCAAGACTATCCTTGATACAAACACACAACACTAAGGGGTTGTGTCTTTTGGAACTCTGAATCTTACTTGAAGCAGTCAAAGCAACCAGTATGCAAATAGTAGGTGTGACAATGAAGAAAATTTGTCACTCCTCCTATAAATTATTGGTGACATTTTAATATTAGGAATATAAATCAAAATAGATGACAAATGTAAAGAGCCAGTCAACAGGCAAAGTCTAAATCTTGATCATGTTTGCCACACAATTAAAAACTAGATTTCTCTATGGTAAAAATATAAACAATCCTTAAAAAGGGCTGTTCTTTTTCACTCTAAGGATGATAAAATTTAAGCTTACATTTTATGTAATCCTTGTCCTTCCAAAGATCTCTTCCTCCATCACAAAGCAAGAGAGACCAGTTACATCAGTCATCCCTCTGCAATGCATCTTTGAAACACTATATGGAAGAGTTCAACAGAGCCCACAAGGACTTTAAGATGAAGTTGATTGCTCCTAATGCAAGTTAGAGGGAAAATACAGATGTCAACAGCCTGAGTTAGAATTTAGCTGTGACCATAGTTATAAAACTAGAAGAGAACAAATGTGTTTTGAGATTTTCGGAGTTATTTTTAGGGAAAAAATTTTACAGCACTTTTCAGCTTATTAAAAAGTAAGACCAACAACTATTTGCATTCAGTTTCAGCTCTCTTGCCCATCAGGCATCCCGCAGGAATGTGTTATTTTGGTGTTCTTAAATTTTTAATGGCATCTTCAACACCAAATACATTGTGCCTTCAGATTTGTCTCCTGTGCCTCAGTGATTTTTGCAGTCACCCCTTCACTTCAGATACTGGAAGATGTCCATCTTTTCCGGAGTCATAGCTCAGCTCTGGAAAATCCTCAAACCAAAGATATCTCAGTTAAATTTTCTGTCCTTCCTTCAGGTTGCTCAGTTACCCTCCCTCTGTGACTGAACCCTACAAGTGCAGCTTCTTTCTGTGATTGCAGGTCAACAGAATCTCTACTGTCCTTGTTGAGTTATAGGCTTAGAGCAAGGAAGTACCTGAAGCGTTACTTTGTTTTTTCCCTACTTAGCTTCCAGAGGGCTACTCTGTGCCATCCTCAACTTCTCTCAGGTCTGACACCTTGTTCAAGTTAATGAGTCTTGTTTAGGACAGCTAATCCTTTGCTATCCACTTCCTAGTTTGCAGATTCCCCAAAAAGTTTGCTTATGTTGTAGTGACAAAATAAAAAATATTTACTGAAACTCCATCTATCTTCGCGGGCAATAATTTTAGGAGCAACATCAGTGCAAGCAAGGAAGGGTTATTAGGACAGCTAGCCAAAGGAACATGCAGTCTCTTCATATAATAGAAAAGAATCTGCAATAATTTTACATATAAAAATGAAGGCCAAAGGAGAATAAATCTAAATCCTCTAGATCTATCTGCTGGTTAAACACTGAAGAAGGGAAAGAGAAATAAAACACTACTAACACAAGGATAAATAAGCATTTGGTGGTCATATGTAAATCTGGGACAAATACAAAGTTTCTAACCATAATGGAAAAAAGGTTGTAGAACACTCTATTTGTCAGAAATGCCAGCGATGAAAAAACTAATTATAGTCAAGATGTACTTGTTTCATGTCTGAAAGTGACATTTAGTATGACTGTATGAGACAATGGGGCAGTGAAAAATACCAGCCTAAATCTATGAAACTGTGCTAACAGTGCTTGACAGAGAAATTAAGTCTGTTATAGCATCTATCCCTCGCAATATCTGAGAAGAACCTAATGCTCTTATAGTACCTAGCAGCCCATTTTAAATATTACTTGTCTGTAATTGTAAAAGAGTAAATGAAGCATTTTGGCTTAGAAAATGTAGTGTATAACCATAACATCAGTGCATTACATTTATTTAGAGATGCATTTTGGCCTTCAGCAAACTGAATCTAATATCTTTCAGCAGACATAAACCTTTGCCACACATTCAACTTCTGCCACCGAAAATACTGTGTCCTTTGGCCTAAGGAGGTTAATAATTCCCTTTTGTTTGTCCGTAGAGATGTGCAACATCATCCTCACAACAATAAAATTTAGAAATGTTATGTACAATGTTATGCACAATATTGTATCTACTGGTTTTAAAATTAAGAACTTGTTTGAAATACGTTCCCCAGTATCCTTTCCATTGTGCTTCCCTGTAGGAGAATGAAAGGAATCATCCCTTGGGATCAGTCTCTTACCTGAGCTGTATGGCAAAGTTTCACAGTCAGAATACTTACAAGGACATTCTGAGCAATATGTAATTAAAACCTGAAGACATGAGGAATGGATACAAGCCAAGACTCCACATCAGGAGGATGCAAGAGGACACACACATATGAAAGAATATAATGAAGAAACCAATATCTCACTTACTAGTTTAGGTTCATTAAAAAAAACAGGCACTGCTACAGTTTGTGCCCTGTGAATAAAGTGTATAGAAGACTATAATCTTCAGTCATAGTCTGATGCTTTTAAAATGAATTAATTTTTAAACAGGAATAAATTGCTAAGAAGCATCAGTATTTGCTCTGAAAGAGGCGCATATTCCTTAGGAGGATGAATAATGTCTGATGAAAACATCAGTCAAAAGCTGCAGAACATCAAAGCTTAAAATGGTTTTAATAAGTTTAATAAAAGAAACAGTATAGAGGGAAAATAACTTTTGGTTAGCGTAGATAATTTCCTTGGGAGTCAGAATTGGCCTCAGTCCTGATCTTACATTATACAGAATGCATGAATTTTAATTAAATTTTACTCTGATATTTCTAAAATGTAGGACAGATCCTTTACTGTATCAACAGGACATGCTGCCCTAGGATGTACAATCCTTCACGAAATTAACCAAATTGGGCCCAACTGTGAGAAGGGTCAGGTCATTTAAGCAATAAATCTGGTTCCCAACACAAAGTATAATTCACAAAAAAAAACTTCTCCTGTTTAAATGGCTTCATTGTCAGACACAAAGTAGTCTGCAGCCAAAAATCCTTTATTCTTCTCCCCTTCTTGGGTTTGGATTGGGTTGCAGGAATACTGACTGAATCCAGTGAATGAAAGCAGACTACAATCTGTAGCAGGAACACACTTTACAAAGCAGATCAGAGACATCATTTAGAAAGCCATTCATTAAATTTGTACTTTCCAGTAAGGCAGTCTCTGCCAAACATTTAACTGAAGATTAGAGAGTACTAAAGATTAGCAGGTGGACAGAGAGCTCAAATCTGTACTGTTGCAAACCAGGTTCTCAAAATTTTTGTGCTTTTTTGGAACAAGATTTGTAAAGACAGAGCAGAACATGGCAAGTCAGCTAAAAGAAAGTAATTAAAATGAAAACTTTATTTGGTTAAAAGCAAAAAATATCCAGATTTTTCTGGATAGCAGCAAGTAGATAGTACAAAACAAAAGGCTCTAGCACTAAGCATTATTTTGCTACAGAAATTTGAAGGTCAGCTTTCTGAGGTAATCATACAGAGTTTCAGCTTGGGCACTATAAGAACCATGCGTGAAATAAGTACTGATTTTTCTTCCTCCAGGCCTAAGAAAAGATTAAGCAACTACATTAATATACTGAAAAAAGAAACTTGAGACTAAGTCTCAGAAATTTTATCATAAACATCTAAAATCTCTTCATTTGCCTCCTGCCCTCAAGTTACAAGTGAAATCTTAACTCTTGAATGTTTCTGGCTAATACACTTGCAACATGCAGATGCAAATCCATCCTAGGGATTTATAAGCAATGTTTGAAAATCACTCCATTTAATGTCTCAAGAAGACTCAGGCAATGCTGCCATGAAAAGAAACAATATTTCTTTGAAAACAGATTTCTACCTGTAATGATACAACTGTTTTTCTTAGGCCAATGAGATAGCAAGGAATGGGATGGTATAAGAACCTTTGAATATACTCTACTATTACCTATTACTTACTCTTGCAGTTTGGTAACCCTAAAAAGAGTCTAGCTGCTGTTTGCCTGCTTTCTGACACCAGAGAAGCTCACTGTCTATTGTGCTATGATGGTTCCCTAAAAAGCTGAATATTGGTCATAGTATTTTACCACTTCTCAACTGACTTTTTTTTCTCTGCATCCAGTCACAATTCTGCTTGTGTGGAAGACAAAATGTATTATTTAAACTAACATGCTTACTTGTCTTACCAAAGAAATAATATCCAGCAATTTCAAAAACACTGAAGTATTTGCTTTGTCATTTTGCTTTATCCCCAGGCATTTGAAATTTTTAGCACTTTTTATTTAGCTATTCTGCACATCCTAGCACTTGCAAGTGACTAACCTTTCAGAGTTCTAGAGAATAGTTTGCTTCTCCTTAGAAGGGAGTGAAGAAAAATAATAACCTAAAGAAAAATACATTGCTCATTGACTGATTCCTTTTTTCTCTCCATATTTCTCAAGAGACAAATATCTGCAATATTCTCAAACTTTCAGGTTCTGGCACAGAATTTGCTCCAGTATCTACAACCCAAACCACATCATCACAAAAATCTCTTAATGAGAGTCTGACAGTTTTAGTTTGCAGAGTCCTAACTAGTGAACTTGTAAATATTTTACAGAAAATTTGAGCCTACTATCAAGCGGTTACCTTTCCCAGATGCCTTTGAAATGGTCCATAGTTTGAAAAGCTTTTCTCCACAACATGTATTTCAGATCACAAACTATTTTTCCAGGTCACAAACTATTTTTCTTTTTCTCACCAGATTAACTTTTTATCTATATATTGGCAAGTGGAAAACATAAGATTGTTTATTCCATTTGTTGGATTTTCCAACAGTTTAAAAGACAGCTAAGAAAGCAGGCAGTCAGCACAGTCAGTGCTATCCTGAGGCCTTCCAGTTCTGGCAGGTGGAGACCCTTTGATGTGACCTTATCACTGCAGTGTATCTCTGTATCTGTCCTCAGTTATAGAATGGCCTTGCTGAAGCTGGCTGTTGAATGAACTGAACTAGGATGGGATTGGAGCAGCCTTGAGCCAGCCCTCAGATCAAAGAAAGGAAAACAGAATTTGTTATTTTTCTCCTGTGTGAGTAGGACTGATTGTCAGTTATTTATCTACCAAAAAGAAAATTCATTAGCAAACAGTGAAACCATGTCATCCTAGAAAAAGAACTGAACCAAACATCAAGCTATGTATTGCAAGGCCTCCTTCAGAAAATTCTCATTTTATTGTTGTGTTTGCAAAAATTCCTTTATCCGCTGCAGACAAACCCTTGAGACCAATAATGCTGCATAATTTTATGTCGACATCCACAGAACTTGGGAATCAAGGTCTAGCACATTACTTCTCATCAAGTTCACAAGCAGTAACACCACTAGGCAGAAAAGAGAATTTCCTTTATTATGGTTGCCTTTCCCCCTCCCACCACCTTTAGTTATTACTTACTTATTTCCTAGAAGTCAGGTCAAGCTGTTTAAAGCAGTCCTACTCTCTTCTTTCATTAATACACATATTCTGGAAAACTCTGACCCAAAAGGAGCCAAAGTTGACTCTTAGCCCTCATTTTAGATCTCACACTATGGAATGAGCTGAACTAATTTAGCAGTGTTGCAAATAATGTAGTTATGCAGATTTATACCAGGAGCCCTGATGACCCCCAGTATTGCTCTTGGTGCATTTTAGAACATATATGCTCTTGAAATTCTTTACATTTCACACATGATTAAAACGGCTTCTAATGTCCGACGTATTTAGGGTGGTCATTATAACTAGAGGTTTTGTTGTTTAAATGTAAAAATTATGGGAAGCAACAGTGTTCCTCCACTGCCAAGAGTGACATTAGGAATTTATTTCATAGTATGCAAAAGGTTACTCTAAATTATTAACAAGATACCCACAAAACATCCCCAAAATGGAAAACATTTACAAAGTGTTGGTGTTGTTTTTTGCAGCAAATTTAATTCTGCACCAGCTTCAGTTCTGTTTAAAATGGGAATATTTGATGTTGATTTATTTTAATTAATTTGCATATTTATCAGTTTACAGTTTGTTGGTTTTGCAGCTATATTTGGCCTCATCTATGTAAGTTTTCACATTTCTCTCAGCAATGCCAGAGGAAGTTACACTCAAATACAGAGAAAGCAGACATGTAAATCCTAGACAAGTCCAAGACAAGTACCTGCCAATCAAGACTTACAGAAAATGGCATAAACAAAAGCCTCACACCAAGCACTAAAGAAATCATTAAAACGGTGGGAGAATGAGAGAGCTAATTTCAGAAGTTTCAAAAGAAGAATTATCTCATCTGGGAACAAAAGACATGTCAAACAAGGGAAGGTTTGTTTCTTTGAGCTCCTTCTATGACACCCACACTAAAGTATAGTGGGACTAACAAAAGAGGAAGAAGCTAGCAGGGTTTCAATCATTCTGTGGTCTTGCCTTTCCACATCTCTGCCCTTCACTTTCTTCTATGGTTCTTCTACTACTCCGTTCACAATAAGGAAAGATGTGTTTGTCCAGTTGTTGCATGACTAAATGAAGGATGTCACCAAAAGGAAAAAAAAAAAAAAGAACCAGAACTAACTCTTCTGCACAAAATACTACATCACGTGTTCTTCCCTTAGAGTAGGAGAAGTAGCATAGATAGATAGATAGATATGTATCATGATAAATATTTTAAGAAATTTTAAAATGCACTTCAGGGAGGCACTGAAATGCTAAACTGACCCACTAGACAGAAGAACCTAAGGACACATTCTAAGAACATACCCAAGCTTGGATTTTGTTTTCATTCTTATCATTTAATACAACGGTGCCACTATTTCTCCTCTGTGACAACAAACACTGTCATCCATGTTCTCTTGGAATCGGAGAGGCTAATTCAATCTGTCATAAAAAACCCTGAAAAATAATACATATGTTAGCCAGGTAACCCTAAGCAAACTTCTGAGAGGTAAACACTGTGGCTTTTTGTTTGGATTTTTTTTTTACTGCCATTATTTCACAGTTTTACTATTTTCTCACCAAATTCCTAAATAACAGCCTTCTCTAGCCCTGAGAAATGGAAAGCAATCAATAATCTAAGCCTGCAGCAAAAATAAGACTTACATTAACTAGCTCATTTCTTGAAACAAATGACACACAAAGGACAAAGGGAAGACAAAAGCATTTAATACTCTTCCAGAATTTTAACTTTTTAACCTGTACAACCTGAATGAACCTTCACTGGATCTTTAGCCTAGTAAGCACTTCTCTGTTGTACTGAACTGCTGATTAAGAATTTACTTTCTCATTATATGTGCTATTTTTAAATTTGCATCTTTCTTATTTCTTTTATGCAAGGTCAGAACTTGCATAGTGGCAATGTTTTCTTACCAACTCATTTAAAGGATGTGTAATTCCACTACAAAGTACTTCTCAAAGGCATTCCACAACTTAGTGAAAAACTTACAGGCCTCAAAAAAAACGTGACAAAACCCACTCGGTTAATTGTTGCAATATTCATACTGTATGGGTCATTAAAGTAATTAGTGGAAATTTAACGTGTTGTTACGACAACTATTTTTTTTTACATGGCCTTTCAGGTTTTTACAGTTCTTTTCAATAGCAATTGAGTATCTTGAAAACTGAAAAAAAATCTTGAAAAGTCTGAAATAAGTGTGTGTCAACTTTTTCCAAGAGATGTAAAAAATAATCTCACACAGCACAAGAGTTTCACAAGTTTCAAACTCATACAAATTACATTACAATAATCAAGATAAGGGTCAACAAGGATTATGGGCAAAGTTGCACTCAGTTTATCACACTATATTAGTTAGATATGCATCTTTGTTGGCCACAAACATCCCGAGTTAAAGATGTATTTTCACCAAGTGGAAATCTGTCAAAAAGATACAATTTTTCAGTTAAGAGTTTCACTACTTGCTACAGTAAAAATGAAGATCTATCCAAATCACCAAGATCTCCAGTCTCCTACTAGTACTTTAGAACATCCACTGGACACTAGGAAGAGTATGCTTCTGATTTATTTTTGTGCAAAAGATAAGCATTACATTCTGAGAGCATTAAAGAACTTGGTGCTTCTTCTTTCTCCCTCTTTTTCCTGCGAGGAAAAAACTCTTTTACTAACTACACTATTGTTATTGATGGAAGACATTGCTTTCGAGTACAATCAGAATTTATTTAATTACAGTAAGGCAAGACATAAGCAATATACAGCGCTGGGCGGCAAAGGGAGTCTTTGCTCTACCTACTAACGTGAAATTCCTAAAAATTTCACAGTCCCTTTATAGTCCTCTCCGCGATCATGTCCGAACATGTCCTCTGTAGTACTCCGCGTTCCTGCATATCTTCATTTCAAGTTTCAAAAGCTCCTCCTTCAAGTCTTGCCGCTGAGTGAGATAACCTTTCGCCACAAACCCCCCCTTGTCTCCTGCCTCAGAGATAAGTCCCTTATAACAAAAATACATTTACTTTTATAAAAGTAACAGAAGAAAGTACATTCATGTTTATTACATTTTGTCTNTAAGCTCTTCGAATGCCTTCTTTTGTCTCATCAATGGTCTGGGATAAGATCTCGAATGCCCTCTTTTGTCTCATCAATGTTTCCCGAAACTTGGTTAAGCTTTCTCGCAAGCAATTTCCATATTTATGTTTATTACACTATGAGTAGAGTGCACTGTTGTGTGATGTTAAAGATAAAGCATCCTTTGTCTAGAGATGACCTAGCACAGAGGAGCAGCATCCCCAAGTAATACTTTGTTACCAACTGAATATTTATTACTCTTATCGTAGAAAAGGGCAAGGTGGCCTTATGAGAAACACTTGCATAAAAATCATGGTCCGGAGAGTATCCTTGAAAATGTGAAGTACTAGATTTTGTGTATACTTCTAGTAGGAGCAATTTGAATCACTTGAGAATGATTAGAAAGGCTGCAATCAGTGATTAAAAACCAGTCCTCATGTTTAATATGCCCTGAGCAATGCAGAATTCTTAAATAAGGAAACTTTCATATGAGCAGCTTTACACCAGCAGATATTAATGTAAATTATTTACTTCTATAGCTTCCTTTAACTACAGAGAATGATGGAGCAGTGTATTGTTTGTTTTACCTGTGGAACTAAACTCTTAGGACAGGATTTAGTGGAGAGAGAATAGACCTCTACACATGATACTTGCTATTCTATTAAAGTCTCTATTTAAACATGTGGCATCAGATATAGAACGCATCTAAATTGCCCTATAAGAAATCAGGATGTTATCTGATCATTTTTGCCTGAGAACTCTTGGATTCATATTAATATTTGTTGTGATCTGAGAATGTAGACAGAGTAATTTACATTAAAAAATTCCTTCCAAGGAGTGCTACCATGTGTCTGTACTATATGATGATCTAAATCGATACCTAGTTAAATGGTATTATTAGCTGATCAGTTTCACAATTGCTTCTCTGGGAGCGAGAAGGGAGAGAAAAAGGGGAACAAGTCTTTCCATAAACAAATAACCTGAGTTTATAAGTAATGTCCAAGATTTATACATGTGACCTGATCTTGTTCAACTGCCCAAAATATTTGATAACTTGATCTCAGTATTTCCAAGAAGATTTTCTAGTGCTTATGCGAAAAAATAAACTAGACAGAAGGTAAAGAAATTAAATGAAAGCTCTCTATTTTTCAAAAAAGTACTGTGTGAACTGACATAGTAGTTATGCCTGTTAGTTGTCATATAGGATTATTCTTCCTTGGTTTCTTAAAATTGTGACAGAACATACTGCAAAAAAAGATTACATTGCTTGACAAGTACAGCCCTTTACAGAAGCAAGACAAACTGGAACCAAAAACTTACCTGATGACTTCTAATTCATCCTTTTCAAAGGCTGTCCTCTTTGAGTCATGTTCTTCTTCCATTATATCTTTCTGAGGAAAGTCCCTTTAAAAATAGAAGAATCATGAGCTTCAGGATCAAGAGTGGCTTTTAAAGTAGTAATTACTAACTGTATTCTCTTTTCCTAAAAGATAAAGGTTTTTGTTTGCTTCCATCTTTAACATTAAGGAAACTTCAAATCTATACAACAGCTGCTTTCCCAATTTAAACAGATTTAATACTAAAATTATTCCCTGAACCCTTGAAGATCTGGTTTTTTTTTCTTGAACTAAGAGTACAAAATCAATAACAGCATTCAGTACTGCTTTTAAACCACAGATTTGTATAAAACAGATTTCAGGCTCTTTGTTAAATGCATGCAAATATATAGGAGGTTCCTAGCAAAATTATGATGCAGTATTACAACCAAAATACCCCAGTCTTCCAACTAAGCAAAGGGAATAACACAATATAACCAAAATAACTAACAATATGTTCTAGAGAATACTTACTTATCACCAGATGACTTGTGAAATCTCCAAGAGCTGAAATTAAACTACTGTTGTAATGGGTATTTGTGAATAACAAACATCTTAAGGACAGCATTAACCTGTAAATGAAGCCCTGTGGAGGAAGAAGCTTTGTGCTTATCAGGTGCTTTATTTATAACTAATAACCTAATTGGCTCTACAGGTGAGTAAGAATACAATTAAATTTTTCCAAATGGCAATGGAGAGAGTTAATTTCTCTCATACAGTAAACGATTAGCTATGTTAAGAAATGGTCAGCTTAAATGATTTCATGGCTCCCAGAACAAGCACATCTTGACCTGCCAGTATCATAATTTTCTGTTATTCTGTTTAGAGGAAAACTTGCACATAGAAACAATTTGAAATAGACCATACTTATACATAGAAAACGTGCTTAGATATTGCTTCAATTTACTTGGGAGTCATTTCTCATTCATACTGTCTTGCAGTGATCATGACTCAAAAGTATTTCCATCATAGCATGTTGCTATGAAATGTTACAAGGTTATTTCACTGAACTATGGAGCAGTTTTGAAAGCTCCTTTACAAAGGAGGTCATCAAGCTGAAAACCAAAATTTCCTCTTACTTTATTAAAAGTCTCAGAGACTTAAGATGGCAAAGGAAAAGAAAGTACTTTTTAAATGGCTTTTCACAACAAACACCTGATTTTTAACAGTTGCTCTAGTTAAAACAGTAGAAAGATCATAGGCAATAAAAAAACAACTATTCGTAGTTTAAAGCAAGTGAATTAAGTAGATAAATGTATTGATAATGGTCATCAAACTACATGCACTTTGTTAAAATGAATTGAATTGAGATATATAACTGGATTGAGAAATTCCCTGAATTTTTTTTTTTAAGAGATCCTCTAAAAAAAGACCAAGTTACTAGCTCAGAAAGAGAAAATTAATCACGGGAAAAGGCAGCAACACATTACCCCGCTGATTTGCCTGACCCCTCTGCTATTAGATTGATCTATGACCCACGGTCTGAATTGCCCAAGTAAATGCCAGATTAGTGGCACATGGTGACAATTACTATGTAGAGACTTTTCAGCTTGAGGGGAACTGTGACTAGTAACTCATTCGTATCAGATACAGAACAGCTATCAAGTAATAATAACATTCAGCCATGCTGATCTGTAACAAACGCAGTCACTAAGAGGCTCAGTCTTGCAGAACCCAATTGATACACTCTTAATGTACTTTTGATTAAAATTCATACTTCTCAGCTTTTCTGTGTTGTTCATTTCACCTTTTGCTGAAAAGTAATGACTAATGTACTTAATGCTTGAGCTGTGCTGAAATGCATAGGCTACGTGATTAAATATACATTTGAAGATTAATTAACTTGCATTGAGTAATCAGATCGTGACTTAACAGTCTGCAACATCATATTTAATGGATAAGAATTTTTCAAAGCCAAGTTTGTTTCAAAGGATGAAGAAAAAGAAAACTAATCTTTCTGTTTATAAAAACCTCTGTGACAGAAGTCTCCTTTACAGGAATAAATTTGCATTTAAACTATGACCATTAATATAAACAACAACAATAACTAAATTAGTAGGAAACTACCACAAATAAAAATTCTGTAAACTCATATGAGGATAACAAATAGAAAAGAGAAATGAGGAAACAGGCCTCTTGCTTAAGTTGTTCACAATGAATGTACTGTTCTGTCCACAGTGTTTTTTAAGGCTGAGAAATAGCTTGCATTGGGATTCTTGAATTTTTAAAATTTTGATAGTGCCTCAGCACACCAACATAGTTGGGTATTGTAGTAAAAAAACATTTTTGATATAAATGAAGGTGCATTGCAGACATCACACTCCACCAAAGTGGTTAAATGGGTTATGTGAGCTCCACTGAGGGAAAAATTTGGTTTTGCTGGTCCAACTTGCCAATTTTACAGACTTCTTCTGGTGTAATCTCATTGAACAAGGACTACAGTATTTTGCACCCCACAGCAATCTAAGTACTCTCTACTAATTTGTCAGTAAAGAAGAAATGTTAAACTGAGATGTAGTTTGTAATGATTGGGAAAAGTACCTGTGCCAGCATTTACTTTTTAACTGTAAAAGAGCAAGGAGAAGAAAGAAGGAAAAAGGGCATTAAATGATTCCAAAGTTCCACTGTGCTCCAAAACCATGGTTTTGGAGATTTTTGTTGAAGACATAGAAGATTGTATGCAGAAAAATTCTCTCCCAACTCTCACTGCTTTTCATATTGGAAATTGAAAAGGAAATTGGAAATTTATGACAGCTCAGAACTTCAGAAAGTGCTGTTGAAAAACAAAGCCTTGAAAAATCTTTAAAAAAGAGGGGAGGGAAATATGCAGTAGTAGAATAGCTAATACAAAAATACTAATACAAAGAGGACAAACCTCTACTTTGCATAAAAACCTAAAAATAACTGTTGCAAATGAACACATAATAATTTGTGAATTTATCTTATTCTTGAAAAATAATCCAAAGATGTTGTAATGTGCATTTTTTATATTCTTTCTGTATATATTTGCAGAATTAAATTGAAGTGCTAATGAAATTCATTAATTCTCAATTGAATTTCACACAACTTTTAGCTCATTGAAGGAAAGAGATGATGTTAACACATGAAAGAATAAAGGGTGAATAATTTGGATTTACTGAGAGCAAGTAATTTATTTCCCTGGTGAATCACAAGAAAACAATTATGTCACTGTGGTAACCACCAAGAAACATTGAAATCAACCAGCAGGAAACCCTGAGACTTGACCTTATCTAAATGGATGGTCAGAAATTGCTCTGAGGTGACCCTTCTCAGGCCAGTGTCTCTTTCTGTCCACACCCATAGAAATTCTGTTCTAATTAAATAATGTAAGAAATGCAAGGACAAGCTTCCAATGTGTTTCTTTTGCATTTTTCTAAATTTTTGGTTTTCTTCTTCTTCAGATTGCTTCAGCGAGAGAACATAAAATGATTGGGAGGCCCCTAATCTTACATGCTGGAAACATCTAAGAGTCTTCACTGGCAAACATCCTCTGCTTTACCATCATCTACCCATTTAGTTATGAGCTCATAGAAGCTTATCAGGTTGGTCAAGCATGACAGCACCAAGAATAAGTACCTCCATCACCTTTGCAGGGATGGAGGTGAGGAAGTCTACAGTCTTCCTTCTTGCCCTTTCTGAAGACTGGAGCAACATTTATTCTCCAGCCCTCAGGCACCTCTCCTGTTCCCCAGAACTCAGCAAAGATGATGGAGTGTGGCCTGGCAATGACTTCTGCCAGCTCCCTCTGCACCCTCGGGTGCAGCCCATCAGGACCTATTCTAGTTGTTTAAACTGGGGAGTAAACAGGAGGAGTTAAAAATTTGTGTTCGTACAGGAGATTGTGATATGGTGGCAATCACAGAGACAGCTCACGTGACTGGAAAGTGTTCATGCATGGCTGTGTCCTTCTCAGGAAAGACACACCAGCAAAGTGAGAGGGTGGAGCTGCACTCCCCAAGCAGCCTGAATTGGTGTACAGGGATTTCAGGGAGTGAGCTGAGCAGCTGATTGTACCCCAGGGGGATGGGAGACTTCTGGACTTCATGGATATTACAGCCCTGCCCCACTGCTGCAAGCCCAGCTACTCCTATCCCAATCATATCTAGTTTAAAATCCTATCAATTATCCCTGCAATTTCTTGGGCAAAGACCCTCTTTCCCCTTCGGGTGTAAGTGTCCTGCACCTGATAATATTCCTAGTGCTGCATAACCCATCCCATTGTCAAACAATCCAAACTTGTGTTGGTGACACCAGCTAAGGAGCCATGTATTCATTGATTGGATACATTGGTTCCTTCCCATGGCATTTTGTCCTGTTGGAAGGAGCAAGTTAAAAATAACCTGCAATCCTTTTAAT
>VZTY01008980.1:100251-116318 GCA_013400935.1 Turnix velox
ACTTTCCCATGGTTCTGAAGTCTCTTTTTATTCTCCTGAGCCTATGAGTTAGTCTCCTCTCCACCTACCTAGAAAATAAGCAGTGGACAGCAGCTGGACAACTGTAACATATTTGGGAGGTTCCTGCTACATCCTCTGCTCCAGAAAGGTAGAGACTTCCCTGTGACTGGGCTCTGCCTGGCATATTGAGCATTCCCACCCCATTAAGATGGAATCTCCAATGACTACAGCCTGTCTTCTTCTCCTCAGGGATGAGGTTTTTATTGGAGCAAAGGGCCTCCCCAACAGCAAAGATGTTGGCATTGAGCAATGCTCTTTTCACACATCTTCATTTATTGGGCCCTGTTTTTCAGAGGAATTGGAGGTGCTGAGGTGGGCAGGGAGGGAGCTCACCCACTGCCCCAAACTTTACTCCATTCCTCTCCTTCTTTTAGGATTCTTCCTTCTGTCTGACCAGGGCAGGATGCAGGGGCTTAGAACCATAGAAGGGTTCGAAGGGACCTTAAAGATCACCTAGTTCCAACCCCACTCTATGCGACAGGAGCACCGGCTTTCGATATAAGGTGGTCAACATCTTGCTCTAGAAGTCTGCTTCTGCCTCAGCTTCTCTGATGGACCTGAGACTTTCCATTTCTTTCGTCTGCTCTGCCACCAGGCTGAGCAGACGGTTCCCCTGCTGAAAGCGCAGCGGCCCCTCAGAGCTGCACCTCGGTAGCAGCGAGCGGCTCCGGCAGCTCCCGCAGCTGTGGCCAGGACACTGCCCTGCTCTGGGACAGCTCTCTCTGCGCTCACACGCCCTTTCTGCCTGCGCCTGGCAGCGCAGCCGCCGCCGGCTGGACACCATCACTAACTCCCCGCAGTCGGTGCCACCACCCTTATTAATGACAGGAAACACCCACTCCCCGCTTTTCTCCGCGTCCAAAGGCCCCTTTTTAGCTGTGTGAGGGCGGGATGGAGCTGTTGGTGAGTTCTCTCCTCGTTTGAAGCTGCCGCCGGGGGCAGTGGCTGCGCCCCGCGCTCCCTCCCGCGCTGCCCGGCCTCGCAGCTTTCTCCGGCTTCCAAAAGCCCCAAAGCCGAGCTTCCTGCCGGCTCTTTGGCCGGGATTCCCTTCCCCAGCACGGACCGACCTTCGCTGTAGCTTATCTCCTCAGCCAGTACTTGAAATTTGATCCAACTAGAAGGACAACTCTATTGTATAGAAATGCTTAAGCAAATGGCAAACGTAAGTCAAAATCAGCACTTTTACAGGTATCATGGTGCATGCAGAGGCCCGAAGAGTCAGCTTAAAATATTACAAGATAGTTGTAAAATAGGTTATAACTTCAAAACTTATCTTCATTGCTGGCACCTGGCTGATAGACCACAGCTCCCACTTAGAAACTCTCTGCTGTGGTCATATAAAAGTTTACAGCACATAATACTGGTTTTTGTACTACCTACTGCAGCATTGTGGTGTTGAGTGAAATAATTTTGTGTGACGTGAAGTTTAAACAGATAACTATCAGACTTTTAGATATATAATTCTAGGCTGGATTTACTTTGCATCTTGGTTTTGTAAGGAATTTAGATTAATTTATGAAGTAGGAGGAGCTGCCTTATTATTCCAGACCTGAAAAAAACCCACAAACATTTCTACAGTTCTGATTTACGAGGTTCTTAAAATAAACGTGGCTTAGCATCTGACTTAATTTTATCAGAATAACTCAGAAGAATGAAATCTAAGAATTCCCATCTCTTAACAAAGGAGTCTTCTATAAACACTCAGAACCAATTAAATAAATCCCACTGTATTTATGTTGTAAATGCATTAAGAGCAGAAAAAGGAACATTGCTGAGCAGATGATTAATTTTTTTTTTTCTGGAATAAAACTTTACTCTTGCATTTGTCATGCCAGCTTAGGAACTGTATTTTTTTTTCTAGTCATCAAATCATAGAATGTTTTGGGTTGGAAGGAACCTTAAAGATCATCTAGTTCCAGTCCCCTTCCATCCAAGGTACATCCAGATGCACTATTTCTGAAGCAGGTATAATGATGTTTTGAGAGAGAAACATATAAAGTGCCAGGAGAAAAACAGTTTATGGCTCATGACTTACCAATAATAATGGAGATGTAGTTATTTTGCCAGTTACCGTCCTGCTGATACTAACCCAGCCAAGGTTTATGGGAGGTTTTTTTTGTTGTTGGTTTTTTTTTTCTTTTTTAAAAATTAATTTTAATTGTGTAAACACTTGAGCATTTCTATTTATCATGTATGGATTTAAACCAATGTCTCAAAACCTCAGCTCCCTGTGTTTGTACCAAAGTTATCCTTAAGATTCAAATTTCAAATGATAATTATCTCAGCAGTTGTACTTATGCAAGTCTTGCTTCAATGGCACACAGTGTTCCTTGAAGTAACTGTGATTTTGCTGCTAGTGATGAATCATTCTGTAAATCGATGGGTGACTATTGTTCAGATGTTAATTTGCTGAGCACACTGTATAATGGAATCTCAGTGAGCTAGACTCCCACCACCACAAACAGCAGGGCTGGAAATACATGGTTTAAACTCTAAGAAACTTCATAATTTTCCTTGCTCAATGAAGAACTCACATACTCTTGCAATCACACCGTATACAATAACACTGCGTTACTGACTGAACAGTGAAAGAATTCTGTTAAATTTCAGGCAAATTACTCTATGTAAAGGAAATAACATTATTAACCTTTGCTTTTCTGATGATAATGTGATTTCTGCCTCTAAGCTTATTCTATCTTATTCAAGATATAATGTATTGGACAAAGAAATCTTATTAATGTTAACTGTAATTCAAAACTTAAGGGGCCAGTAAAATTAACTTGTAGTTTCTAAATTCAGGTAGCAAATCATCCCTAAGAGTTTGTAACTATTAAACCAAGTTTTATTGTTTGCTGGACTACCAACATTTGAAGATGTACTTGTTTTTAATTTATGCTTTTTGCTGGTGATCTCTTTTCCCTTACTCCAACCCCTACTAGTGTGGCTCATCAGTTCCTACCATGTCATCCCATCACTTCTGCTTAGTGCCCTGGGAGATGGAAACTTCAAATTGAGTGGCTTCATTGGCACAGGAACCTGCTGTCCCTGTTTTTCCTATAAATTTCTCAGTAAAATCAGAGACTTCCATTATTCTGAAACTCAGTGTCGTGGCTGGCAGCAGCAAAGATGAATAGCTCTTGACAAACTATGATTAGGCTGTGGATAAAGAGATAAAAGGAGTGCTGCTCACTACACACATGCTCAGGCATGCTTCCTCTGTAGAAAGAAATAAAAGATCTGAGCTACAAATCACAAATTCCATTGCATATCTGTATCTGTCCCTTCATCTTTTGCTTTGACTGCAGGGACAGTGAAGATCTGACAAGTCTGCAAACAGTCCTTGCTCTCCTGTTACTTTTTTAGCCTGAGGAGTCTGTCTCGTTGTGGCTTTTTATTCTTCACTATGCTACAGAATTCTATGCTACAGAATCTCAACCTTATTTATTCTTTTCACACAACACAGTATAATATATACCAAACTAGAATAGTGTAATGCTTTTTTGAGAAAGGCTTAGTTTTAATGATGAATGGTACATTTTATCTGAATAGTTCACAGAATCATAAAATATTTTGAGTTGGAATGGACCTTTGTGTACACGTAGTTCAATCCTTTGGTTTTGATGGGCAAAATATTCTCATTTGCTCATAACTACAGGGGACAGAGTCTACAAAATATTAACCACTCAGTGTTAAAAAAAAAAAAGAAAATTCAGACAAAAAACCCCAAACCAAACAAAACACAGTTCCAAATGCTATGTAAAAATAATATTTAACTATGAAGCATAATGAGCTTCTGATTTCCAGCACCTTTTTCCATTTAGCAGTTTCTTCTTGTTTGCTGTTCCTCAGGCTGTCATTCACATTTCAAAATTTGTACATAACTAGTATGTTAGAAGAGATCCTATGTATTTACTGTAGATTTTGCTGGTAGGTGCACACAGGAGGATGAAAGAAAAAGCCAACTCAAAAATTCACTTCTAATTACTCTGTCAGAAATCCCTGGAATACATTTCTGAAATAAATTGCTACATAAAGTACATCACAGAGAGACTAACTCATGGTAACATATACTACAGTAGAAAGCTTATGTTCATCAAAGGACTGTGCAGTGATGATGTCAGTGAATTAATTTTTAGATTCAAAGCCAAAGGCAACAATAGTATCAAGCTATATAAATAACTTTGGCAAAGTAAGCCTTCTATAGTTTAAGCCACAGCAACAAAGCATTGTTTTGTCACATTAGAAAATAATGGGATATGCCAGGAATTTCTTTGTATTGTGTTTAACTAATCCTCCCTTCTGACATTTCACCTTAATTAAAAAAGCTGCACAAAATATTTTGCAATTATTCATTCAAAACATTCTGAAAGTATGAAATTGCATAAAGGCAATGAAAGACCTAACTGTAAAACTTCTGTCTTGCTAGCCCTCAGGTGAGGGAGCTAGAACCATAGAATGTTTTGAGCTGGAAGGGACCTTTAATGGCCATCTAGTCCAACCTCCTTGAAGTGAGTAGCGGTGTCTGAAATTTGATGGGAGGTCAGGATGTGAAAGTTTAAGGATCACATCAGCTTTGAACGATACTGAATGGCCACCTTTCTTCTCAGACCAGATGTTACCACTCAGATTTTACTTACCTGGTTGTGAGTTTTCACAACAGACAGAAAGCATCCTGCAATGTTCTTCCACACCGAAGTTGATCATCTCTGCAGTAGATGGATGCAAGTGTTACCTTGCACAGGTTCACTGGTAAACTCACCAATTCACAAATTAACATCTGATTCACCCAGCCCTAAATCTAATCCAGATCTGAGAAGAATTACAAATATGTATGATTTAATTCTGATGTCAATATTTCAGTGTAATAAAAATAGAAATGAAAAAGGTGATAGAAAATTTTTTTTGTACTTGGTTTCTCACATCCTATCTAATATTAATCTTAAGAATTTAAAAATAATTACTTCATGTATATCAAACATTATTCTTCACTGAGGTAGATTTGCATTATTGTAAAATATTATATTTCTATCATTAGTTCTCTTGACCTCAGAGAAGTTATAACACTTAGCTTTAGGAAGTTATGGGTGCTAAATTTACAAAGCTTACATTAGATCATGAATCAGATTAAGAAGTGCACAAGGAACATGCTTTATTTTTATTTTTTAAATATTGCAGATAATGCCTTATTTAATCTTTATTGATAGTTGCAGCAAGAACTACAAAGTCACTGAGTATTCCCCAATGTGTTCTTGTTATCATGTTTAAGAACAAGATGCTCAGCTGTCAGAAGGAAGTATTGTTCTTAACCAGTAAGACTATTCTTCTGTACTTTTGTTTGGAATCTTATAAATTTTACTGATATTTTCTAATGCTTTTGAGTAAAAAGTATAATAAGTTCATTTACATATTTTGAAAAAAACCCCATCTTTAAATGTGAGAAACATCTGAAAAGTACAGAGCAATAAATAACTTTTGATTTTGAACATATATTCAAGGAAGTCTCCTGTTTGAACCTAAAAGCAGAATTTCATGCACTGTGTAAATACAATTTAGGGTATTGTCTCAAGTAAGACAGAAACCTAAGGGAGTGTGACCTAAAAGGGAAGACCCTTTTGAAGACTCTAAAAGACAGCAAGGGAAAAAAATTTCCAAAACATATCCCTTTACCACTTTGTTTTATATCACTTCCTGTAATTGATTTAAACCATGAGAGTAGAGGAAAATCACCTCCTCTTGAAGTCTGCATCCCCAATTGGCTCAGCCTCTGAACCTGCAACAGTTTACATTTCCCCAAGAAGCTTTTCCTTTTCCCTGAATCATAAGACATAATTCACACTCTCCTTTTTGTCAAGATTGCATGATGAAATTTCAGCATTAAAATTCTGTCTACTCAGCAGATGATTTTTCAGTGCTTTTTCTATGAAATCTTTAGTTAGAAGCTCAAGAACAAACTCTGTACTTAACAAGCCCTATTTACACCTAATATAAATTAAAACCCCACAGCATTTTTTGTTCTCCTTAAAAACTTCCCTGCATTTTCTAAAACAATAAATGAAATTCCATTCCTTGAAGCTAAACCAAGAGGATTATCTCATGATAGGAGTTAAGGTGAAAATGAATTGAGGTAAGAATCGGAAATATGGATGTTTAAAGCAGACTTGCAACAAGAATACAATTTTTCTAGTAACTTCTCAAGTTCCTTTCATGAAGATCTGCTTAAGTGAATATTTTTCAGTATAAGACCACTTGTTCACACATACTTGAAAATTCGTATTTTATATGGAGCTAAATAATTTGAAAGTTACTGAACGGGAAAATCCTCCAGATGAATACACATGAGAATCAGTGACTTGAAAAAAACTAGAAGCAAGAGGCAGAAACTTAATCTACATTCTTCTAGAGACAATGTTTTTGAATGAAAAAGGACATGTCAAAACTTAGTAGTTAGACATCTTGACTGATGACATTTTGATTTTTAGCACAAAGCCTGCTGTTATATCACACAAAAATATAAATAAATCTTTTGTTTCCACAGTAATCATTGACAGTACTCTTTTAAGTAAAATTAATATTTCACCATTAACACTTCTGTGATCATTTCTCTGTGCACATTGACATGGTTCTTCATTAATACAACATGCTCAAGTACATGAAACCCTCATGTAATTCCTTACTTTTAAAGGATAAATATTGCCCAAGTATATTTATATAAATTCAAATGTTTTTCATCAAGATAAAAGAAATCTTTAGAGATGAGAATGTGAACCAAGAAGCACTTGGTCTGTGGCCAAATCTCTTGTTCTAATGCTGGGATAAGAGGAGAGGGATCACCAGAGGTTTGTATAGCAGCTCTGTCAGAAGATTGAGTGTACTTTTCACAAGCAATGTTGTTTTGTGGAGTACTGAAAGCTGAGAGGACATGATATATAAAGGCAGAAAAGTCACTTGTATCTTATGATTCATTTGAAAAATCAAATGTTTTGATTTTTAGATTTGTATTCCAATATTGATATTATTTTCATCTGCCTTTCTCTTTTCCATCTAGTAACCTGAAAAGGTTTATGAGTTACTACTGCTTGCAATATCATGATTTACTGATGCCTTATGAACATATTCTGTATATTAATTTATGCAACAAAAATGTTTTTCCCCTTCTCTTAGGTAACATAGGGGAGACTTTCCAAGAGCCAGAAATGTTACAGCATCTATTTTCCTCAGAAAATAAAACAGTATTGTAAACATAGATCCTTTTTTTTAACATTAAAGTACTTTAAAAAATAATAAAATTTATAAGAGCACAATCAGCTACAAGATTCTCTGCTTCTGTTGTTCCTTACTGTGAAGCATTTATCTGAACAGGAAAATCCAACTAATATTGACTTGGCTGCCAGTATTTATTGGTCACTCCTCAGAAGAGGCAGACAAGAGTAAAAAGATAAATTATTTTCTCTTTTGAAGTGTTGATTATAAAACAGATGTAGTAACTAATGTTTATAGATATATTGTCTTTTCTCTACATGATAATTTCTTGCAATTTTTTTGAATTTCAGAATCAAGCAAATCTATTACAGTAAGGAAAAACATCAATACTGAAGATTATTTCACTTCAGATTGTAAATAGCACACCAAGCACAAGAAAGAAAACAGTTGTAAAGCAATAATATGACAATATTAATCTGTAGCCTCTGTTATGCTTATGCTGGGTGCTCTGTTGGCTGGTTCCTTGCTGTGCCTCCAAGAGGATTTCTTCCAGGAGATCCTTACTTTCTACTTTCTTCCTTACTCCATGCTTTCTAGCACAAGTGCCATTTTCAAGAGTGCCTCTTGAAAAAAACCCCAAACCCTGTAGTTTTCAGACTTCACTGCATGTTTTTCTTTCTTTCCCAGTATCTTGCAGATGTAACCTGTTCCAAGACAGGGATACCTTGGTTCACTCTGACTGGAAAGAAAAACTACTTCTGAACAACACTCTCTATTTTTTTGACTTGCTTATTAGTCATACTGTTAAAGAAAAGAAAGTATTTCAGTTTAAACAAGTCTATTTGTAGTGAAGTATTTTAAAAATACATTTTTGAACACATTTCTTTGGGACAGTGCCTAAAGTTTTCCTCTTTCCAATAATGCACAGTCAGAGCTACGAAAGCTGGTTTTCTACCCAAGTAGGAAAGCCAGAGTATTTTTCACCCCATCAGTTGGAAAAGGCAAATCAGAATGCAAATCTGGAATGCTTACTTCCTGTAACATGCCCTTGATTTTACTTCTATTGTTAGTAATGTTGCATCCTTAGAACTCTGGGTCCAAAATAACTGGCAGTCCCGAATCTAATGCTGTTATAAAGTTTTTCATTACTGAGCATTTTAACATAGCTGAATAAGTTAATCTTCTTTACATTTACTTTTATCCCTCTGAACAATTCTATATAAATGTCACTGTTTTTCCCTCAGTCCTTGCCCCATTAATTTCAAAAGATAAATACAAATAGAAAGTTTCAAGAATATATCAAAAATGCAAAAATACCCATTTTAGATCACTGATATTAAGCCATTTGACTGCTCTCAGCATAGGTTAAGATGTGATAACATAATTTCTCTGAATCTTTATTATTTGGAATTAATAGGAAAACCTATAAACTCAAATACAGAATAAGTTTTGCAGCAGATAACCACTTTTACTCCCTGTTGTATAATGTAGCAAAATTAAAGGTGATAAAAAGCTAACTGAGAAGTAATCCTAATTACAAACTGTAGCATTGGCAGTTCACTTGAATTGCAATTTTAACAGAGAGTACTGTGTTTTTTTTCTGCAGACTGATTTCTTGTTAATACCCTAAAATAACAGAGAATTAATCATAGAATGGTTTGGGTTGGAAGAGACCTTAAAGATCATCTAGTCCCAACTGCCCTGCCATGGGCAGGGACATCTCCCACTAGACCAGGTTGCTCAGTGCCTCATCCAGCCTGGCCTTAAACACCTCCAGTGAGGGGGCATCCACAGCCTCTCTGAAATCTGTGAGGCTTCATAATCCCAACAAACAGATCTGTGGCTACAAGAAATAAATATTTAGGCCAGGTTGGTTTTTGTAGCTAGCATTATTTGGTAATTGTTTCAAAGACAGTTAACCTCAAGTTTTATCATTTAATACTTCAGAGCTACTAGTTACAGATTATTTCTGAACCCATTTTCACAGACTTCACCTGGCTAAAGCACAACAAGGCAAACTTTTCTAGGATGAGAAAGGGGTAGCTCTTCTCCATGCACCTCTGCTTAAGATATTTACTGGTGAGTTATGATTATTTTGAAACTAAGCAGAATGAGAAGGGAACAGCAAGACTAAAAATACTCTAGTGCAATAGATTAGAGAAGGCTGCAAGCAACAAGGATGTCATAAAGAGCATGGAGGAAGCTTCCTTAAGATAATGCAATATAAACATATACCAGACAACTCAGAAGCTTAGATATCACTATAAAATAGATTAACAAGCATTGTAATTTTAATTTTAATTTAAAAGCACAACTACCATGGAAATCTCCTCATCAAGCTCTATAGGTTCCTCTGTGTTAGACAAAACAACAATGGTTATACTGTCATGTAATCATTTTTATTCTTTTCCCTATCTATATTTCAGGGGAAACACTGGAGCAGGAGGCAGAACTAATATGATAATCAGATATTCTTTTTTCCTGTGCATTTTCAAGAGGGAAATATTTGAGCAGGTGTCAGGATAAACCAATATGATAAAAAGGTCTCTTTACAATTAATCTCAGAAACAAAAAGTAGCTCAGATTTTCTTTAAAATGGGGATTTGTACAGGAGGCATGGATATGGTTACAGAAACAAGCAGATCATGTGCCTCTTTTATCCTGCACCTGCCTAGGTTTATAGATAGCAGTGTGGGCAGAATGTTTTACTGAATAGTTTGAAGTGCCTCAGCTACTGAGAGCGAGCTGTTATTTCCCGACCAAAGTACACTATTACTACTTAAAATTACCTGCTCTCTTCCTTCTCATCAGTCAAGCTGCTTTGAGAGCATCCTTTTTGAGGAGATTGTTTTCCACATCCCACACTCCAGTTTACCACACAGGAGAAGTTTAGGCACATATGTTTTGTCTAACTGACTCATTCTGTCAAGACTGCCACATCTCAGTCTCCCTTACTAATGTGTCTGTGAGCCCACCACTGTGAGGCTGCAATTTCATCCACTGCCTGTCATACTGCTTATTCAGATTAGAACTCCCCTTGTGAAACTTCTCCAGCTGAAGGATGTGCTTTTAAATCTCATTTTAAAGCAGAAGAAAAGATTCTGGAAAACAAGATAATCTGTTTATACCAGCATCAATATGATATACAGACACATGGTATTTCCAGGAACTCACTATGGGCCAAGACTTACATATTTAAAAATCTGACACACAACTCCAGCAGGATGCAGAAGTACAGAGTTAGTATAAAAGCAGCAGAGAAGCTGAATTAAAAGATAAGGCAGGTTGGCAAATGAACCAGTTCTTTAACACTCCATATGCACAGCAATCTCTTTTTTATAAAAAGCATCAGTTTAGATCCTAGCAGTAGAAGCATCTTCTCCCCATAACTACTTTTTTCTGATAACATTAGGAGAGGTACATGAAACATCCGCTTTATGGATAAGCTGATAGCATATGGATCAATTCATTATTATTTAAGAACCATATGTAATTTAAATGGAAAGAGAATTTTCCTGGTAAAGTGAGCAGAGCATTTAATTCTCTTATGAAAGTCACAAATATTACTAAACTATGAATTATTACTTTCATTGAATTTGTTAATTAAATTTGCTTCTAATAGTAATTCAGTAGTCGTAAGAGGACTAAAGCACTCCTTTTCTGTTACAGCCTTTCTCTAATAATGTTCAGACATTGTTAGCCCACCTTGATGTCTATGGACTTTCAAAGGAAGGCTGTAAAGCACAATGACAATTTGTTCAGAGTCCTGTTTTCTGGGAACAGACACAAGGAGAAATAATGGCATTATTTATTTATGGCATTATTATTTATGACTATAAAAATCAGTAATGCTGTTGACATACCACAATGGCTGGGGTGAAATGCTTCAGATGTCCACAGACAGCAGATGTCTGTCCATTTCATTATCCTGTACTTCACTGTTTAAGGCTAGAAGAGCCAGATTCTGAGTTGTTATATTATGCCAAAACAATTCTAAGTGTAATCAGTTCAATGTGCCACACCAAAACTGATTTGCTGAAAGCTCCCTCAACTCAAGTAATGAAAAACTGTTATTATAACTTCATTACTTTTTGATTGTACTACTGCGCTGCACTGAAAAGACAATTATCATTCTCTCGGTTTGATCTGTCATCTGTACTGCTTGAACTCCTGCCTGTCTCTCATGTCTTAATCAAAAGCTCATTGTCCTTCTATCTGAAGTCCTACAGGAACGTTCTGCTTACATTTTTCATCACATTATTCTCTAGCGTACTCCTGCTGCTTTACTCAATCATCTTACTTTAACATTTTCTACTTTATAGTCTTCTAGAGTTTTGCCTTTTAAATTGGACACTTCCTTGTATTTAGCATGACAGTTACAACAAACCATGGCTATAAATTTGGACAGAATTGCAGAAAAAAATACTATTGCTCCTAATAAAAATTGCACCCCCTCTGTAGTAAGACATTACATCTGTTAGAAATAGACTCCTGCTATGTGAAGTTCTTCATTACAATTAGTATTTTTACAGTTTTTAGTAAAATTTTTACTTTAAAATCAATGTTCTTGATCAATGTAAACAGATTAAAAATAAAAAAAGTTCCAGTTGAAGAATGACAGGCTAGCACTATTCATGGCCTTTATACTGCTTGGCAACGTTCTAATAGTGCAAGCTGTTAAAAAGAGACACTGAAAAGGTGCTTACCTACCTAATCTACAAGGAAATCCCTCCTTCTGGATGTCAGGTGCCTTAAAGGCTTGAGCCAGAGGTTCCACTCAGATCAGCTGTAGTGATTGATAGAAATGGCCTCTTCTTTCATTATTTGCTTCAGAACACTAATACAACTTCAGAACACAATACAATAAACCAATAGAGGATAACACTATCCTCTTCTGAGGATAAGCTTCAAAATGCAGATTACACTTTCTTTGAAAAAGTCACTTTCTTTCATCTTTTGAACCTCATCTCTAGTAACTTTGTTGTGTGTTCAATTCTTCTTGCATTATCACAGAATATCAGGGACTGGACAGTTCTTCAAGAGATCATCTAGTCCAATCCCCCAGCTGAAGCAGGAACACCTAGACCAGGTCACACAGGAAGGCATGCAGGTGGGTTTTGCATCTCTCCAGAGAAGCAAAAGAAGGAGACCTCACTGGGCAGCCTGTTCCACTGTTCTGTCACCCTCACTGTGAAAAAGTTTTTTCTTGTATTTCGTGGAAACATAGATTAGTTCAGGTTGGAAGGGACCTTAAAGTTCATCAAGTTCCAACCCCCCTGCCATAGGCAGAGACACCTCCCACTAGATCAGGCTGCTCAGTGCCATGTCCAGCCTGGCCTTGAACACCTCCAGAGAGGGGGCATCCACAACCTGTTCCAGTGTTTCACTGTTTCAATATTTCTGTGGAACCTCCTATGTTCCAGCTTGCACCCATTGCCCTGAGTCCTATATATAACCCATAGTGAGTGATAGTTCTTTATTTAAGTGCTTCTTACCATTAACTAACACACTGGCATGTTATTTTTACATTTTGGTGCCATAACTCAGGCTGAGCAGTCCTATTCTATAATAAGCAACTATTTTATTTCTTTGACTTTTAAAAATCCATTGTATTTGTATTGTGGAGATCAGTGAACTGACATTGTGCACCGACATAGTGATATTTCTAAATTTACTGTTAAATTTCAAATACAAGAGCAATTTTTTCAGCTGCTGCTAATCACCAAGTTGACATTTTCAGACAGCTACTTGCAACATTTCACAAACCTAAGTTATAACCACCTGATTTATAGTACAACCCAGTATGTTTGTGCATACACATTAGTATTTACACCTTTAGGGTCACTGTATTATGCAGATACACACAACTCAGTCACTTGAATCTGTGAGATTCTTGGCATTGCTTTGATAACAGCCCTAAAATTTGATATTATGAATGATTTTCCATAAGCAAGTTGCCATTAATCTAAAAGCTAATACTTCTAGCAACAAAGACATAATAAATTAATTATTAAGACAGTGAAGTGATTACAAGAATATAAGACAGTAAGGAAGCTGAAGTGCTTTCTTTTAAATTTGCAGAAGCAATTTAATATTGTTGCTTTCTATCTACTCAGAAATCCATTTGCTGGAGTCCCTTTTCCTGTGTTTTCATCTCCAGCTACCAAATGGGTAGTTCATGAAGACTCAAAACATTTAATATGTAGTGGCTGAGGCAAAACTGATAAAGAATGAATTATATGCAAAACTGTGTTAAGAGAAGCCAAGATTTTGAATTTCTAGTAAACTTGAGATGTTATCTGTAAAGGCAAGAAATTACTAATTAGGACAAGCAGCAAATAAATCTGCAAAGGCAGGGCATAGTAAATGTACAGATATTTGCCAAGTGTTTATCTTCAGGTAAGAATTAAAGTTAAATCTCACCAAAGGAAAGCAAAAAGGTTTTAGGAAACAGCAGTTCCTTCGCAATAACCAGATAAAAAGTAGCAAGGACTTACTCAACATGGTAGGCTGAGGCTCCATTCAGTTCTCCCAGAAGTTCTTCAGGTGACATTTCCACAGCAAAGGAAGCTGATGTAGCCAATTTTTTGCCTGTAGGTATACAAAAACCCCTCACAATCATATCTACTAGTTTCACTGCAAGGCGTCTGTTAGTAGTAAACAGTTGGGTAGGGACAGCATCTTAAATCAACATGACCCATATTATGTGAAACACAAATTAATTCCTGTTTCAGTGGCAGATGTTTATTAATGGAATCAGTCCATCTTGATGACACTATTTCCTTTAAACAAGAGATGCAGGGGATGTAGCAAGACTGGCAACTGCCAAATACAAGTAATTTGAAACAGAAGGTGTGATTTGCTAAAGAACAACATGGTGGATATCACCACAAGCATAACATCATAGGTGAATAAATGACTATGTACATTGTCCAGCTTATCCTCCCTTTTGTGAAATTCGGTGCTGCTTTGCTGAATGGATCATTACTCAGTTAAAAAAAAAAATTTCATTTTAATTTCTGCAAAGTTCTAAGAATAAATGAAGTAAGTTTTGTAGCAACTAGCTCTCAAAAGCCTAGAAAATAGTCTATGTTGCTAGAATCACAAGTTACCAATCCTTATTTTTCAAAAATATCTTGTTGCCTTCATAATATGAAATGCTGCCATCCTCTAATAAATTCAAATGAGCACATTTTTAAAAATCAAATTGCAGCTTTAGCTAGCTGGAAATAGTAGATTTTGTATGAATTAATGAACTAAATTTCAACTGCTTCCTTTGAAAGTGCTAGACACAAATGTGTGAAGCAGAAGTTGAAGAAGAGGTTATGCACACTTCCTGCAAATACATCTGGAGGCCTCACAACAAGTCTAAAGTATTTCCTTTGAACTTGATGAGCACAGTATGCTTCAAAGAACACGAGTCATGATACTATCGTTATGAGAAGTTCCAACCTTTCAATTGCTCACAAAATCAATTGGAAAATGAACTGCAGAGTCAAGGCACCGCTTGATGTGAAATACTACTGTCCAGTGAAGTACCAGCCCAGCTCTTCTCCCGAGCTGGATCTGTGAAGAGAGGGTGACCTTTGTGTTCCTGAGGTTCTTCCTCATCAAAGATCAAAGCTCAGAAGTGTAAATACAGGTGGTGAGCAGCTATCGCTCTGGAGCGTCTGAACATAGAATAGTTTGGGTTGCCATCCACAAACAATAAAGAGGAAAAATGACTCATCAGCTAAAGGCTCTTTTTTTTAATGTTCCATGAAAGGTAACAATAAACAACATCCTTTAAGGCTTGCCTTTGGGCTCAGTGAGAGTAGTTTACCGCACTGGAACAATTATTTTTCTCACTGCAGCAAACCAATGGGCACAGAAACATTGCTCGTATCAGTTCTATCATTCCATTAAGCAGCAAGGTAAAGATGCTCTCTCCCCCTCACCCTTTGCTTCTTTGGCCCTGGGAACTGTGTGGTTTATGTCTCAGGTTTTTAGAAGATGCACATCATGAAAAACACTAGGACAGGGGAAAAAACATACATCATAGTAAATTAATTAATTACTAGTGTGTTGGTTCCTAAGTAAATACCAAACTCTAAGATCATTAGAAGTGAGTAACACAGACAGAAAATAGAAAGTGGTATCATACTGCCTGAGTGACTGATACTGTCAGGACTAATGCAGGTCCAATTTCGCTTGAGTCTTATTTCTTCTCTCAGGTTAGACTCTCAACCAGGCCCGTTGTTGCAATAAGAGGCACAAGAATTGTTCAGCATGTACTTAAAAGAGAAAACACATTTGAAATAAAAAATAAAAAGAAGTTTTGTGAGAAGCATGAGAAATGTTAGAGCTCTATGTTCTAAAATACAATGTTCACAGTCACTATCTATCAGCATTATGTGTAGCTAAAGAAAAGTGCAATTCATTAGTGTCCTGGTTTGGGCCCAAAAAGACTAAAGGACGCCCCCCAGTGACACATGGCCCCCCCTCCTCTCTCTGAAGAGAGGAGAGGAAGGAATGAGGAGATTTGTGAGTTTAGAAGAATTCCAAACTACTTTAATAGATAATGAAATAATAGATAAAATTAAAAGGAAAAGATAAAAATTTATACAATATTTACAAAACCGTATCAAGCTCCCGGGATGATGTTCACATCCCCAGCAGATGCAGGGAGAGTCCCCAGCTGGGGCCAGTTCAGTCAGGAGCTGGATGCCGGATCTGGATTCAGGAGTGCTTGGATCAGGGTCAAAGGCAGAGTCCTTTCTAGATGTCGACCATCGAAGAAGGATGAAGGGAAGGGCAAGAGGCCAAGA